>RWGY01000176.1:0-108557 GCA_007726485.1 Eragrostis curvula
TCCAACTTGTAGTGGTGAAGCAGGCCGCGGAGGAAGGGAAGAGGCAGCATGCCCAAGCCGCGCTCGTGGAAGGAGCGGAAGGAGACAATGTAGCCGTCCGGCGGCGATGGGATCCTCTCCTCCCCGGGAACCAGCCACTCATGCTCCGCGGTGAGGGGCATCAGGAGGCCGCGCGCAACCAGGGCATCGAGGTTCCCCTTGGTGCTGTTGGACCGGCTCCAATCCGCCATGGCGAATGCGGACGAGGGACGCGGAGCGACGGCGAAACGAAGGGAAGTTGGAGAGCGAGCGAGGCGAGGAAGACGAAGCGGTTTGCGCAAGGGCGAGCGGCGGTGGATGCGAAAGGTTGCGAAAACCTGGTAAGGCAAATGAGGTTAGGGCTCATCCCTTCTTTATAGTTATCGCGTTCACACGACGCCTCGTTTTCTCGCGCCTTCCCTGTTTCGCGATTTAACAGGTGCAGGTGCCTTAAAAAATCGCCATCATGGCCCGCTCCACTACCGCACGAAGACAGATCGTGGCCTCGATTCGCGCGGAAGGCGAACCGTCGCGTCTCCACGACGCACGATGACGGCCCAGGCGGGCTTGGAATCCCGGCCGGGCCCACAGGTAATAAAGGCTAGGGGCTGAAAACGCCCCGACGGCCCAGTTTCCGGCCCAGGAGTTCGAAGGCCGGCCCCGCGAAAGGGTTCGAACGGCCGCTCCAGGGCAAAACTAAGTGAGGGGCCACCAAAGAGGGGTCCCCAGCGACCGCAACCCGTACACCGTAGTACAATGGGCCTCTGACGGTAGCGTCCGAGTCCGAGTCTAAAAAACCTCGACCTTGATCTCCCATCGAGGGAGGGCATCGAGCCCACTGACTCCGAGCGAAAGGAGTCGGCGATCGAAAAAGGCAGGAACTCGGATCTGAATGAGGCCGACTCCAGCTAGTCTCAATCGGACCCCGCGAAGGGCAAGCCGAGGCCTTCACTCGGACACACCCGTTTGCAGCTTAAACGAGCACCACGCATCGAACCATCGAGGAATGACGTGGCCGGCTCACGCGTGCCCCGTCTTATCGTAAAGACGCGCGGGTACGGACGAAACAAAAAGACGAAACGACCCTCGGACGGATCCGCGCATCGAGCGAGGACTCGGGGGCTCGCATTCGCAAACAAGGACCTACTGCGTGGTCTCAGGAAAACCTTTTTTGCCACCCTCGGCACAAGTAAACCACTTGTACCGAGGCTCGGGGGCTACACCCGGCGGGTGCGCTCGCGCGCACCCACCGGTAGAATAGTACGAAAATACCCTCGGAGAGACAATGACAAGCCTCGACGGCGACCACGACCCCCGGCCGCCGCCCAGGCTCGGGGGCTACTGACGGATACCCAAATCAGGGTATCCTGATTTAGGATACTTAATCCCGCTAACCGTCTCAGCTTAAATTGTGTAGGGCCCACAGGAACAGGTGCATGACAACAGAGCGCTCGAGGGCCCACGGCCGACCCCGAGGACACATACAAGTTCCGCCTCGCCCGACCCCCAGTCGGGCGGGCCCACGACTTCCGCCCCGCCCGACCCCGAGTCGGGTGGGGTCCACAGACTCCGCCTCGCCCGACCCCCAGTCGGGCGGGCCCACAACTCCGCCTCGCCCGACCCCCAGTCGGGCGGGCCCACAAGCCGCGCTTCGCCCGACCCCGAGTTGGGAGACTTCGTCGAGAAGATTTTCCTCTGACAAGGAGGACAGGCATTTACGACGAGTAGCTGGGGAGCCTTAACTCTACCCAGCAACTCATATACTTGCAGGCACGCGATCTGGCCTGCACAGTGGCACCCGTCCCATCTCGCGGCGCCGCCTGACACCTCGAGTACAGCAGCGGGATGGCTACGACATCATCATCACCCTGAACAGGGACGAAGACCGGACCGGCGACAAGACGGCCGCGACAGTCTGGGTTGACATCTCGACCACCTGCCCGGCGACCGGGCTGACAGGACGCCGCCTGACTAGGGCCACAGTGGCAGCTAGGGTTCAGACTAGTGCGGCGTGTAGCCGCGCTAGCCCACAACTCGAAAGCCCCGTTCCCATTTGTAAACCGGCTCACTCCTTGACTATAAAGGGAGAGCTGGGGGGGATCGAAGTTCGAACAGACACAGACATAGAAATACACACGAAGAGGCTTGGAGTCTTTCTCCTCCCTCGTCAACACTTGTAGCTCCCCTCTGCAAGTCGGAACACGAACCACCCACGAACTGGACGTAGGGCATCGATTGCCTGAACCAGTATACATCTCGCCTCTCTCACAAAACCCTCGCCATCATAGAAGATTGTTAGGCGCCGTAGTTACAAATTTACTTGTCGGCCGGTTTCTTAACACCGACAGCCCTCCTTCACCGGACTAAAGGCAAGGCAAAGCGGAACGAGAGTTCCGGTGCGGGTCCGTCTGCCCCGCACGACAAGAAGCAAAAGCAGAAGAAGAAGAAGGGCGGCGATCAGCAACGCCGCAACGACGCACTCGTCGCGGCCGTCGTGCGTAAGCAGAAGAAGCCGGCCGTCGACAACGACAGCAAGAATCAGCATTTCGAAAAGATGCTGGAGGCGCCGTGCCCCAACCACGCCTACCCCGTCAAGCACGCCCTCAAGGATTGCGGGCTTATGCTGAAGTTCCTGGGCGCGAAGGCCAAGAAGTTCGACCCCAAGGATTCTGACCCCAGGGATGACGGGAAGGACGACAAGGAGGCGGACGGTGGATTTCCGAAAACCACCGGCTGCCTCATGATCTTCGGAGGCGAAGGAGTCAGCTCCTCCAAGCGGCGCCAGAAGCTGGAGCGCCGAGAGGTGTACGCCGCCGAGCCGGCGACTCCGGCCTTCCTCAAGTGGTCCGAGGCGGCCATCACCTTCGACCGCGACGACCACCCCGAGTACGTGCCGCGTCCGGGACGGTACCCACTCGTCGTCGACCCCATCGTCTCCAACAAGCGCCTATCCAAGGTATTGATGGATGGTGGTAGTGGTTTAAATATTTTGTACGCAGAGACCCTCGATGCCATGGGAGTCAGTCGCTCTCGCATCCGACCTTCGGGCGCACCCTTCCATGGGGTCGTGCCCGGAAAGACGGCCATGCCACTCGGGCAAATCGACTTGCCCGTCACCTTCGGCACGCCGATCAACTACCGCACAGAGGTCCTCACCTTCGACGTGGTGGACTTCCCCGGCGCGTACCACGCGATCCTTGGTCGGCCATGTTACGCGAAGTTCATGGCCGTCCCCAACTACACCTACCTCAAGCTCAAGATGCCGGGGCCGAGAGGTGTCATCACCGTGAGCACGTCTGTTCAACGTGCTTACGAGTGTGAAGTAGAGTGCTGTGAGCTGGCCGCGGCGCTCATCAACAAGCCCGACCTCCCAGAGGTCGCCAGCGTGGAGTCCGAGGAGACGCCGACTCCGAAGAAGGCGTCCGGCTCGTTCGAGCCATCCAAGGACACCAAGAAGGTTCCCCTCGACCCGTCCGACCCCGAGGGGAAGGCAGTCATCATCGGGGCGACCCTTTCTGCCAAATAGGAAAGCGCGCTCGTCGATTTCCTTCGCGCCAACAAGGACATCTTCGCGTGGAAACCCTCGGACATGCCAGGGATTCCAAGGGAAATCGCCGAGCACTCCCTCAACATCAAACCGGGATCGAAACCGGTCAAGCAGAGGTTGCGCCGATTCGACGAGGAAAGGCGCCGAGCCATAGGCGACGAACTGACAAAGCTCCTTGCCGCCGGCTTTATCAAAGAAGTGTATCACCCCGAGTGGCTCTCCAATCCTGTACTTGTTAAAAAGAAAAATGGGAAATGGAGGATGTGTGTTGACTACACAAGTCTCAATAAGGCATGTCCAAAGGACCCGTTTCCTTTGCCACGCATCGACCAAATTGTTGACTGGACCGCAGGGTGCGAAACCCTGTGTTTCCTAGACGCCTACTCGGGCTATCACCAGATCCCACTAAAGATCGGTGATCAAGAGGCAACGGCGTTCATCACTCCCTTCGGCTCATATTGTTACGTTACAATGCCGTTTGGGTTAAAGAATGCCGGCGCCACTTACCAACGTTGTATGATCAAGTGTTTCGGTGATCTCATCGGACGGATCGTGCAAGCGTACGTGGATGACATCGTAGTCAAATCCGTACGAACCGACGACTTAGTCGCCGATCTCAACGCCGTGTTCCAACGGCTAAGAGAGAATGGCATTAAGCTCAATCCCGAGAAATGCGTTTTCGGGGTCCCAAAAGGGATGCTCCTGGGATATTGCGTTTCACAATGCGGCATCGAAGCCAACCCAGAAAAAATCGAAGCCATCGCGAAGATGGGGCCGATCAAAAACCTGAAAGGCGTTCAGAAGCTGACCGGCTGCTTAGCCGCACTCAGTCGATTCATTTCCCGACTCGGGGAAAAGGGGTTGCCACTCTATCGTCTCCTCAAGAAGTCCGACAACTTCGTCTGGACAGCCGAGGCACAAGAGGCTCTTGATCACCTCAAGGCCAGACTCTCTAGCGCCCCGATTCTCACCTCTCCGACCGAGAAGGAGCCCTTGTTGCTCTATATAGCGGCGACAACACAGGTGGTCAGCACCGCCCTGGTGGTGGAGCGAACGGAGTCGGGCAAGGTGCTCAAGGTACAACGGCCCGTGTACTTCGTCAGCGAGGTCCTCTCCGACTGCAAGACAAGGTGGCAGCAGATCCAGAAGGTGATATACGCGCTGGTCATCACTCGGCGCAAACTCCGTCACTACTTCGACGCCCATCCGGTAACCGTCGTCTCCTCCTTCCCCCTTGCTGAGGTTCTAGGCAATCTGGAGGTGTCGGTCAAAATTTCTAAATGGGCGTTAGAATTAATGGATCAGGGAATAGAATTTATGCACCCATCTGCCGTAAAATCACATACCCTGGTAGATTTCATCGCCGAGTGGACCGAAACTCAGTTGCCCATAGTTCCTGTCGAGAGGGGATGTTGGCAGCTGTTTTTTGATGGCTCTCTCACAAAAAGGGGTGCCGGGAGTGGGTGGCTGCTCATCTCTCCGAGAGGTGTGCGAATGCAATATGTCATCCGGCTCAATTTCCCAGCATCACACAATGTAGCCGAGTACGAAGCTCTGCTTAACGGCATGAAAGCAGCTGTCGAGTTAGGAGTCCGTAGGCTCGAAGCCTTTGGCGACTCTCAGCTCGTTGTTAACCAGGTCATGAATGAGTCCACCTGCACTAACCCCAAGATGGCGGCCTACTGTGCCGAAATCCGCCGTCTGGAAGAAAAATTCGATGGTTTTCAGGTTGAACACGTCCCTCGGCGGGACAACGAAACGGCCGATTCGTTGGCCAGGCTGGGGTCCAACCGGGAGGTAATCCCGGCAGGCATTTTTGCCTGCGATCAAGACAAGCCGTCCATCAATGATCCTGCGTCGGCCGACCCGACGAAAGAGCAAGCACAAGAACCGGCCCCGATTGAGGCCAACGAGGCCTTGGTCATCGAGCGCGACAAAAACTCGGGGGCTCCCGCCGACCCCCGCGACGCCTCGCCCGACTCGGGGGCTGACCCCGGGTCCCGCGATGACTGGAGGCAACCCTTCATCGACTATCTCCTGCGACAACAGCTTCCGCCCGACCGCACTGAGGCACGCCGACTCGCAAGGCGCGCCAAGACATTTGCGATGGTCGGCGGCGAGCTGTATAAAAAAGGGCACTCTGGAGTCCTCCAACGCTGTATCCCTCTCGACGAGGGTAGGCAATTACTCCAGGATATCCATGGCGGAACGTGCGGCCATCACGCTGCACCACGAAGCTTAGTCGGCAACGCGTTCCGGCACGGTTTTTATTGGCCGACCGCTGTTGCCGACGCCCAACGAGTGGTGCGCACTTGCGAAGGGTGCCAGCATTATGCTCGTAAAACTCATTTGCCGGCTCAGGCCCTCCAAACCATCCCTATTACTTGGCCGTTCGCGGTGTGGGGGCTGGACCTGGTTGGACCCCTCAAAAAGGCACCGGGAGGCTACACCCACTTGCTTGTCGCCGTTGACAAGTTCTCAAAGTGGATAGAGGCCAGGCCGATCGGCAAGGTTGACTCGGCGCAAGCCGTCAAGTTCTTCACCGACATCGTACATCGATTCGGGGTGCCAAATGCCATCATCACTGACAATGGCACGCAGTTCACGGGGAAGAAATTCCTGAACTTTTGCGACCAATACGGCATCCGAGTCGACTGGGCAGCTGTTTCTCACCCCCAAACGAATGGGCAGTGTGAACGAGCAAACGGCATGGTCCTCCAAGGATTAAAGCCCAGAATCTTCAACAAGCTCAAGAAATTTGCCGGTCGGTGGGCAAAAGAGCTCGATGCAGTGTTGTGGAGCCTAAGGACGACGCCGAGTCGCGCCACTGGCTACACTCCATTCTTCATGGTGTATGGAGCCGAGGCAGTGCTGCCGACTGACCTGGATTATGGGGCCCCGCGGGTGCAAGCGTTTGACCCGGACCTCAACGAGCGCTACCTCGAGGATGCGCTCGACCAGATTGACGAAGCACGAGAAGCCGCGCTCCTGCATTCCGCCAAGTATCAACAAGCGCTGCGCCGCTACCACGAACGAAAGGTTAAAGGCCGCGCTTTCGAGGTTGGCGACCTCGTTCTTCGCCTTTTGCAGGGCAATCAGGGTCGGCACAAGCTGACTCCGCCGTGGGAGGGACCATACACCGTTGCGGAGGTGCTCCGGCCCGGAACCTACAAGCTCAAGAACGCCGATGGACGCATACTCGCCAACGCGTGGAACATCGACCAGCTACGTCGTTTTTACCCTTAGCTTGTATCTCCATTTCCTTTTGTACCGTTCAAAGACATGCAAACGAAATAAAAAGAAAGTTCGTTTCTTTCTGTCTTTTTTAAATTCACAACAAGTCCTGACCTGCCGACCGCCGATCCCCGACCCTAACGGCTCGGGGGCTCCACCCGGCGGGTGTGCAAAAAAGGCCGTGTAAAATCCAAAATGCCCATGACAAACGAGCGTCAAGGCCAAGAGCGAAAATTGCGCCGACAACGCGTCCGTGGTTAAGGAATTTACATGAAAATCCTAAGTGCAGGTCCGACTCGAACAGAACTTGAGCGTCGACGATCTCTCGGTCGACCCGACTGGCCGACTCGGGACTCTGACGCCTCGGCGGCTAGGGGCGGCCTGGGTTACCAGTCAGTCGAATGAAAGGTCCAAGGCAATCAGGCGGTCTGAAAGAGGAGGAAGTCACGAAGGGAAAAACACTTAAAATTTCGAATAAGTTTCGAACGAAAACAAATTTAAAGAACGAAGTACTTGTTTCATCTAAAATAAAGGCAAGTTTTTTATTTACATGAGGGCCACTCGGCCCAACTCGACTAACTACTCTATCTCCTACTACTCGTCACTCGGAGGCGACGGCGAAATGAAGGGAGGTTGGAGAGCGAGCGAGGCGAGGAAGACGAAGCGGTTTGCGCAAAGGCGAGCGGCGGTGGATGCGAAAGGTCGCAAAAACCTGGTAAGGCAAATGAGGTTAGACTCATCCCCTTTTATAGTTATCGCGTTCACACGACGCATCGTTCCCCGCGCCTCCCCTGTTTCGCGATCTAACAGGTGCAGGTGCCTTAAAAACCGCCATCATGGCCCGCTCCACTACCGTACGAAGATGGATCGTGGCCTCGATCCGCGCGGAAGGCGAACCGTCGCGTCTCCACGACGCACGATGACGGCCCAGGCGGGCTTGGAATCCCGGCCGGGCCCACAGGTAATAAAGGCTAGGGGCTGAAAACGCCCCGACGGCCCAGTTTCCGGCCCAGGAGTTCGAAGGCCGGCCCCGCGAAAGGGTTCGAACGGCCGCTCCAGGGCAAAACTAAGTGAGGGGCCACCAAAGAGGGGTCCCCAGCGACCGCAACCCGTACACCGTAGTACAATGGGCCTCTGACGGTAGCGTCTGAGTCCGAGTCTAAAAAACCTCGACCCTGATCTCCCATCGAGGGAGGGCATCGAGCCCACTGACTCCGAGCGAAAGGAGTCGGTGATCGAAAAAGGCAGGAACTCGGATCTTAATGAGGCCGACTCCAGCTAGTCTCAATCGGACCCCCGCGAAGGGCAAGCCGAGGCCTTCACTCGGACACACCCGTTTGCAGCTTAAACGAGCACCACGCATCGAACCATCGAGGAATGACGTGGCCGGCTCATGCGTGTCCCGTCTTATCGTAAAGACGCGCGGGTACGGATGAAACAAAAAGACGAAACGACCCTCGGACGGATCCGCGCATCGAGCAAGGACTCGGGGGCTCGCATTCGCAAACAATGACCTACTGCGTGGTCTCGGGAAAACCTTTTTTTTGTCACCCTCGGCACAAGTAAACCACTTGTACCGAGGCTCGGGGGCTACACCCGGCGGGTGCGCTCGCGCGCACCCACCGGCAGGAGTAGTGCAAAAATACCCTCGGAAAGACAACGACAAGCCTCGACGGCGACCACGACCCCCGGCCGCCGCCCAGGCTCGGGGGCTACTGACGGATACCCAAATCAGGGTATCCTGATCTAGGATGCTTAATTCTGCTAACCGTCTCAGCTTAATTGTGTAGGGCCCACGGGAACAGGCACACGACAACAGAGCGCTCGAGGGGCCCACGGCCGACCCCGAGGGCACATACAAGTTCCGCCTCGTCCGACCCCGAGTCGGCCGGGGCCCACGACTTCCGCCCCGCCCGACCCCGAGTCGGGTGGGGTCCACAGACTCCGCCTCGCCCGACCCTCAGTCGGGCGGGCCCCGAACTCCGCCTCGCCCGACTCCCAGTCGGGCGGGCCCACAAGCCGCGCTTCGCCCGACCCCGAGTTGGGAGACTTCGTCGAGAAGATTTCCCTCTGGCAAGGAGGACAGGCATTTACGACGAGTAGCTGGGGAGCCTTAACTCTACCCAGCAACTCATCTACTTGCAGGCACGCGATCTGACCTGCACAGTGACATCCGTCCCATCTCACAGCGCCGCCTGACACCTCGAGTACAGCAGCGGGATGGCTACGGCATCATCATCACCCTGAACAGAGACGAAGACCGGACCGGCGACAAGACGGTCGCGACAGTCTGGGTTGACATCTCGACCACCTGCCCAGCGACCAGGCTGACAGGACGCCGCCTGACTAGAGCCACAGTAGCGGATAGGGATCAGACTAGTGCGGCGCGTAGCCGCGCTGTCCACAACTGGAAACCCCGTTCTCATTTGTAAACCAGCTCACTCCTTGATTATAAAAGGAGAGCTTGGTGCATGAGGAGAGGGGATCCAGAGATACAACACACACAGACATAGAGATACACACGAAGAGGCTTGGAGTCTTTCTCCTCCCTCGCCAACACTTGTAGCTCCCCTCTGCAAGTCGAAACACGAACTACCCATGAACTGGACGTAGGGCATCGATTGCCTGAACCAGTATAAACCTTGCCTCTCTCGCAAAACCCTCGTCATCATAGAAGATTGTTAGGCGCCGTAGTTACAAATTTACTTGTCGGCCGGTTTCTTAACACCGACAGCAAGCATAATGTAAGACTACATGAGGCGCTTCTACCAAGAGTCATCAAAACGACTCTTCGGTAGAGCAAACGATGCTTATGTGTAAAAACATAAAGAACTTAAGGCGGGGGGGGGGGGGGGGTGTTGGACTCTTTTTCCTCACGAGAGTAGCCCTGCGAATGGTGTAAGGTTTCTTAACGAGGCACCCTCTAAGACTGTAACACAGTTTTATAGTTATCTTTTACCCTCAAAAACTTCCAGAGCAATTTGCAAAGAGGAGCATTATCAAAAGGCGAAGCCATGAGCTCAACAAATGAAATCAGGCAAAAAGCCTAGAACAAATAGAAGGGTACACCAACTCAGAACTTGGCGCAACCCAATTCTGGGATAACGTATCACGAGAAATAATACTAAGCCCCCAGATATAAATCGAAGGGAAAAAAGTGTAACACCCCAGATATAGAAATTATTCAAAATCCCGGCATAATCTCCTTTGTAATTCCTTATATCCGCGGGCACACAAACCATAGAAATAAACACAATAACAATAGATAAGCAATATCCGATTAACATCACCAAGTCTAATCCAAGAACCGTTCAATGTATCCATACTATCGTCTCGACCACATAGTCACTATCTAAAAGTTTAGTGAGCTAATAAGGAAGCTAAATAAATGTAAGATATGTGTGTGTGCTTAATAAGAATGTGCTACTCCCATCTCATGCATGTTCGATCATCAGGTACCTAAAAACCAAATAAACACAAAAGTGAGTAAAAACACTCAGCAAGTACAATTCGGAACTGGAAGAACAAGTACAATAATATCATGAACAATGGAAATCCAGAATCAAGAAACCATATCCTTGAAACAACAATGAAATAGTAGTTTCCGTCTGAAACGGACAACACTTGAATACATCCTTAGCATTTACCGGTAAAGTTGAACAAGTAGGGCCAGCACTTATTCACAGGAACCTGAATATAAGAACCAGATAACACAACCGGTGTTCATACAAATCCCCGGCACTTGAACGACATGAAAGAGAACACATGATCCTTGAATATTTGACAAAAGAGTAGAAATCTTGAAGCAACAAACATATGAAATCAAAGGCATCGAATGAAGCATATTCAAAGGGAACATGGAACCAACAGCCGAATTCACATCACATAGAAGTTCGTCATTGGACTTGCCTTAATCAAGGTTGATGAGAACCCGACAACACTCTGTCGACAACGGAACCGTTAAAGTTGGCCTGTAAAGCAAAAACACTACACTCAAAACATTTGCTAGCATCGGAACGCTGTTCCTATGTATTATTTCCGAAAATGGATAAAACACGTTTATGTGGAATATTCAAGAATCTGCCCAGAAACCTAACTTGCTCGCTGTTTAGACCGTAACTTTTGAAATCCTTACGCAAATGCTACAAACGAATACATTTTGAGAATATACAGAGAATTTCCTACAACTTTTGTAATAGCAAGATTTGCTATATAATCTTCTAACTGTGCCGAAAAAAATTAAACAGAAAACTGCGCAGACTAAGAAATCCTGAGACAGAAGTACTAAAATTATGATTGCTCCCTAACCGCTTATCGGAATCAAGTGAGACCGGCGCCATTGGAAAGATAGAAACAGTATCTACAACTGTTGTTATTGGCTGATGATCAAAATCCGAACCAATTAACACCAGATTTAGGATTAATCCATCTGTCAGAAATCTGATTGCTTGAATGTGACGTACGCCAATTGTCTGATGAAATAATCTCATCTCTTAACATCTAGGGAGTACTTAGGAATAAACCTTGTGGCAGGAAACTTCAAATTGCAAGGAAATTGATCAGTTCCACGATTTCCCCCTTCTTCTCCTTCCTTTTCTTCCCTGCTCTTCCCCTATGGTTCAGCAGCACCGGCAGCAATTAGCCCGCACCCAACAACCACACAGCAACTACAGGGATTAAGGCAGCAAGTTTCCCTTACCTTCTTTATCTCTTGCTCCTGGTTGCAGCCGACAAAGGCAGCTATGGCCAGCACCAGCTTCAGCACAAACGGGACCGTAGCAGCTTGGCAGGAGCAACCACTTCCCCGCAACTCTAGAACACAACAATCCAACGCAAGCGGGATGAAATTGCTAAAGGAGGGCAAGGCAGGACTAAGGTGATGGGTTTCCACCAAGGAGGCGGCGGCGGCAATGGAGAACAGGGCTGCGGCTCGGCTGGAAAGGAAAGGACCGAGCCCTTTGTTTTCAACGCATACTAATAGGATACCTAGAAGTACAATCGACGGCCCAAAATTATTCAAGTCACCATAAATCATCTGTCGATTACCGGGCCGTTGTAAGGACCGTGTGACCGGGACGGGGGGGGGGGGGGGGTTGAATCGGTGCACACTATCAATTTTGCTCCTAACACAAATCACCCACTCAACTCCTAGCAAGTATTTCTAGTATAACTAAAGAGACACACTAAGGAGAGTCCTTAACCTAGTGAACTAGAGATAGCATAGGACACAAGCACAAGATATGAACTAGTTCACTAGGCAAGAGAAAACCTAAGATAAGCTACAAGCTAGGCAACCAAGCACAAGGCACTACAAGATCTACTAGGTGATAAGCACACTAAGAAAGAGTCCTTAGATCAACTAGCAACCAAGCTACACATGAAGTCAACAAGCAACCATATGATAGAAGCAACTAGAGAGCATATGGATGAACCAAGGAAATAACTAGAGCATCAAGTAAACAAGGCAATCTCAAGTACTACTAGCAAGCATGATAATGGCAATAAGTAAATGCAAGTAGTAAATAGAAAGAGATAGAAATGCTCATGATTTTTCCCGTGGTATCGGGAGGATGGCGCCTCCTCCTACTCCACGTTGGGTCACTCCCGCCGGAGTCTCGACCCCTCCCTCCGCTCGATGGCGATCCCTTCTAGAGCATTCTTCACCCTCCAAGTGAAGACGCGGGCACGTCCCGCCGGCAACTCCGGATGCTCCTTCGAAGGTAAGGATCCGCATGTGATGCGATCCAAAGGGCACTCTCTTCACGTAGCTTCTTTCACACGGGAAGCCCAAAGACCGTGTACAAACTTGTGGTGACTTCTACACTCTTGGCAAGCTCACCACCAACGCCTAACCGGTCTAGGTCTTGCCATACACCAAGAGTAACAACCCAAGTCAGCCCTCTAAAGCACTCACTAGCCTAGAGATCATAGGATGCACATGGTGTCACTCTTCTCAAGCACTTGGATCACTCAAATCCCTCAAAGTGCTTCTTCTTCCTTCACTTGGCTTCTTGACAGCACCTCCCCTCCTTTGGACTGTCCAAGAGCACCTCAAAAAGGTAAGCAACCAGCTATTTATAGGCTCCACCCACGAAACTAGCCGTTGCAACAAAACTGCCCAGATTTCTCTGGTCACCGTATCATACGGTGACTATCCAACGGTCGACTGGGACTTTATTTTCCTGCGAGAGGCACTGTCCTCCTAGTCACCACACCGTATCATACGGTGACTACTTCTTTCCAGCTTCAGCAACTCTTCCAAATTGCACTTCTCCTGGAAACCATACGGTGACCCACCGTATCATACGGTGACTCTACCAGTGACTCTCCTTTCACTGGATTTTCCTGTCCATAGTCACCGTATCATACGCTGACCTCCACCGTATCATACGGTGACTCTTTTTCCTTCTTCTCTTCAACTTCGTCGATTTTGCAGTTCCCCTGGAAACCATACGGTGACCCACCGTATCATACGATGGCCATAATACGGTGACTCTACCAGAGACTCTCCTTTCTCTGGATTTTCCTGTCCATAGTCACCGTATCATACGCTGACCACCACCGTATCATACGGTGACTGCTTCTCCTGTAACTTCTGCTGAGACGATCTTCCCTGATCTTCTTCTGCAGTCACCGTATCATACGGTGACTGGCACCGTATCATACGGTGGCTTCTCCTTCAGCTGGAACTTGATCTTCTCCTTTGATCCTCGCTTCCAACACCTTCTTCATTGGTTCCTGCACTCTTCCTCTGCAACCCTAGCGCCTGAGAGACACACCATGCATCCAAACGATCTCTACACTAGTGTTTACCGAAGAGTACCAACTCGAACCCACTTGATAGTCCGTATTTTCCTATGGACTCAAGCTAACATCTAACCAAGCCAACACTTGCTTGAGTCTAGCATGTCCTTAGCCTTGATCCATCTCCTCGACCGTGACTCCATCAAGTCCGTCCATGAGTTGATGAGGCAACCAATCATCCTTGACTTGAGGTAAGAGGTTGGTTTGTGTCGTACTTGCTTCCATGTGACCTAAGGATAAGATACTCAAAGTATATGTTAGTCACATGCACGTCACATGCACGGTTCTCATCCATTCACCAAAACATTCATACCTTGGGGTTTCCAACTCCAATGGCCATGAAGCTTACAATCTCCCCCTTTTTGGTGATTTTTTTTTGGAGCAAAGGGTAATTTTATTAATCACCCCGGTCTCTGAAGAGACCACGAACGAGTGCGCCCCCCTTTTTGGTGATGGATGACAACCATGATAAAAATGATCGAGAGAGTAAAGAATCGATGACAAAAGCCGAAAGGATAAGCACAACTTGATCAAAGGGAACTACACAAACAAAAAGATAGAAAAGTCCATACCTCGATGTGTAGACCGGGGAAAGTCATAGCTCACAAAACATCACAAGTTAGAGCAAAAACTCATAGTACAAGTGACGTAAAGACTCATAGCAAGCTAGACCAAATCAATATGATAACGAAGGAAATAGCACAAGTAAAAAGATACGCATCATAGAGCTAGGTGAGAGATTACCTTCATTCTTACCTTGAAGACCTTCCTCCACCTCGAGATGTTCGAGAAGATCGACCAAAACTTGATCTCTTGCTCTCCTAGAGCTAAGAACTCCCCCTCGAGACGAGCTTCAATGATATGAGGTAACTCCCCCTTGACTTGAGCCATCATCTCAAGATTGTGTGAAGACCAATCATGTTGACTATGTGGTCTTCCAATATCCCAACTCCCCTTGAGATGACCAAAACTTCTTCTCCTTGAGCTCGATCATTTTGGTGATCAAAATATATATCATCATTGCTTCTTCCATTTATCACCATCACGGCTTCTTCTTCTTACTCTTGCTCAGAGCTTGATCATGTTGATGGTGATCATTCATCTTTCACTTGAACCTTCCATTTGATCACCATACTCCTTTTCAAGCTTCTTCTTCTTCTCCCCCTTTGTCATTTATCACACAAAAAGAGCCAAATATAAGGAGGATAAAGAATAGACATTGAGTAAGAGAATACTTGAGTTAGGCGAATATTCATTTCTTCATTGCCTCGCCCTCTTCTTCCAATAGCTCCCCCTACACACAAGAAACTCACAAAGAGTATAACAAGATATGGTGCACATGGGGTTAGTGTATTGGGTTTTTGAATGTATGAACCCTTAGACCTTGAGCCGCGCAAGTGGATTTAACCTTGGAGCTCAAAGAATCTTGGTTCAATGGGCATGAAGCTCATATAGCATTGCTATGTGTTCATCTAGAGAGTCAAGCAACTCTCTCTAGATGGATCTTGACATCAAGACTCGATGCAAGAATGCAAAATGCTTATGCAAAAGAGATGACAAGTATACAATGCATGATGCTTATGAAGAAGTAAAAACAAGAGAAGGCTAAGAACCAACAATACCAACAACAAGTTTGATCCCTCCTTGAGCTTACTCACAATAGGCCATTCATCAAGCCTTGGGAGCCGAGTACCACCAATCCAAACTTCACCCTTGCTTGTTGCTATCTCAACAAGGTTAGTCGCCGGTCCTACAAAACAAGAAGAACACACCAAAAAGGAGACAAACAATAACAAGCAAGAGAAGTAATATACATAATATACAAGGCAAGTATGAAGAAAACTCAAGTAAAGTTTGAGAGATCGAGAACGTTGAGTTCTCCCCTTATCTTGCCAAAGGTCTTCTTGTCAAGAGGCTTCGTGAATATGTCGGCCAATTGCTCATGTGTTCGAACACCAACTAGCTCAATATCCTTATTGGCGACATGATCCCGGATGAAGTGATGCTTGACCACGATATGCTTGGCATGAGTATGATCACCCTTGTTGAGAGCCATATTAATAGCACTTTCACTATCACAATATAAGGGCACTTGACTATAGACCAATCCATAATCCAATAGGGTTTGCTTCATATAGAGTAGTTGAGCACAACATGCGCCGGCGACCATATATTCGGCTTCCGCCGTAGAAAGGGCTACACAATTTTGCTTCTTGGAACTCCATGATATGAGAGATCATCTAAGAAATTGGCACCCACCCGGAGTGCTCTTCCTACTCACTTTGCATCCGGCGAAATCCGAGTCCGCATAACCAACAAGCTCAAAGTCCGATCCCTTAGGATACCAAATTCCAATTGTTGGAGTATGCTTGATGTACCTAAGAATTCTCTTCATGGCACTCAAATGTGATTCCTTGGGGTTAGATTGATAACGAGCACAAAGGCAAACACTAAACATGATATCCGGCCTAGATGCGGTGAGATAAAGAAGAGATCTAATCATTGAACGATAAAGCTTAGGATCAATAGGAATACCCGACTCATCCGCATCAAGAAGACCATTGGTTGCCATTGGTGTCTCAATCCCCTTGCAATCTTCCATCCTATATTTTTGGGGTAGACCGCGAGTGTACTTCTCTTGATAGATGAAGGTCCCCTCCTCCAATTGCTTGACTTGAAATCCAAGGAAGACATGTAGCTCTCCTATCATTGACATTTCAAACTCCTTTTTCATGAGAGCACGAAACTCATCATTGAAAGTCTCATTAGTAGAGCCATAAATGATATCATCAACATAGATTTGACAAATGAAAAGATCGTCACCAATATGCTTGGTGAATAAGGTGTTGTCGATGCTACCAATTTTGTAGCTGTTGACGGTCCTTACGACCCATTTTTACCGTCAACTTTATGCACCTTTTGGAACCTAACACCATCACCAAGGGTAGACATAGGGCTTATTTCTAACAAATTCCACTAGTCTTGGTGAAATTATGAGTGCAGGTGCAATTCATATAAAAACAGGGGAAAACATGCACTAAACCTGGACTTTGCAATCGACGGATTTTCCCGGACTAAAGAATTTAGTCCAAAAGCCCAAAACCACAGAACCAGGCTTCAAGACCAAACAATGCAAGTGGATTGGGCACATACATAGCCAGAGAAAGGAGCCAGAGGAGGATCAGGCCCAGTGGAGCCCAGGCCAGGTCGGCCGACCCCCTCTGGCCAGGTCGGCCGACCTGCCAGGGAGGCCCCCCTGGCCCACTCTTCTCTGGCGGTTCACAACCGACCTCTGGAGGTCGGTTCCCCCTGCATTAAATGCCACCGACCTCAGGAACCGCCTCAAAGTTGCCGACCTTCCAAGGCTATAAATAAAATGGCACCCCTCCCTCTCTCAGGAGAAGACAAGACAACACACATTGACACCAAGAGGAATCCATTCTCTAGCATTAGACTAGTCTCTAGGCTGTAGAGGAGTAGAGGGGAGAGTTTGGTAGAGGAGAGGGTTGTCCTCCCTTTGTGAGGACTTAGCCCAATCTTGTATCTTGAGGATACTTGCTAATAATATATTGTTCATCGTTCGTTCTTCGTTCGTTCGTCGTTCGTTCATCGTTCGTCGTTCGTTCATCGCTCGTTCGTCGTTCATCGTATATCAAGTAAGTATCAAGGTCCACCTCAATAGAATTATCTTCTTTATTCCTTATGACTTATGATTGTACTAGTATGATAGCCATGTGCTTTCTATGTGGTTGTTATCTAGTCATGATTGGTTGCTTCATGCTTGACATGCCTTTATTCATTCGTTTATGTCCTTACACTCGATTCATGCATGAAGTGGTGAGACATGCTCGGGCCCATAACTTGTTAATCCGTAGGGTTAGAGTAGATCGTAGCTTGTTAATCCGCAGGGTTAGAGTTACGCATGTCTCACCCATTGACTTGATGATCCGTAGGGTCAGAGTCATGCATGTTCTAGCACTTGATCTGTTGATCCGTCGGGTCAGGATTAGGTGTACTCTTATTCCCGACTTGATGATCCGAAGGGTCAAAGTCCCGTGGGAATCGAGAGTACTATTTAGCAATGTGAGCATGGTGCTTAGGTTGATAAACAGCTTTGGGTGTTTGGTTGTCTGCTTGAACAAGAGAAGGTCTGGCAGCGAGGACTTAATTGCCTTGCTGTCACGTGACCCTAGGACTGGCATAGGGACTTAATAGCTGTTGACGGTCGTTACGGACCAATTTCGACCGTCAACTAGCTCAATAAACAAGAAGGATTGGATATTCTTTACACGCACTTTATTTAAGAATAACCTATTTCCACATGTACCTCTAGATTTTAGTGTGCAGGTGGAATAAGGGAGAAATCCAGGTGAAATCGTGCCCCAAGGCGACGAATCAACACTTCTACAAAACAACGTTCGCCGCGGGAATACAATTCTAAGACAAAAGGCCAAATCTCATCAAAGTCCAACACAACTAAGGCCAAATGCACCTGGACCAGAGAAGTAGACCCAGAGGGGGAGCCACCTGCCAAAGCCCAGCCCAGGAGGGGCCAGGCACAGGTCGGCCGACCCCCCTGGCCAGGTCGGCCGACCTGGCAGGGTGGCCCCCTGGGCCCATCTTTCTATGGCGGTTTGTAACCGACCTCTGGAGGTCGGTTCCCCCTGCATTAAATGCCACCGACCTCGGGAACCGCCTCAAAGTTGCCGACCTTCAAGGACTATATAAGGAGGGGTACCCCCCTCCTTCCAAGACACACAATACACAAGGATCATTCCCTCCTCACACTAGAGCTAGAGGCAATTCTAGGTAGTGCTAGGCTGAGTAGTGGGTTGCCCTATTGCTCCCAAAGTCTTGTGGAGAATTGGGTAGCGCTCTTGTATCCTTTCTCTCTCTTTGTAAGACTTGTTATTTAATCTATGGAATACAAGTATTCATATAGTTGTTATGAGCTTGCTAGTTCTATCATGATCTTGTATGATCGTTCGTTGTTCGTTCATGCTCGTTCATCATTCGTTCTTCGTTCGTTCATACTCGATCATCGATTATTCTTGAACTTGCTTAATCGTTCATCGTTCGTCGCTCGTTCTTGAGCGACGAACGCTTATGCATGACTTAGTGCTAGCTTTGATCCGTTTTATCTAGTTTATGCTAGTTAGGCCAGATGTTCTCCTGTTTAGGCATCGGGCTCATTGTCCTGCAAAGGTGCTCTAGATTTATCACCCCGTCGATCCGAAGGGTTGGGGGTGCCTCGAGGGATCTAGAGTCGTGGTTAGTAACGCCGGCATGGTGCCGGGGTAGTCTATCCACCCTTGGGTATGTGCGTGTCCCACGGTTTGTAGAGGTAGGTGGCAGGAAGTGACAGCCCTGTCCATCCAAAGGAACCCTCCACGTTCGGGCACGGCATAGGAGTACGTAAATAGGCCGGAGTCGCGAGGCAGACCTTGCGTATGCCGGATCTCCCGATGTTGCCTAGGAATTAGACGCTTGCTTGTGTTTGCATGACGCTAGATGATAGGTAGAGGTTGTGCACGCTATATGAATGTTGTACCTTTGGAATAGTAGCTCGCTAGTCTAACTTAGCATTGCTTAGGATTGTCTCTCGCCTTTTATTAGAGAGAGTGGAATGCGTTCGTGTGTGTCACACTATCCCTATTATTATTAAACCTTACCCCTGCGTTGGAATGTGGTTATATCACCTATCGTTTGTAACACCATGAACATAAGTACTCTTGTCAACCATGTCTTCCTTTGGGAAAATATAAATACGATACCCTGGAATACTCTCGGGTGAAATGCTACAACGGGTTATCCGTCCGCTTGCGGATATTCTATTTAACATGACAAACCTTATAATTCATATCTAGTACTTGTTACTAGTTGTGGATTATTTGGTTAAATAGTGCAAGTGAACAATTCCATAACCCCCGGCGTCTCCCCGCGGTCGCGTGTTTCCCGCGTGACCGTAAGAGACGCCAACAAGCATTTCTGGCGCCGTTGCCGGGGAAGACATTGGTTAACAAGAATACAATGATTGTTCATGATTACACTTGATGTGGTTTAACCATTGCCCATGCAGGCTAACCTTGATCTGTTTTCTCTTTGATGTGAAAACAGGATAGTGTATGCATGGATTCGACTTGCCGAAAAACTTCGTTGATAATCCCGAGTCACTTGTGAGGAAGACTCGACACCGCGTCGTCGTCTCCCCGCAAGTACTCTCGACAAGCGAACCCGCATCTTCCGCACCATCTACGTCAAACGTCATGGCTGAAAAGACCCTTCGTGAATACTCCGCGCCCACCGTCGCCAATGTGCCCATTGGACCCAACGTCGACGTTGGTGACGCCGGACTTAACATAAGGTCCAGCCTCATCACTATGGTGCAAGCCATACCCTTTTGCGGGAAGGCTTCCGAGGACGCCAACTCTCATCTCCAACAATTCCTAGAAATATGCAACACGTCAGGCACGGGAGAAGGCAATCAAGATGCTATCAAGCTCCGTTTGTTTCCGCTCTCCCTCCTTGGGAAAGCGAAACAATGGTTCTATGCAAACCGCGTCAATATTGACACTTGGGACAAATGTTCTACGACGTTCCTCGCTAAGTTTTTCCCGATGGGCAAAACCAATGCTCTTCGTGGAAGAATTGCAAGCTTCCAACAAGCAACAAATGAATCCATACCCGAGGCATGGGAAAGGCTCCAAGAATACACATCAGCCTGCCCACACCATGGGATGGAAGAATGGCTCATTCTTCAACACTTTTACAACGGGTTAACACCAACAGCCCGTGGACATATGGATGCCGCTGCTGGAGGAGCCTTCTTCTCCAAAACCGTTACTCAAGCAAAAGATCTTATAGAGAAGATGGTCTCCAATCAAGGGTGGAGCGATGATCGACTCCAAACACGCTCAAAAGGCATCCACCCTGTCAAGGAAGTGGACATGTTGTCCGCCAAACTTGACCTTCTCATGAAGCGTTTGGATGAACACACTTCAAGTGGTAGTGTTCGTGCATTGGACTCACACATGACGTGTGAGGAATGCGGGGATACGGGCCATATGGGGAAGAATTGCCCCCACACCCAAGAAGATGCGTTCTACATGAACAACAACAACGGGTATCGTCCAAACGGAGGTCAAGGATATAATCAAAATCAAAATAGAGGTAACAATTTTCCTGGTTTTTACAATAATCAGCCCTCTTTGAAAGATTTGGTTCTTGGCCAAGCTAAAATTAATGAATCAATCAACAAAAAGCTTGCTGCCAACGATAAAGTTTTAGAAAATATAAATTCACAGCTAGAAGGCTTTTCTTCCGCTTTCAAAAATCAGCTGAGTTTTAACAAAATGATAGAAACCCAACTTGCTCAGCTTGCTGCTCTTGTTCCTACCTCTAATTCCGGGCAGATTCCTGGGCAACCAGAATCTCCCATTGAAAAAGTTAACGTTATCACTACGAGAGGAGAAATGTTCTCTCGTAAGACTAACCATGCAGGGGAGAACAGGCAAATAAGAGAAGAACCTTCTACAATAAAAGCTGATCCAGGCTTTCCAGTAATCCCTTGTGCAATCAAGAGATTCCACTTCAAGTACGCACTGTGCGACCTTGGGGCCAGCGTGAGCATTATGCCCAAGGCAATCTTCGAGCAATTAAAGTACAAGTTCCTCACGCCAACAGCGATGCGGCTACAATTGGCCGACTCATCCTTTCGCTTTCCAATGGGGATTGCGGAAGATGTGCCGGTATTCATAAGAGGCCACATCGTCCCGGTGAACTTTGTGGTGCTGGACATGGATATTGACAAGGAAACGCCCCTCATCTTGGGACGTCCCTTACTTAGCACCACAAAGGCCCAAATTGATGTTGGAGTTGGAGAAATCCGCCTCTACATCAATGGGAAGGAGGAAAAGTTCGAGTTTCAACCCCGAAAAGAACAATGCTCGATGATCAAGATCAAGTATGGGCCAAACCCCTCAAACATCAAAGAAGTTGAAGTGACCCCGAGAAAGACGGATAGTCTCATTGCTCTTTGGAAGCAAATTGACAAACGTGAGAACCCGTCATGGTACCAACCAAAGAAGCCCGCAACAACAAGGCCGGGGTTATGGGTCAAGAAATCGACCCCTCAAATTGAGAAGCCACCAACACAACCCAAGATCAAACAAATGTGGCAAGTAAAGAAGGTGCAGCCATCTTCATCCTCTTCTCCAAGGACGGGGCCGGCACCTCAAGAATGAAACGCATGGAGAAGTCCTTGCTCGCCGGACTTAAAACGGCGAAGCCCTGGCCGACAGGATAATCGGCATTATCATTTCTTTTGATTCCTTTTTGATTTTTTTCCTTTTCAAACCCACCACTTGCATTTAAAAACTTTAAAATCACCTTGCATATTTTATTTCACCACAAGAAATTCTTATTTCAATCGTTTGAATTTTTTTCCGCCAGCATATTTGAATTTTCATCTCGCCATGCGTACAAAAATTAATCTCCAAAAATATTTGGTTCTTCAAAACTTTTTTCACTTTTTTGTGCAAGATTTTGGGTTACCTCTGTACCACTACAATAAATCTTCAGATGTTGGAATTTTCCAACATTTTCTCTTCTAGTTTCAAATTTTTTTCGAAAACCATTTGGATTTTTTAGGCATGTTTTTATTTAGAAATCTTTATGAGCAATATTTTCGAGGATTTTCTGGGCATAGCAGCCAAGGTCATGAACCATATGACCGCTGGAAGCTACAGGCCAAGGAAGGAGATAGTGGGCCCCACAGAGGGGTCGGCCGACCCCACCAGGACAGGTCGGCCGACCTGGGCTAGCCGTTGCTGCCCCCCTCCTTTTCTTCAACGGTCACATTGCCTCTCCAACGTTCGAAAACAGCTGCAATGCTGCAAGTATAAATGGAGCTGGCCGGCCATTGAGCTCTCTCCCTCTCATTCTCTCATTTTCACTCCTCACACACTTCACTCTCAAAGCTCCCAAGTTTTCCATTGCGCTCTCTTGCTTCTTGCCTCAACATTCTGCAAAAACCTTTTTCTTTGGTTTTAGTGTGTTTTCAGTTTGTTTTTGAGGATTGCAAGTTGCGTTCTTACTCACAAGAACAACCGACGGTTTTGCCGATTTGATTTTTCCTAACATAACCCGTTCGGAGTTTTTGTTCTTGTGTTCTTGCTCTCCTCGCTGCAGCCATGTCGGGAGCGAAGCGGCTGTACGGATCACTGAAGAAGTCCCTAAGCTCAAGCTCAAGTCCAAGCTCTTCACGCCGAAGCACGCGCGCGCGCCCCGTGGTCGAACCACCGCCAAGTCCACCACATGCAGCCGAAGAAGAGAGCAACAACGAGCATCATCTCCTCGCCGACACCGACCTCGACTTGGTGGGCGAGCACGAGACGAACGCCTACGCACTTCTTCAAAACCGTATCTTTGCTCCTACGCGAGCATTTGACACGGAACTGCTGCAACAAACAGGTATGGATGCTGAATTTTCTCGAGTATTCAAAGCTATAGGGTGGAAATATTTTGCTAGTGTAGATGAGCCGGGTTCCCGCTTGCTTACACTTCAGTTTTTATGCACCCTACGAGTAGTAGATGAAGGTATTACTTTTCGGTTTTTCCGGGAAGAATACCGTTTGAAATGGAAGGACCTTAGCATGATACTCGGCTTTAATACTCGCTGCAATGTTGATATTGATAGTGCCCTTCCTGATTTTTCAAAGCTTGCATTTTGGGAAAGGATTACGGGTTTTTCAACTTGTGTGCAGCCTAGAACTAATCACATCCATCACCCTACTTTGCGCTTTTTGCACATGTGGATTGGCATCACTCTTTTTCCAAGGAGTGATATTAGAGTTGTGCGCGAGGATGAAATGAAAATTCTTTATGCTATGGTTGAGAAAATTAAGATTTCTCCTGTGCAATACATGATTCACCAATGGCTAGATAATTTTGGGATGATAGGACCTATCGAGTGCACTTCATTGATTACACGTATCGCTGCAGGAGTAGGTGCTTTGCATGATGCTAATGTTGAATATATTGATACTCCTCGCATGCTCATAAACAAAGATTATCTTATTCGCGGTCATACACTTAAGCGTGGTCCAAATGATTCCCTCATATTTTATTTTGTCGGGTATACAAACGAGTTTCGGTTACCTAACCCGGATCTTCGCTTGTATACTTGCAAAAATCTAACCATTGAGCTCCAAGAAATGGAGAGTGCGCGCAGGAGTATTTCTTCTCGCAGGAGGACGCGCAGGTCGGAGCAGCCATCAAGTTCCGAGGCACCCACACCGCAGCCCATGGCTCATGGCGGCCCGGGGTATGGTCACACCGGGTATTTTCCCGGTGTATACTCAGCCCCGCCACCGCACATGGCCGGGGGCTCGGCGTGGCAAACCTCGGGGCATGACCCAAGGATGTTCACTCCGCAACAACAATGGGAGGAACACTCTTCCGACTCTGGTGCGACTCAAGGTTTCCACCTTGAGCAAGCAATGAACAACCTCTCCGAGCAAATGGGAAGGCTCGAGACCACGACGGAAGACACTCAATACGCGCTGAATCAACACATCCTACAAACCCATCAGTGGCAAGAACGCACCGACACCCAGCTCACCAACCTCACCAACATGACGGAGCGGGGACAAGCCGATCTTTCGGCTTACTTTCGCCACATGGGATTCAATCCACCAAACCCATGAGCAAGAACAAGCTTGGGGGGGAGACACCATGCCCCCCGCTAAGGTATCATGTATCGCAACTTGTATCCTTTTCCTCTCATTTTTGCTTGTTCATGCTTCTCATATGAAAAACAAAATAAAAATAACAAAACTAAAAAGAACAAAAATAATTAGTGTAGTTTCTTTTTATGTGCTGTAAAAATGTTTCTTTTCCTTCTATGTTGAGATGATGAATAGTTGCTCTGCCGTATTTCTCTCTTGTGCCTAGTTTATAACTTAGTATTCTCCAAGTTTTGAGTTTGTTGGCTAAAAAATACTTGCTTAGAACCCGAAACTTGTGGGTAGCATACGCTTGCACTGAACCTAAGTTGTTGTGAGAGATGATATGGTAAAAAGAGCTGATACAATCCTGTTCCAAGTTAAGCTTGAAAACTCCGGAGCTTTTTGTTTTCGAAAATCATAAAAATTTTATAAGTTCCTCAGTGATGATAAATTCCTACCAAAGCCATATGTAGTACTTAATGAAAAAACCTTACATATGCTGCTTGTCATTTCATTGAGCTTTATCAAAATTGTGTGACCCTAGTGAGATGCTCTCTGACGGATACCCAAATCAGGGTATCCTGATCTAGGATACTTAATTCTGCTAACCGTCTCAGCTTAATTGTGTAGGGCCCACAAGAACAGGCACACGACAACAGAGCGCTCGAGGGGCCACGGCCGACCCCGAGGGCACATACAAGTTCCGCCTCGTCCGACCCCGAGTCGGCCGGGGCCCACGACTTCCGCCCCGCCCGACCCCGAGTCGGGTGGGGTCCACAGACTCCGCCTCGCCCGACTCCCGGTCGGGCGGGCCCACAAGCCGCGCTTCGCCCGACCCCGAGTTGGGAGACTTCGTCGAGAAGTTTTCCCTCTGGCAAGGAGGACAGGCATTTACGACGAGTAGCTGGGGAGCCTTAACTCTACCCAGCTACTCATCTACTGGCAGGCACGCGATCTGACCTGCACAGTGACATCCGTCCCATCTCACAGCGCCGCCTGACACCTCGAGTACAGCAGCGGGATGGCTACGGCATCATCATCACCCTGAACAGGGACGAAGACCGGACCGGCGACAAGACGGTCGCGACAGTCTGGGTTGACATCTCGACCACCTGCCCGGCGACCAGGTTGACAGGACGCCGCCTGACTAGAGTCACAGTAGCGGATAGGGATCAGACTAGTGCGGCGCGTAGCCGCGCTGTCCACAACGGGAAACCCCGTTCTCATTTGTAAACCAGCTCACTCCTTGATTATAAAAGGAGAGCTTGGTGCATGAGGAGGGGGGATCCAGAGATACAACGCACACAGACATAGAGATACACACGAAGAGGCTTGGAGTCTTTCTCCTCCCTCGCCAACACTTGTAGCTCCCCTCTGCAAGTCGAAACACGAACTACCCACGAACTGGACGTAGGGCATCGATTGCCTGAACCAGTATAAACCTTGCCTCTCTCGCAAAACCCTCGCCATCATAGAAGATTGTTAGGCGCCGTAGTTATAAATTTACTTGTCGGCCGGTTTCTTAACACCGACACTCTCCATACTCTCATGATCAAGATCACGTACACATTTCACCTCATATGCTAAACTTCTACACCGGATGTTAGCAACATGTCATACCATCCACCAAAATAAAGACACTCCTCACAATTTATCACCTCTCTCGAAATATCAAAATTAGGCATGGCTATGTAAAAGAAAGAAAGAAAATAAAGCTCACAGAAGATGAGCATGAAAAGAAAAAGAAAATTTATCTGCTCTCATCTTGAGCATGGAAAAAGAAAGAAGAAAAGATAGCCATGCCCCAAAATATAAAATAAAGAGAGGTGAACAAAAAGAGGAGTAGTCGCATACACCACCACCATCCACACTTGCACATCTTGATCTTTGATTGTATGGCTTGCTATCTCCGTGGATCCACTCTTTTGGTTTTGCAAAATATGAATGCAAGTATGCCTCTCTTCATATCCTACCTTGAGCTCCACAAAAAGCCTATTAGATGTAGGATGAGGCAACACACATGCCTTGGTGAGGAATGAAAACACCACTTAAGCGATTCGAGAGTATCACTTGAGGAACTTGGTTTTATTTTGAAAATCTTTTTGAAAACCTCCGGAGAATAAAAGCAAGACAAGAAATGAGAAAACAAATGCTCGTACACCGTTCTCTCTCTCAACCGCCCAAGGTGAAGTATAAAGCAAAAGCCCCATAAGGACTAAGGGAAAAGGGTGAGTTACCTTGACCAACTTATTCAACTCAAGGATGAGTATCTTTGTTACACACTTGGTACCTTTGAGAAGTAGGCATTGTAGCAACTCCTGATCAACAACCTAAAGTCCTACTTCTTGCTCGGGACGAGCAAGGGGTAAGCTTGGGGGAGTTGTTGACGGTCGTTACGGACCAATTTCGACCGTCAACTAGCTCAATAAACAAGAAGGATTGGACATTCTTTACACGCACTTTATTTAAGAATAACCTATTTCCACATGTACCTCTATATTTTAGTGTGCAGGTGGAATAAGGGAGAAATCCAGGTGAAATCATGCCCCAAGGCGACGAATCAACACTTCTACAAAACAACGTTCGCCGCGGGAATACAATTCCAAGACAAAAGGCCAAATCTCATCAAAGTCCAACACAACTAAGGCCAAATGCACCTGGACCAGAGAAGTAGACCCAGAGGGGGAGCCACCTGCCAAAGCCCAGCCCAGGAGGGGCCAGGCACAGGTCGGCCGACCCCCCCTGGCCAGGTCGGCCAACCTGGCAGGGTGGCCCCCTGGGCCCATCTTTCTATGGCGGTTTGTAACCGACCTCTGGAGGTCGGTTCCCCCTGCATTAAATGCCACCGACCTCGGGAACCGCCTCAAAGTTGCCGACCTTCAAGGACTATATAAGGAGGGGTACCCCCCTCCTTCCAAGACACACAATACACAAGGATCATTCCCTCCTCCTCACACTAGAGCTAGAGGCAATTCTAGGTAGTGCTAGGCTGAGTAGTGGGTTGCCCTATTGCTCCCAAAGTCTTGTGAAGAATTGGGTAGCGCTCTTGTATCCTTTCTCTCTCTTTGTAAGACTTGTTATTTAATCTATGGAATACAAGTATTCATATAGTTGTTATGAGCTTGCTAGTTCTATCATGATCTTGTATGATCGTTCGTTGTTCGTTCATGCTCGTTCATCATTCGTTCTTCGTTCGTTCATACTCGATCATCGATTATTCTTGAACTTGCTTAATCGTTCATCGTTCGTCGCTCGTTCTTGAGCGACGAACGCTTATGCATGACTTAGTGCTAGCTTTGATCCCTTTTATCTAGTTTATGCTAGTTAGGCTAGATGTTCTCCTGTTTAGGCATCGGGCTCATTGTCCTGCAAAGGTGCTCTAGATTTATCACCTCGTCGATCCGAAGGGTTGGGGGTGCCTCGAGGGATCTAGAGTCGTGGTTAGTAACGCCGGCATGGTGCCGGGGTAGTCTATCCACCCTTGGGTATGTGCGTGTCCCACGGTTTGTAGAGGTAGGTGGCAGGAAGTGACAGCCCTGTCCATCCAAAGGAACCCTCCACGTTTGGGCACGGCATAGGAGTACGTAAATAGGCCGGAGTCGCGAGGCAGACCTTGCGTATGCCGGATCTCCCGATGTTGCCTAGGCATTAGACGCTTGCTTGTGCTTGCATGACGCTAGATGATAGGTAGAGGTTGTGCACGCTATATGAATGTTGTACCTTTGGAGTAGTAGCTCGCTAGTCTAACTTAGCATTGCTTAGGATTGTCTCTCGCCTTTTATTAGAGAGAGTGGAATGCCTTCGTGTGTGTCACACTATCCCTATTATTATTAAACCTTACCCCTGCGTTGGAATGTGGTTATATCACCTATCGTTTGTAACACCATGAACATAAGTACTCTTGTCAACCATGTCTTCCTTTGGGAAAATATAAATACGATACCCTGGAATACTCTCGGGTGAAATGCTACAACGGGTTATCCGTCCGCTTGCGGATATTCTATTTAACATGACAAACCTTATAATTCATATCTAGTACTTGTTACTAGTTGTGGATTATTTTGTTAAATAGTGCAAGTGAACAATTCCATAACCCCCGGCGTCTCCCCGCGGTCGCGTGTTTCCCGCGTGACCGTAAGAGACGCCAACAATAGCCCTAGTGTCACGTGTCCTGGTAGAGGGTTGCTGGTAGGTGGTGACAGCCCTGCTGTGCTTAATCCTCTTTGTTTTACGGTAGATAGCCTTGATTGCCTGGTAGAAGGAATACCGGTAGGTGGTGACAGCCCTGCTGGTTACCCCCCTTGTTCCAGGTTGACATAGAGTTTAGACTTGTATGTGTTGCATGAGCAGGAATATAAGAAGTACATAAGGATCCATCTCGGCTCTCTTCTTAACCCCGCTTAGCCTAGGCTTAGTTCTAGTGTTAGATTGGATTGCTCTGGTTGTGTTGTCACACTACCCCTACCATACTTTTATCCTTACCCCTGTTTAGACCTTGGTACATTATTAGTTATGTGATTATGAACTTTGCTATCTCGTAAACCACCGCCTTCCCTGTGGAAAATATGATACCCTTGAATACTCACGGGTGAAGTGCTACAACGGTATTCTCCGTGCGCTTGCGGATTTTTTTGTGACCGTAAGAAATACCAACAAGCATTTCTGGCGCCGTTGCCGGGGAAGGCACTGGTTGAAGAGTCACTAGCATTGTTTATAATTATATTTCTTTTAATTACCACTGTCTAGATAGGTCTACCTTTGCTTTGTTTTCTCTTTATGTGAAAACAGGGTAGTGTACCTCTGGCGTTGACCTATCGAGGCAATACACAGAAAATCAAGAAGTAATCTTGAGACGAACAGAACCGCGAGTCACCCATCCTCAAGAATACTCTCGATAGTCAAGCCAGCTACATCCACACCATCAAGCTCAACGCCAATGGCTGAAAAGTTGTTCCAAGAATACTCCGCTGCCGTTGTTGACCGTATGGCACTTGGGCCACACGTCAGCACTGGAGACGGAAACTTCAGACTTAGAGCCAGCCAAATCTACATGGTGCAGGCCAATCCATTCCATGGAACGGCCAACGAGGACGCAAGCACCCATCTTCGAAAATTCCTGAAGGTTTGCAAAACTTTGTCCATCAAGGGAGTCAACCAAGATGTCATCCGACTTCGTCTATTTCCCTATTCTCTTGTGGGGGAAGTAAGACAATGGTTCTATACCAACCCAAGTGTTGCGACTACTTGGGATGATTGCTCTGAAGCGTTCCTCGAGAAATACTCTCCAAGAGGCAAAGCCTATGCCCTTCATGTACAGACTCCAAACTTTTGGAGAGCACAAGAAGAATCCATTCCTAAAGCATGGGAGAAACTTCAAGATTATTTGACAACATGCCCTGATCGTGGAATGGATGATTGGACAATATTGATCAATTTCTACCATGGGTTGACACAACCAGCTCGTGACTATCTTGATTCTCGTGCCGAGGGGAGCATCTTCTCACTTACCGCTGCGGAAGCAACAAAATTAGTTGAGAAGGTAGCTATCGGTGAAGGGTGGAGACCACACCCTCAACAGGAAGAGACGCCTTCCAACATCACGCTAAAAGGGAAGCACAAGGGGAGAAGGCTTCGCACAAGTGCTTTGAAAAGACAGCTACAACCCCAACACGAGAAGTTGTTTGCATCCTCATCTCTGGGATCAAGCACCAAGTCGCCAAGCTAAACGCAATGGAGAGAAGTCTTGCTCATTGGACTTAAAACGATGATGCCCTTGCCAAAGGTAAATTGGTAGTTACCTCATATTTGATTTCCATTTCCACATGCATATTTGAATTCCCTCAATTTCATTCATGCATTTCACTTGCATATTTGAATTCTCCCTCGACATGCATTTCCATTGGTTGCATGTTTGAATCTTTCCGATTTTTGTTTGGGATTTTTCAAACCACATTACATTTACAAAAATTTCTTTATTTTTGAAAATGAGTTTGAGGCAATCTTTTTTTTTTATGGAGAATGTTTTGAGCAAAATTTTGGAGGAATTTTTGGCACAACTCCCTCTGGCTTTCCAACACATAGCCATCATGAGGTTGTCAACCAAAATTGGACTTCATTTCATTATATTTGTTTCCAGAGTGCTTGGTGCCTTCACTTTTCATTCTACTCAAGCACCCTTAAAACAAAATTCTTGCTCTCGCATTTCCCCAATTTTCCATGATTTTTTGTCTCAAGTTTAAGAAAAAGATTTTCTCTTTTCTTTGGTTCTCTTATTTGCATAGTTGGAGTCTTTCAAAAATAAACTTCTTCGATCTTCAGTCGTCTCCAACTCTTCTTTTTCTTTTTTTTTTTCGAAAATCATTCTCAAAGAGAGATAATTTTGAGACAAACCCTTTTGGCTTTTGGTCTCGAAGTTAAGAAAAAGATTTCCCTTTCTCTTCTTTTCTATTTTGAGTTGCGATAAAAAAGACATCCTTGCAAAGGCAACCGACGAGAAATCCATTTGGTTTTCACTAACGTAACCCGTGCTCGAGTTCGCTTTTGTGTTCTTGCTCTTATGTGCAGCCAGGATAAAGGCCAAAAATCAGCTCATCAACACGTTGAAGAAGGCGACAAGTTCAAACATAAGTCACCCCCGACGTGACACATACTCGTCCCCCTCCATTGAGCTCATGCCTAATGTGAGAAGATTGGCATGAAGAGCCTCACGAAGATGCCATGGAGGAGGACCATGATGAAAACAACACGTCAAGACTCCTCTTCGACACCAACCTTGTCTTGGTGTGCGAAAAGAAGGTACAAGCCTACAACTTCAATTCGAAATCTCTGCACAACGAAGGTATGACCACATTCTTTGCTAATAATTGGAAGCCCAAGGGTGATATGGTTTTTGTTCGTGTGGATGAGTATGGCTCCCACCTACTTACCACATGATTTCCCATGCATCCTTGTAGTAGTTAGGCAATGGTACTACCCTTCGGTTCTTCCATAGGGAGTATCACCCTTCATGCACACATCCTTGCTTTCTACTAGGCTTTCATAAGCATTGCTTGTCAGACTTTGAGCCTACAACTCCTGATCTTCACAAGCATGCTCTTTGGCAATGAATCATATCCCTTCTTGTGCTTGATGCATGGTTGGCTTGCCATGACTTGTGTTCCTCAAAGCAATCATAGACATATCTGTATGATGAATGAGCTTAGAATCCTCTTGCCATGGTTAACAATATCAAAATCCCTCCTATGCAATGCAAGAATGGTTAGAACTTTCCAAGCAATTTGGACTTCTTGAGTGCACCTCGTTGTTTTCTCATATCATTCATGGAGTTGGGGCTTACATTGTTTCGAGTTTTCATATCACTAAGCCCCAAGTTGCTTTTAATCAACGAGGATTATCTTGCCCATGGTCACACTCAATCTTGGTTGCCCATGGTCACACTCAATCTTGGTCCACATGACTTGCTTGTGCCTTTCTTCCTCGGCTGTACAAATGAGGTCCGGTCATCTAACCCGGGACCTTGTTTGTATGTGCTCCGAGAGCTAACCATGCCTCTCCAAGTTGGATGAAGATTGCTTGCAGAAGTAGTGTTTCTGGCAGGATTCTCAAGAGCTGAATAAGAATTGCAGCCATGCGAGTGCCACCACCGTTGTGACACTTAGTGGCAGCAAAATACGGAAGACAAGATCGCCACTTCACAGCCACGCTGCTCAAAAACCCAAAATGACTGTATGGCCTACTACCACAACCACATGGGGCGCAATCCCAAATCATGTGCCGAGAGCAAAGAACAAGTGTGGGGGGAGGTTCCCCCCCCCCCCCCCCCCACAAAGGTAACTTGTATCCTTTTTCTTCCACCTTGAAAATGTCAAAATAAAATAAAAAATTATAAAATTAAAATCAAAATAACACTTGAAAAATAAATAAATAAATAAATAAGCTAGGTGCTTCTTCTCTCTTTTCTTTCATAAGGCACCTAGAGTTTAATTCAATAAATCTAGGCTCCCCGGTCTTTAACCCCGATAGAGTCCTCTTTGTCTTCGCTTTGTTTTTGTTTGTTTTGAATAAATAAAGCAGGTACAAGAACAAGTGTGGGGGGAGATCTCTTGAGTTCTTCATCACGCACACATTCGAGATCTCCCCCACCAACATGATGCACAACCTCGCACTGATCGACATGTAAAACAGTGGAGCCCTCGGGACAAGAAAACAAAGTTAGGTCGAACCTTTGGGTCAATCAAATATCTCATGGCCCTCTTGATCTCCACTCCATCCAAGGCGACGGTTTGCGCATCCTCTCTACTCCATCTCCCCAATTCATGAGTTAAAATAATCTTTTGAGTCAATCACTAAAATTTAACTCAAGAATAAAATGAACTTTGTTGTTCCATCAACATACATGCTTCTAGTTGGTTGGCCTGCATACTCTTTATTCCTCGCATCATATATTGTTGCTTGTGAACACCAATCTCATAGGAACCCATGTTTATCTAAGTTGTTGGCGAATGTGATATGGTTGGATGAGATGAATCTTGCTTCTTCTGCATAGAGTGCTTGGGTATTTAACTTGCAAAAATTAAAATCTATAGCTCTATGCTCCTCGATGATCTTATATTCCTACCAAAGCCATATGTTGATCACATTGCAAAACCTACACACATATGCTGCTTGTCATTACATTGAGCTTTATCAAAATTGTGTGACCCTAGTGAGAAACTTGTCATACTCTCTTGATCAAGATCACGTACACTCCACCTCACATGCTGAACTTCTACACTGGAAGTTAAGCAATACCACCATCCATCCACCAAAATAAGTACTCCACAAAAGCATTGTTACCTTTCTCTCTCTCTAATTATCATTGGAGACATGGCTATGCAAAAGAAAGAATAATCCCTGTTCATACAAAAGTAGAGCATGATGAAAAAAAAGAGAAGGGATAATGTTGAAAAAAAAAGAGAAAGAAAGAATCATAGCCATGTCCTCCTCAAACATTCAAAAAGAGAAAGAGAGAAGGAACGCAAAAAAGGAGTACAATTTCCACCACACCACCCTCATACACACTTGCACATCTTGATCAAGGTTGTATGACTTGCATTCTCCATGGATCCACCCTTTTGGTTCGGCAAAATATGTGATACAAGTATGCCTCTCTTTCATTCCCTACCAAGCTCCACATAAAGCCTTTTGTAGAAGTAGGATGAAAAGAGGCAAATCCAGTGCCTTGGTAAGGAACCATACACATTGAGCGATTTGAGAGTGATCATTTGAGGAGTATGAGCTATGTTTTTACTTTGAAAATCTATCAAAAACCCAAGTTACTCAGCAGAGGGAGTTATGATGACTTGAATCAAGACCGTTCCATTCCTCAACCGCCCAAGATGACATGGTAGACACATCAAAAGTTCACGGGTACAGGTATGGCTTGGAATAACTTGTATGCTAGCATCATACCAATGGAAGTCATGTTCCACCTTAGTCCTTCAAACTTTACTCGAGGACGAGCAAAGGCTAAGTGTGGGGGATCTTGTTGATGGTCCTTACGACCCATTTTTACCGTCAACTTTATGCACCTTTTGGAACCTAACACCATCACCAAGGGTAGACATAGGGCTTATTTCTAACAAATTCCACTAGTCTTGGTGAAATTATGAGTGCAGGTGCAATTCATATAAAAACAGGGGAAAACATGCACTAAACATGGACTTTGCAATCGACGGATTTTCCCGGACTAAAGAATTTAGTCCAAAAGCCCAAAACCACAGAACCAGGCTTCAAGACCAAACAATGCAAGTGGATTGGGCACATACATAGCCAGAGGAAGGAGCCAGAGGAGGATCAGGCCCAGTGGAGCCCAGGCCAGGTCGGCCGACCCCCTTTGGCCAGGTCGGCCGACCTGCCAGGGAGGCCCCCCTGGCCCACTCTTCTCTGGCGGTTCACAACCGACCTCTGGAGGTCGGTTCCCCCTGCATTAAATGCCACCGACCTCAGGAACCGCCTCAAAGTTGCCGACCTTCCAAGGCTATAAATAAAGGGGCACCCCTCCCTCTCTCAGGAGAAGACAAGACAACACACATTGACACCAAGAGGAATCCATTCTCTAGCATTAGACTAGTCTCTAGGCTATAGAGGAGTAGAGGGGAGAGTTTGGTAGAGGAGAGGGCTGTCCTCCCTTTGTGAGGACTTAGCCCAATCTTGTATCTTGAGGATACTTGCTAATAATATATTGTTCGTCGTTCGTTCTTCGTTCGTTCATCGTTCGTCGTTCGTTCATCGCTCGTTCGTCGTTCATCGTATATCAAGTAAGTATCAAGGTCCACCTCAATAGAATTATCTTCTTTATTCGTTATGACTTATGATTGTACTAGTATGATAGCCATGTGCTTTCTATGTGGTTGTTATCTAGTCATGATTGGTTGCTTCATGCTTGACATGCCTTTATTCATTCGTTTATGTCCTTACACTCGATTCATGCATGAAGTGGTGAGACATGCTCGGGCCCATAACTTGTTAATCCGTAGGGTTAGAGTTATGTGCGATATAGATCGTAGCTTGTTAATCCGCAGGGTTAGAGTTACGCATGTCTCACCCATTGACTTGATGATCCGTAGGGTCAGAGTCATGCATGTTCTAGCACTTGATCTGTTGATCCGTCGGGTCAGGATTAGGTGTACTCTTATTCCCGACTTGATGATCCGAAGGGTCAAAGTCCCGTGGGAATCGAGAGTACTATTTAGCAATGTGAGCATGGTGCTTAGGTTGATAAACAGCTTTGGGTGTTTGGTTGTCTGCTTGAACAAGAGAAGGTCTGGCAGCGAGGACTTAATTGCCTTGCTGTCACGTGACCCTAGGACTGGCATAGGGACTTAATAGCCCTAGTGTCACGTGTCCTGGTAGAGGGTTGCCGGTAGGTGGTGACAGCCCTGCTGTGCTTAATCCTCTTTGTTCTACGGTAGATAGCCTTGATTGCCTGGTAGAAGGAATACCGGTAGGTGGTGACAGCCCTGCTGGTTACCCCCCTTGTTCCAGGTTGACATAGAGCTTAGACTTGTATGTGTTGCATGAGCAGGAATATAAGAAGTACATAAGGATCCATCTTGGCTCTCTTCTTAACCCCGCTTAGCCTAGGCTTAGTTCTAGTGTTAGATTAGATTGCTCTGGTTGTGTTGTCACACTACCCCTACCATACTTTTATCCTTACCCCTGTTTAGACCTTGGTACATTATTAGTTATGTGATTATGAACTTTGCTATCTCGTAAACCACCGCCTTCCCTGTGGAAAATACGATACCCTTGAATACTCACGGGTGAAGTGCTACAACGGTATTCTCCGTGCGCTTGCGGATTTATTTGTGACCGTAAGAAATACCAACAGTAGCCCTTGCCGATGAGATAATCACGAAGACGCTCATACCATGCTCTTGGTGCTTGCTTCAACCCGTAGAGAGCTTTCTTCAACTTGTACACATACTCGGGATGCTTGGGATCTTCGAAGCCGGGAGGTTGCTCTACATAAACTTCTTCACTTATTAGTCCATTGAGAAATGCACTTTTCACATCCATTTGATGCAATTTAAAATTGAAATGAGAAGAGTATGCGAGAAGGGTTCTTATAGCCTCAAGACGAGCGACAGGGGTGAAAGTTTCGTCGAAGTCCACTCCTTCCACTTGAGAGTAACCCTTTGCCACGAGCCTCGCCTTGTTTCTTATCACCATCCCCTTCTCATCCTCCTTGTTCTTGAAGACCCATTTAGCTCCCACGACGTTTGCTCTTTTGGGCCTCTTGACCAATTTCCAAACGTCATTACATTTGAAATTGTTCAATTCTTCTTGCATTGATAGCACCCACTTGTTGTCCTTCAAGGCTTCCTCAATAGTCTTCGGCTCTAAGGTGGACGCAAAGGAGTAATTCACAACCACATTAGCTTGGTTAGAATTAACATAATTAGGTTTGTATTGCTTTCTCCTTGTGGCCATCCCTTGGGAAGGACTCCCAATGATAAGGTCACGTGAATGATCCTTAGCAATGGGTTTGTGCTTCCGTGGTGGTTCCTGTTGAGGAGGCGGAGGAGCCGGCGAAGTGTCTTGAGCATCATGAGCGGCTTGCTCCTTGGAGATGTGGGTATCTTGTTGTCGAAGAGGAGATCCCGAATCATCTTCTTGAGATGTGTTTGAAGTAGCGGGATGATTATGAGCTTGTCGAGGTTCACTTGAGGAAGCTTGAGGTTGAACACTCGATGAAGCTTGAGGTTGAACACTTGATGAAGGATGTTGCGGATCGCTTGAAGGAGTTTGAGGGGGATTGCTTGATGGGGCATCCGAAGTAGAGGTAGCTTGTGAGGTGCTTGTAGAAGAGTCCTTTGTAGAGGTTGACGTCGGTGGTGGAGAGGGCGGTTCATCTTCATGTGGGATTACTTCACCAACCGGCATGTCCCTCAAAACTTCCTCCATAGGTCTCTCACTAGAATCATGAGAGTGATGGAGATCGTCTTGTGAACCATGAGACTCATCAAATTGCACGTCGCAAGATTCCTCCACAAACCCCGTTGAGGTGTTGAAGACTCTATAAGCTTTGGAGGAGCCGGAGTAGCCAACAAGAATTCCCGTGTCGGTCCTCTTCTCAAACTTTCCAAGTCTCTCTCTCTTCTTGTAGATGTAGCACTTGCACACAAAGACTCGAAAGTATGCCACATTTGGCTTCCTCCCAACTAAGAGCTCATATGAAGTCTTTAGGAGGATCTTGTGAAGATATATCCGATTTTGGGTGTAACAAGCGGCGTTGACCGCCTCCGCCCAAAACTTCTCCGGAGTGCCATATTCATCCAACATAGCTCTTGCAAGAGTGATGAGAGTCTTGTTCTTCCTTTCAACTACTCCATTTTGTTGTGGAGTATAGGTGGCCGAGAACTCATGTTTGATCCCAAGATGATCACAATAGTCTTCAATGGTTGAATTCTTGAACTCGGTGCCATTGTCACTTCGGATCTTCTTGATGTTGTGCTCATATTCAACTGGAACTCTCTTGGCAAACTTCTTGAACACTCCAATTGCTTGATTCTTGTTCTCAAGAAAGAATACCCAAGTGTACCTAGAGTAGTCATCAACCACCACAAGACAATATAGATTACCACCTAGGCTTTTGTAAGTGGTAGGACCCAAAAGGTCCATATGTAGAAGCTACAAGGGTCTTGAGGTTGACATGAAACTCTTGGAGGGATGTGGAGATGCCACTTGTTTGTCGGCTTGACAAGCACTGCACAAGCGGTGCTTCTCAAACGTGACATCCTTCACACCCCTAATGCAATTCATCTTCACCACCTTCTTGATTTGACTCATCCCAATATGAGCAAGGCGACGATGCCATAGCCATCCTTTTGACGACCTAGTAAAGAGACAAGTACTAGGTGCAATTTCAATGTTAGTCTCGAAATCAACAATGTATAGGTTGTTGTGCCTAAAACCTTTTATAGTGATACCCATGGCTTCATTTTGAAGCACAACACCTTTATCATCAAAGTTGCATTGAAAACCGAGATCATAAATTTGTGCCACCGAAAGCAAGTTGAAGTTAAGAGACTCAACAAGTAGCACATTTGTGATAGAGAGGTCATTTGAGATAGCCACCTTACTAAGACCTCTCACTTTACCTTTCGAGTTGTCGCCAAAGGTGACCTTCTCATGAGAGTTGTCTTCCTCTAAGGTGGTGAACATGGAGGCGGTGCCGGTCATATGTTGAGTGCAACCACTATCAAGAACCCAATCCTTGGCACCAATCTTGTAATTCACCTTGTTTGAGGCCATCAAAGAGGTAGAGGAGTTAGTAGCACGAGACTCAATTGACTTGTCGATTACCTCAAACTTTTGCTTGATGTAGGAGGCGGGAACCCCAAAGTTGAAGTGCAAATCCAAATCCTTCAATCTTCTAACGGTCTCCTTGTCAAGTCCTCGATAGGTCCAATCCTCATGATCATCTCCCATATGAATGAAGATAGTCTCAAGAGAGAAATCATTGAAGATATTGACGTTGGTTGTTGGTGCATGATGCTTCATGATATTCTCCACTTGGTTGCAATAGGACATGATAATATAGATGGGTTCCTTGAAGGACAATTCATCCAAACCTCCTCCAACATCCTCCAAAACAAGAACCCTCACATTCAAAGGAAGGAGAGTGAGCATCTTGTTTATGACACGAATGTGATAGTCATCAATCTCTTCTTTCTCCTTGAATGAGCTAATCCTTGCGACTAGCACTCTTAGCCTTAAGAGAGCATCAAGCATTGATTCTCCTTGTTCCTTGTGAAAATCCTCAAAGTCATGAAGAAGATGATAGTAGGGAGATTCACACATCCATGGTTCCTTCTCTTCATAATACTCAATGTAGGGAGAGGGAATGACCATGGTATCACTCTCCACTTGATCGAGAGGTGTAGGAGAGTCTTCCCATCCACTTGAGTAAGCATCATCACAAAAGAACACCGGTGTCTTCTTCTCATCTCCATCATCTTCACTTGTTATGTCTTGAAAGGCCTCGGACAATCTTGCTTGAGCTAGTCTTCTAGTGATGACAACTATGATCTCTTGAATAGAGTCATTGGCTAGATCATAGTCGTCAAACTCCATGAACTCTCCATACTTCTCCTTGGGAAGGGCATTCAAGAATCTCTTGAGAGCTTCGGGCTTCTCAATCTTCCAAAGACCTCTTGCATTGATCTTCTTGACAAGATCACCAACTCGGAGAGCAAGCTCGACAAGATCTTCATTCCGCTTCATTGAGACATTGTCCAATTCATTGCATAGCTTCACATATTCAATCTCTTCATCTTTCTTGGAAGAGCCCTCACCCTCATGAGCTTGAGAGTGGTGTGATGAAGTGCTTGCTTGATTTCCATCCACTTGCATGTTTGCTTGACCCTTAGTGTGAGCCGCTTCCATATCCAAGATAGCTTTCACCACATCATCATAAGGCATCACAGAGAACTCCCTCAACATACAAAATGGCACAAGTCTAACTCGAGGGTATGGGAGACTCCTCAACAATCTCTTCAGCAAGTGCTCATAATTGAGATATTGATAATTCCGATTCACGATTCTCCTAGCAAGCAAATACAAGCGAGAAGCAAAATCAGCAATATTCTCAATAGGACCAAGAGTAATATTCTCATACTCCTCAATAAGCTCATAATAAGTATTATCAATAAAGCACTCATCGGAAGGCTCAATCAACGGAATATCGGTGAAAGTGCTAGGATCATTATCAATAGTGTTGGCCATTGTACCACACACTCCTATGGTCACAACTCAAGGCGGTTAAGCCTAAAAAGAGCACGAGGCTCTGATACCACTTGTAAGGACCGTGTGACCGAGAGGGGAGGTGAATCGGTGCACACTATCAATTTTTCTCCTAACACAAATCGCTCACTCAACTCCTAGCAAGTAGTTCTAGTATAACTAAAGAGACATACTAAGGAGAGTCCTTAACCTAGTGAACTAGAGATAGCATAGGACACAAGCACAAGATATGAACTAGTTCACTAGGCAAGAGAAAACCTAAGATAAGCTACAAGCTAGGCAACCAAGCACAAGGCACTACAAGATCTACTAGGTGATAAGCACACTAAGAAAGAGTCCTTAGATCAACTAGCAACCAAGCTACACATGAAGTCAACAAGCAACCATATGATAGAAGCAACTAGAGAGCATATGGATGAACCAAGGAAATAACTAGAGCATCAAGTAAACAAGGCAATCTCAAGTACTACTAGCAAGCATAATAATGGCAATAAGTAAATGCAAGTAGTAAAGATAAAGAGATAGAAATGCTCATGATTTTTCCCGTGGTATCGGGAGGATGGCGCCTCCCCCTACTCCACGTTGGGTCACTCCCGCCGGAGTCTTGAATATTTGACAGAAGAGTAGAAATCTTGAAGAAAAAAACATATGAAATCAAAGGCATCGAATGAAGCATATTCAAAGGGAACATGGAACCAACAGCCGAATTCACATCACATAGAAGTTCATCATTGCACTTGCCTTAATCAAAGTTGATGAGAACCCGACAACACTGTGTTGACAATGGAACCGTTAAAGTTGGCCTGTAAAGCAAAAACACTACACTCAAAACCTTTGCTAGCATCGGAACGCTGTTCCTATGTATTATTTCCGAAAATGGATAAAACACGTTTATGTGGAATATTCAAGAATCTGCCCAGAAACCTAACTTGCTCGCTGTTTAGACCGTAACTTTTGAAATCCTTATGCAAATGCTACAAACGAATACATTTTGAGATAATACAGAGAATTTCCTACAACTTTTGTAATAGCAAGATTTGCTATATAATCTTCTAACTATGCCGAAAAAAATTAAACAGAAAACTGCGCAGACTAAGAAATCCTGAGACAGAAGTACTAAAATTATGATTGCTCCCTAACCGCTTATCGGAATCAAGTGAGACCAGCGCCGTTGGAAAGATAGAAACATTATCTACAACTTTTGTTATTGGCTGATGATCAAAATCCGAACCAGTTAACACCAGATTTAGGATTAATCCATCTGTCAGAAATCTGATTGCTTGAATGTGACGTACGCCAATTGTCTGATGAAATAATCTCATCTGTTAACATCTAGGGAGTACTTAGGAATAAACCTTGTGGCAGGAAACTTCAAATTGTAAGGAAAATGATCAGTTCCACGATTTCCCCCTTCTTCTCCTTCCTTTTCTTCCCTGCTCTTTCCCTATGGTTCGGCAGCACCGGCAGCAATTAGCCCGCACCAAACAACCACACGGCAACTACAGGGATTAAGGCAGCAAGTTTCCCTTACCTTCTTTATCTCTTGCTCCTGGTTGCAGCCGACGAAGGCAGCTATGGCCAGTACCAGCTTCAGCACAAACGGGACCGTAGCAGCTTGGCAGGAGCAACCACTTCCCCGCAACTCTAGAACACAACAATCCAACGCAAGCGGGATGAAATTGCTAAAGGAGGGCAAGGCAGGACTATGGTGATGGGTTTCCACCAAGGAGGCGGCGGCGGCAATGGAGAACAGGGCTGCGGCTCGGCTGGAAAGGAAAGGACCGAGCCGGAGTCTCGACCCCTCCCTCCGCTCGATGGCGATCCCTTCTAGAGCATTCTTCACCCTCCAAGTGAAGACGCGGGCACGTCCCGTCGGCAACTCCGGATGCTCCTCCGAAGGTAAGGATCCGCATGTGATACGGTCCAAAGGGCACTCTCTTCACGTAGCTTCTTTCACACGGGAAGCCCAAAGACCGTGTACAAACTTGTGGTGACTTCCACACTCTTGGCAAGCTCACCACCAACGCCTAACCGGTCTAGGTCTTGCCATAGACCAAGAGTAACAACCTAAGTCAGCCCTCTAAAGCACTCACTAGCCTAGAGATCATAGGATGCACATGGTGGCACTCTTCTCAAGCACTTGGATCACTCAAATCCCTCAAAGTGCTTCTTCTTCCTTCACTTGGCTTCTTGACAGCACCTCCCCTCCTTTGGACTGTCCAAGAGCACCTCAAAAAGGTAAGCAACCAGCTATTTATAGGATCCACCTATGAAACTAGCCGTTGCAACAAAACTGCCCAGATTTCTAGTCACCGTATCATGCGGTGCTATCCAACGGTCGAGTGGGACTTCATTTTCCTGCGAGAGGCACTGTCCTCTTAGTCACCGTATCATACGGTGACTACTTCTTTCCAGCTTCAGCAACTCTTCCAAATTGCACTTCTCCTGGAAACCATACGGTGACCCACCGTATCATACGGTGGCCATCATACGGTGACTCTACCAGTGACTCTCCTTTCACTGGATTTTCCTGTCCATAGTCACCGTATGATACGCTGACCTCCACCATATCATACGGTGACTCTTTTTCCTTCTTTTCTTCAACTTCGTCGATTTTGCAGTTCCCCTGGAAACCATACGGTGACCCACCGTATCATACGTTGGCCATAATACGGTGACTCTACCAGAGACTCTCCTTTCTCTGGATTTTCCTGTCCATAGTCACCGTATCATACGCTGACCACCACCGTATCATACGGTGACTGCTTCTCTTGTAACTTCTGCTGAGACGATCTTCCCTGATCTTCTCCTGCAGTCACCGTATCAAACGGTGACTGGCACCGTATCATACGGTGGCTTCTCCTTCAGCTGGAACTTGATCTTCTCCTTTGTTCCTCGCTTCCAACACCTTCTTTCTTGGTTCCTGCACTCTTCCTCTGCAACCCTAGTGTAACATCTCAAATTTCTACGTGTTTATCCATTTCTCCTAATCATAATTTAGGAGTGATCAGCAAATGCTAAACTCAATTTTTTGAGTTTGTAAGTTCAAATTTCTCCAAATCAAACTCATTTGTTTCCGTACTTCTACAAGTTTGGACAAGCTTGTGCGTGAAGCAAAAATCAAAATATTAATCTAACCCAGGGGGCTGTGAAAAAATCTTAAACATTTTTGGAACCCACACCTCTCTCTCTTATGTTTCTACACTCTTCCACAGCCATCGAGAGGTGCGCCACCTGCCCCTCTTCCTCTCTTTTCCTTCTCTCTTTCCTGGCCAACACAGCTGCCATGGCCATCGCATGAGCTCAACACACCGCCGCCGCTACAACGTGTCCCCGGCCCTATCCTCGACACCGAGGCCTGCACAAGGGCTTCCTCAACCTTCTCCCCACCTCCCATCCCAAGCTCCTCTGCTGTAGCCTGATATCGAAACCATTCTTCATGGAGCCGGCCACCGAACCTTCATCAATCTCGTCATCGATTCCCGCTTCTCCGGTAAGTTTTCGTTCGATTCCTCGCACACATAGTTTCCTCACATCACAAAGCATCCATTTGAGTCATCTCTCGTGCAATTCCACCACCCAAATCGGCGGATTTCGATGATTTATGGGCGCCTGTTTGTGCTTCCCCTGTTTTTTACTGTTCATCGCAAAACTCCAGAAAATGTCAAAAATTGTATGTTCTTGTAAAATCGATAGAAAATAAAATAAAACTCGGAAAAATGCAAAACAAAATTTTTTGGCGTCCTTGTGAGCATCTATATCAAGTGGTACAACACAAACATCTGAAATCATCCTAGTTAATTTTCTAAAATTCAGAGAAGAAAAAGTGAAAATCAATTTTATAAAACTTTCTGCTCATGCAAACATCCTGATTTTTGGCTTGAACATTCCTTAATTGTTTACTGACCTTTCCCCCCAAGTGATTCTTTGAAATTCACCCTAATATTTGAGTAATTTCAGTTTCAAGTTTTTGCTTAAATCATTTTTAGTATTTTATTCCTGCACAGTTTTGCACCAATTTTTGGATATCTTTCTGCTCATGGCACTCCTGTTATGCAGAATGTTTCAAAAGAATTTTTTCTGTCTTCCAGAACCATATTAAGGAAATTTTGGAATAAATTCTTTGATCGATCTTTTAAACCTAGAAATTTTCATTCTCTTTATGGAAAGTTTTCAAGCAAAAGTCATTTGAAATCTTTTTGGGTTAATCCTGAGCATCACCTCAGTACCATCCTCATGTCCATGCATTCCTATTTATCAAGGAAGTTCCATGAACTTTCACATTAATCTTTAGCTTGCATTTCATCAATATAGGAAACGACGTCGGAACCGAGGACGTGAAGACCTTGATGGTGGTTTCTTGCTGTGGATGCTAACCCTTTGGTTGTGCTAACTTTGCTCAAACTCAAGGCAAGCCCCGGTGCATTCCAACCCTTTTTGAAATATTTTACTTTATCACAAGTATGTATGGAGTCATGTTATGTGCATTAGGTATTCAGGAGTTGAATGAAACCTTAGTTGCATGTATCCCCAGGTTTTCCTATGGGTGGGTATGTTCAGCCGTTCGTTACTTTATGCTATGCTTAATGTGAGTCATCGATAGAAGTCGAGTGGTGCGGAACACTACTCGCGAGCTATAGGGATCTTTCTGGGAAAAACGGTACTTGTTGCTATCTCACACTTAATGATGATAATTGGAGACCAGACGGGGATGTGTAGGTTTGCAGCAGGACATGGAGGTCTTGTGTGCGGTAGCCCCGTCTGTGTTGATTGAGGACCGATCGTTGTGGCTCCGCTGAGCAAGTTTGAACAGTACCGGTTACATGCTAGTGGAATGGGAACTAGTAAACCGATGTAACTTTATGCTATATTGTTGGACGTGAACCCACCTCTCTTTTGGTGATGAAGATGGTTATGGTGGAATCTGGGACCGTGTTTGAAGGGAGGGTGCCCGGGCTAACCACGGATAGGCCCGGCGTGGCTATCGCGTGGAGGACGTGTACTCGGGAGAGGTGTTAAGCGGCCCGACTTTATGGTGTCTTGTGAAAGGTTGCCGTGCGTGACTCCCCGTGAGTGTGCGTACGTCGTGTATTCGGGTTTCGCCTGCAGGTGTAAATCGATTCGAATCGCCGTCCCTCGCGGTTATTGAGTACCACTTGTTCACTGCGTCACATCGTAGTAAGAAGTGCACATGATGATATTGATATGCTATTGTACTTCAATTAATTGTATTGCAACCATGTATTGCTTAGTTAGGTTGCTAATATTTACATTGATGCAAGAACCCTTTTAATTTGGCTAAAATTTGAAAGAAGGACCAACTTTTAGTGCTATTTTTATTCAAGTTATTCCTACACCTTTGGTCAGCCCCCTGCATGCTAGGAGTCGGTCTTAGAAGACCATTTTGACGGGTAAGACTTGCTGAGTATTAGTTGCTCAGGGTTTGTTGTTTAAATCTTTTTGCAGGAGATGTTTTGACTCAAGAACGAAGCATGTTTATGGGCTGAATATGCTTCATCATAGGATTAATGACGTCGTGTTGTATATCGCTTCCGCTACGCTTTTCAAACTCTTTTATGTAATCAAATTCAACCCAAAGTTGTAATAATTAAGATTTCACTTGCACTCTATTTTATTTATGCTTATGTGTGTGTACTTTTGGACTCTTGCGTCGTCAAGTGTCACCCGATTAAGATCCTGGTTAGCAAACCCCTCATTAATTTGAGGTGGGGTGCTACACCTAGCGCCTGAGAGACACACCATGCATCCAAACGATCTCTACACTAGTGTTTATCGAAGAGTACCAACTCGAGCCCTCTTGATAGTCCGGATTTTCCTATGGACTCAAGCTAACATCTAACCAAGCCAACACTTGCTTGAGTCTAGCATGTCCTTAGCCTTGATCCATATCCTCGACCCTGACTCCATCAAGTCCGTCCATGAGTTGACGAGGCAACCAATCATCCTTGACTTGAGGTAAGAGGTTAGTTTGTGTCGTACTTGCTTCCATGTGACCTAAGGATAAGATACTCAAAGTATATGTTAGTCACATGCATGGTTCTCATCCATTCACCAAAACATTCATACATTGGGGTTTCTAACTCCAATGGCCATGAAGCTTACAGCCGTGCCGTGCTCGGACCGGGCCAAAATTAGTGGGCCGTGGCCCTTTTAGCACGGCCCATATGGCCAGCTATAACTCCGAGTCATTTCGGTCAAGTAAATATATATTTTTTTTCTTGTTTCTTAAAAAACATGGGATATTACAAAAGGTAAGCTAAAGAAGCTAAACCTACCCCAAAAACTTGTTTTGGCTCCAGAAAAGGAATGCCAAAACAGGCAAAGTCTAAGACGAACCAAAGATCATCTAGCGAAGCAAACAATTTTCCAAGACAAGGAAAATGTCACCCTTCGTGCTAGGGAAAAAACCCTCAAAGAAGAACCTTCATTGGGCAAATACTCAGTGTGTCAAATGCAAGCACGAAAACTTTGATTTTCATTAAGAAAACAGAAGGCCATCGCGCAAGAAGCAAGAAAGCTTCGCAGAAGTATTGAAGAAATCTATTCTCTAGCGAAGCGTGCCAAAAGGATCTCTTCAAAAAACAGCTTAAAGCAGCATAAAAACAATATTCAAGAGGAATCATCGTCAGGTTCCTGCTTTACAATAAGACCTAATTCTATCAACATTTGACAGACAATACTAAACTCGTCAAAATCATATCCGCTCGAAGACGAATAAGGCCTCTGAAAAATAGGATCAACTACCTCGGAAGAGACCATTCGCTCAATTTGCGAAGCCGGATCAAAGCGCGAAGATGGACCTTCGGAATCAACAGAAAGACTACGACGGCCTAGACCACCACGCTTCTTCCTGGCAGAACCTCGACTATACGAAGGGCCACCCCGAGAGCGACGTCCACGAGACCCTCGCCTCCCACGGCCACGACACCCTTCGGAAGCATCAGAACCAGAATTATAAACCCTACCAATAGCCACAAGGCTACCCAGAGGGAATGTGAAAGAGCCCCCGCCCCCTTCGACGGGAGACAAAGGATCCGAATCACTAGACAAGTTAATCTCTGAAGGAGAACTGAAAATCTCAATCAGAGGCTCGCAATGAGCCAACCGTTGAGAAGAAGGCCCCGGAGAAGCAAACTCTCTCAACGAGACATCAGACGAAGACTCCGGAGTTGCAAACTCGCTCAAAGAAACATCAGATGAGTCCTAAAGTCCAAGATCAAACAAAAATTAAAGATAAAAAATAATGATAAGTTTACAAACACATGTCTTCGCAGCACACTCATCAAATACAAGTCCGAAGAAGGAAAAATCCCAAACACAGCCAACAAGGAAAAACTTTATACCTCACTCTGAGGCTGCCAACCGATCACAAGAACCCTGCTCCAGAAAGACTCATCAATGTGATCAGCGAACTTAACGAGGGCTTCGATCAAAGAGGCAGGGGTGATGTCAGTGGAGATAAAGGAGAAGGAGTCACAGACATCCTTTGCCAAGGCACCACCAGCTTCGAGAGAGTAAAGGAGGTCCCGAACAGCAAGATGCACGGCGTTATTAGAAAAAGTCCTGCAAGCTTTGAAAACATATGGGATGTTGGTAGTAAGCCAAGCTTGACAATGTTCAACCGAAGCACCTTCAGGAAGCTGATCAGGGACCGTCCCCACAGAAACAAGAGCATCCCGGACTCGGTCACAAAGGCTAGATAGACGAAGCTTCTCAGCTTTGGCAAGCGCAGCAAACTCTTGATCAGCGGCATCAACTTTTCCGCCAAGATCTTGGTTAGCTTCTCTGGCCTTCGCAAGGGATGAATCCAGCTCTTCAATCTGCCTCTCTAGAGAAGCAACCTTCGTCTTAAAGTCTTCGGTAGACTTACAGAGTATATCCTTCTCTGAAGAGAGGTCGACCGCGCGTTTTTCGCTAAGAGCAAGCGCTTCCAACTTCTCCTTGACCTTCGTCTCAAGGACACTAAGGTCCTTACGAAGTGTATCCTGGTCAAGCTTCATCCGAGATAGCTCTCTATACTGACGAAGGGAGGCATGGGTAATAGCAAGGGACTAAAACAAAAATTAAAAACAGAGTCAGATAACAAAACTTCAAAACCGGCAACACAATTTGAAAACAATTTGAAGTCGAGTCCTGTCAGCAGCAAAAACAAAAGGCTCAACAACCTGAGCACTCATGACGAAGGTATTGGCAGGTGTACCTCGTCACAAGCAAGCGAAGGGCCATCAACAACCTCAACCGAATCAAAAGTCATGTCAAAAGGGAGAAATTCTTCCTACATCGTCTCAAAGATAGAATGGAGAAAAAGTTCACCACCTGCCGAAGGGCTGAGAATGTTGCGAGGTTGGACTTGGGGCTCATACGGGAGCTGAATCTAGAACGATCTGAAAGAGGCCCCAGATTAGTAGCAATTTGGCGAAGTTCAGACATATTGCGCAATGAAAGACAACCAGACGCAGCAGCTTTGCCCACATCCTTGTCCTGGATCTGGGCCTCGACAGAGGCTTCGAGACCCTTATCCTGGGTCTTGTCCTGGATCTTAGCCTTCGATCCAGGGGTATCAAGCACAGGGGCAGCAATGGCCAAATTCTTGTCCTGGATCTTAGCCTTCTCAGAAACAACAGACCGGCCAACATCGGCTGAGGAAGAAGTATTCTTCGTACGACCAGCAAAACCCTTTGAAGAGGCATCTTTATAAGTCTTCCAAACCTTAGCGATGGAGGAAACCTGACCTCCTCCCTTCGGATTGGTGATCATATCCATCAAAGAATACATAGCAGGGGCCTTGATAGAAATGGGTGGCTTAACCGAAGTTGTCTGTGCAGACGAAACCTTCGAAGGAGGAGTTGTGATAGCAGCAGCATCAGATGTTTGAGGATTGGCGGCATTAGTCACTTTCTCAGAACTATCTTTCGAAGATGACTTGTTAATCTTCGCTTTCTTCCTAGCACTCTCTTCGCGGACCTTCGGTTACCAGACATCTTCAAGAAAAGACAAAGGAAAGGACCTCCCGTTATGTGAAGTGAGCAGAAGAAGTGGAAGCAAAGGCAAAAGGAGATCAAAGAGCTAAAACAGCGCAGAAGAAACAAGGCAATCACAACAGGTATATATAGAACCAAGCTGAGCATCGGGAGTCGGGAAAAACAGTACAATCGGAAACGACAAACACGTGGAAGAATTAGGAAAGCACACGACATAATCCTTTTTAAGAATAAAAATAAAAATTGTTTCTGGCTATGGTCCTACCAAGCACATCAACAATTGAGGGCTAATGTTGGAGTGGATGCTTGGGTTCATGGCCATTGCTCATCGGGCCTTCAACATCATCACTGACTAGCGTCGGGCGCCTCCCCCGCCATCGCTGTGGATACTCCCAAGTCCCAACCGGATGCTGAAGGTTGGCGCACTGTACACCGGTGCCTATAATTGTTGAAGCGCTAGCTTGGAACGCCCGCTGTCGCCGTGCCGTGAACTTAGGCCGGTGCCGGCAGCCTTAATTGGTAGGCCGCTGCTTCAACTACTTTTCCTCTGATCATGTGTCGCGCTACTGCACTAATAAGTTCTTGTGCTGCAAGATGAAGGGGCACCAGGCCCGTAAGTGCATGAGGCCGAGGTCGCCGCCACAGCAAGCCTCCCCACCTTAGCGAGATCAGATGAGACCCTCGCCGCTGCGCACATCTTCAACGCCGCATGATTCAAGAATTTTTGAAGTGCAACAGGTCGTCAGGTCACAGCAGGCGCAGCCAAGTGATATCATCATCCTGGCTTTTTTCGAAAGACTCAGCACCTTGCCAGCATATATTAATAAGAAGAAGAGAGTTTACATGCGCCAGAGGCGCAAAGTTCTGGTGCAAAGTTTGATTTTACAACCCCCTAATGGGAAGACCTCCCATCGGGGCCCTAAAAAGAAAACAATTACTCGCTAATTTGCCTCACAACAGCCGGCTCAAGATGTTTTGCGCCAGCAAGTAGCCATTGCCGCGCCTCATCTTTAATCATTGTTATTATTCCTAGTACCGTCTTCGGTTGTCGGTCAAAAACTCAGTTATTTCTTTCCTTCCAAATCTCCCAAAGGACCGGCGCCGCCACCGATCGCTGCACTTTGTTGTCCTTCCCCGGCGCGAGGCCCAAATACCACTAGTGCATGGTGTGCTCGTCATCCCAGTTGCAGGGCCGAAAACTCTGGCTTGTTGCCCATTGCCCAATGGCCCCCCAGACTAATCTTGCAATGGGGCATTCCACGAAGAGGTGTTGCGGCGTCTCTAAGTTGCGTACGCATAGTTGACAGAAGTAGTCATTTGGCCACCCTCTCCGCTGCAATCTATCTGATGTCCAAATGCGGTTGTGAAGCATGAGCCATAGAAAAAGCTTGCACTGTGCTTGGGCCCAGATCCTCCATGTGTCTTCGTAGACCAGCGATATTGTGGCTCCAGCAAACTGTATGTCATACGCCGATTTGGCCGAGTACACACCTGAAGATGTAGGTGTCCAGGTGATCTGATCTTCTTGCTCGCTTGCCGGATCGTATGCTTCGTCTTCCACCAGTTGCCATAAGGCGAAGTATTCAGTTAGGATGTCAGGTTAGGTGATGTGCGATGTCACGTATCCAGTGGTCATCTTGTATCGCATTTGCAACTGATCTGTTCTTCTGCCTGCTGTGCCGGCATAGAGTCGGGAAGAGGATTGCCGGCGCCTGTCCCTACAGACGGCTGGAGGTCCAAAAGTTTGCCTTGATTCCATTGTGCACTTGTACCTTTGTTGCCGCTGTGAAGAGTGTTCTTGTCGGCGTTGAGAAATCTGGCCGACGAGTGAATTTAGACTACGCGCTACGGTTGGTTGAGGGGGAAAAGGAAAACACAAAGGATTATACTGGTTCGGGCGATCGAAGCCCTACGTCTAGTGAGTTGGTTCGGTTCGCGTTGCTCGTAGTAGGGGTTACAAGCTCCCGCGAGAGAGGGAGGAGCTCCCAAGTCTCTAAGGGTGTGTGTTGTTCGTCCTTGCGTGCGTCGCAAGCCCGAGGCGAGTGTGTGAGAAGTGAGAAAAATGAGAATGCGGTCCCCCAGCCGCGAGTCAAGCTTTTCCTTTTATCTATCAAGGGAAAGCCGATTGTACAAGGATGGAGGAAAGAAGAAAAAGAAAGAAAGAGAATTGGTAAAACTAGCTCGATGTAGGTGGGAGGCCTGGCAAGGAAGGGCGCGTCCGTCCTCGACGCGTCCGTCCTCGACGCCGTCTCCTCCGGGCGTGGGCGGCGACGGCTGCTACAGCTAAACTGTGGTGGGGATGTCCGGGTCCTTTTTGAGCACTCTGCGTCCCTGTTTCTTTATGGCCCGCACTGTTACCGTGCGGCGAGGAGGTTTGACCGCTGTCAACCATCCCTGCGAGACGTGCGGGGCTTGCGGTTCACGTCTTCGGACAGTGACGAAGGACGTCCACTTGCAGCTATTTAAGACGCTCCACCGGCCAACCTCCGACCCCGATAGTCCGACCCCCGGGGTCGGAAGCCTGGGGTCGGGCGTCCGGGGTCGGCCGAGGCGGAGATTTTCTCCGACCCCCGGGGGTCGGGAGGCGGGTCGAGGAGTCGGGCCTCCCTTAGCCCGCGTGGCCTCTTGGTTGCGGTCCGCGGCGCGCATCGTGGGCTGGGCTTTTTCCCTCGCTATCTTTAGGGACAACCATGGCCTCTGGCCCAGTCCTTAGTTATTTGGGTATAATCGAGGGATTATGTGGGTAATCGCGGGTACCTGGTTTTGGGTACCCGACAGTAGCCCCCGAGTCCTGCGCGGAACGCTTTGGCGTTGTGCGCGGGGCTCCCCCTACCTTTCGACGATTTCCGCCTTCCGACCCGGCCGTCGTGTTGATTATTCGGTGGGTGCGCGCGAGCGCACCCGCCAGGTGTGGCCCCCGAGCCTGGATGGGAGTGGTTACTCACATTCAGGCTTTGAATCGGGTGTTTTTTACTTGCATTCGTCCGGGTAGATGCGTCAATGTCTCAGCGAGGGATTTGTCATGAGGGTTCTGTTTGCTGCGTGAGGCTTCGCACCTTTGTCTTTTTTAGGAAGGTCTGCAAAGGTCCGGGAATCTTGGCAGGCTTTCGCAACCCGTGATCCTTGTTCCAAGGCTTCGCGCCTTTTCACGCTCTCTCCGTTCCCAGCCATCCTCGCAGCTTTCCTATAAATTGAAGCGGCTTCACCCGCTTGCTCTCACCGTGCCTCGTCATGGCTGGTGGCCGAGCGGTGAGTTCATGGTGCCCGCTTTGGGCGGGTCATTTTGAAGAGGGCGTTTTCTCATCCATGGCTTGTCCCACGACCTCCATTTCAGAAGGTGGTGAAGTTCGCCCTCGCTTGGCTCTTCTCGGGGCGCTCGCCCTGTTCGACGCTATCTCTCCCGTGATGCTGTTCCTCGGGGTCGAGCCCCCGTGCCGCATGTCTCCCGGAGCCGTGGGCGACGCTTCGGGTGATACGGGCGGCGAGGGGGTTGCTCGTCGCCGAGCCAAACCTTTCCTAGCCTGTCGCCCTTTCCTCATGAGAGGCGAGGCAGGCCGGACCTGGAGTCGCACCTGAGGCTGCTAGGGACGACGGCGCCCACTCCGGTCACCCTCAAGGTCGAGTCCTGCGCAACCCGAGCAATTGTTCCTCCATATTGTGGAACAACGAGGGCCGGATCGGGAATCGCACCCGAGTCGACTGTCGCGGGGTCGGCTCCGTCCTTGGGACGGCGGGCCGTTTGTGAGCCGTGGAAGGGACCAGCTCTTCGACTTCCGCGAGCTGGTGGTGGTCTCCGTGGCGTGTGCTCCCGAGGGCAAATTCGTTTGTATTTTGTAAAGGGGATCCTTCCCCCTCGATTACTATTAGGTGCTTGGGGGGTCGTTTGCATTTTCGCGTGTTTTGTGAAATAAGAAACGTTCCCTCTTTACTATCCGAGGCCACGTTGTTGGCCCGACTTGCGAATGCGAGCCCCCGAGTCCCCGTTCGTTACGGGATCTAGGAGAGGGTCGTTTCGTCTTTTGTTCATCTTCCCCCGCGTATCACTGCGTTGTGATAGGGGTGCTGAGCCGTCCTGTCCGTTCCTCGATGGTTCGATGGCGGATGCCCGGTCGAGTTGCTAGCGGGTGAGTTCGAGTGAAGCCCTGGCTTGCCCTTAGCGGGGATCCAATTGAGACCGGCTGGGGTCGACTTCATATGATCCGTGGGGTCAGTCCAACTAGTTCCCGAGTCCTTTCGATAGGTCTCGGGGGCTTCGCAGCCTCCCCTCGATGGGGAAACCTTGGTCCGACTCTCCATCAGGACTCGGACGCAACCGACAGAGGCCCGTGACGCTTCGCGCATCTGGGTACTGGCCGCTGGGACCCCTCTTTGGTCGCCCCTCACTCTAGTGTTTGCCCATGGCGACTGTTGAACCCTCTTGGAGGGCCAGTCTTCGCACTCTTGGGCTGGAAATGGGCCGTCCGAGCGTTTTTAGCCTGTAGCCAACGTTACCTGTGGGCCGTATCTGGCTTTCCTGACCAGTTAGGCCTGCTACACTCCGTGGAGCTGGAGGGGCGTCTCTGTGGCCATTTGATGGGCATGAATCTTGGGGCGCCGATTCGGCGGTGCGTTGGTTGCCCTGGCTTCTGCGAGAAGGTAGAAGGAGAGAGAACAACAAACATGGCGCACGAGGCGGGAATTCGGAGAGACGCGACGGGTCATGGGACGCCGCGCGGTTCAGGGGCTATAAATGAGAACGGCCGTACCTGGCTTTACGCCTTCTTGCACTCACCATTCTCCCCTGTTCTTCGCGCTACAGTTGCGCCTTCTGTTTCAATCCGCCACGAATCCCTCACGGATTGCCGTCAGCTCCACCGCGATTCGCCACGCTCCTTCTGCACCGCACTCCGTCGTCGCCTTCCCCGCCGTCGCCTTCCCCGCCGAATTCATCGCCCGGAGATTTCTTTCTTCGCCTCGTTCTTGACGCGGCGTTCTTGTCGCCGCCTCCCCTTCGTTGTCGACCTGAATCCATGGCGACCGCGAGGGCGCCGTGGCCGGCCCGAGCGATTGGGGTAGGAACCATGAATGGCCTTTTGGCCAGAGGGCTTCTGAAGCCCAATGGCGCTTCCTTGGAGTGGATCGTCCCGGAGGGGGATCGCGTACCAGAGCCGCCTGATGGGTACGTTTTATCCATCTCCAATTTCCATAGTCGTTGATTTGGGATGCCGGCGCACCCCTTTTTTCGCGGCCTCCTCCACTATTACCAGATTGAGCTCCAGCACCTCAACCCCGAGTCGATTGGTCATGTCGCCGGCTTTGTCGCCATGTGCGAAGCTTATTTGGGGATCGATCCCCATTTCGACCTCTGGAAGTATTTCTTCCGGGTGCGACATTGCCGTCTTATTGAGAGGGGAAGACCGCCGATGGACGTGCCCCTCGGGTGCGCAGGCATTCGTCTCCGGCAGAACAGGGCGCAAGACTACATCCGGTCGCCTTCGGCGTCCGGCAATGTCAGATGGCGCCCGAATTGGTTTTATCTCCGGAACGACCCTGAGGGGTTGCTTCCGGCTTTTACTGGTCGGTATGTCGAGAAGGCGGTGCCCTCATGGCAGAGGGACCTGGGGAGCATTGACACGGCGTACATCCGACCCCTGATCAATGCCGTCCGAGGGCTGTGTGCTTCTGGGGTGCCCGTGTTCTACCTCTGATGCTCCGGCTGTGGGAGATGACCCCGGAGGCCAACAGAGAGGGAACTGCCATGGTTTCCAGCGTGGCGTTGAGCTTTTCAGAGGTCGGAGCCCGCCTCACGGAGGCATGCGGGCAGTCGTCTCTCTGTCATGTGGACTTCGAGTATCCTATCCGCGGCCATCCTCGAGCTCTTCCGCCGCCGGGCGTTGCCAGCTATGTAAGTTCCCCCTATGGGGATTGTCCCATCGTATTCTCCGGTTTCTTCTGGACTTGGACACGGGCGCTGACGCCCTCTTTTTCCTTTCTAACAGGCAGGTTTGGTGCGCGCGCCTTCCCAGCCGCCTCTGCCCGAGGACCTCGATCAACGAGGGGTGGTCCGCATCCGTTTCGAACAAGGGGGGAGCAGTGGCGGCCCGCCAGGAGAGCCTGTCCCCGATGGCGCGTTCGGTCCTGGCGGCCTTTCGGAGGAGACGTGGGACGCGCTCCTGCTCGAGGATGATCCCGCCGACGATCCCGCGCCTGCGTCAGGAGAAGATGAGGCGGCCCCGCCCCCTTCGTCTGGCTTGGGGGAAGGGACCGTTGACCCCCGTACTTTGGCGTCAGCAGTCGTCGATCTGGAGGGTGTGGATCCGAATGACACCGCTATTGCGAAGTCGGTGGCGGCGTCTGGCGACCCTGAGTCGGCTGTGCCGGTGGTCCATCCTTCTTTGGAGCGGGAGCGCGCCGGCCCTGCGACAGATCCCGAAGGTCCGACCGAGCGCGCTGCTGTCGAGACGGCTGTCGGGACGCGCTCGGTGGCCAGATCACGGCATGTGGCGACCAGTAGCGGAGGCGAGAGCTTTGGGTGTTTCCGGGATGGCGAGCGGTCGGGGTCGTCTTCAACCCAACCGGACTGGGGCCCCGACTTCAGGATCGGTACGGGAGTTGGCTCCTTCCTCGTCCAGAACTCAGTCGAGAAAGAGGCGTGGGACTGGCTTGGCAGCCGGCTCGAGCTCATGCGTCAAGGGTCGGATTTCGCTCGTGATGCCCTGGAAGCGTCCCTTGGCACCTTGGGAGCGTTGAGGTCTCCCTTCGAGGTATAAACATGACCGCTCAGCCTTACTCCTGGTGTCTCATTTTTTTTTTTTGCGTGCCTGTTCTTCGACCGTTAACCATTTCATTCTTCTTATGTTCGAGTGCAGGCTGTTCTGACGGATAGTCAGTCGAGGTCCGAGGTCCTCCGAGATTGCCGGCGCAGCCCAGCGAGTTGCTGCTGCCGAAGCAGACCACGCCGAGCTTCTTAGGCAGATAGCCGTTTTGCAGAAGCGCGTCGAGGATGCCGAGTGGCTGGCGCAGGATTCGCGGAAGAAAGCGAGACAATCCAAGAAGCTGGCTAGGACCTTAATGGGTAAGGCTGGAGTGGAGCAGGAGCTGAAGGGGGTCGCCGAGACCGCCTCCAACAATCTTTCTCGCGAATTGACCACGCTCCATGATCGGAATGAGAGTAGGTGGTTTCTACTTGCGGCTGTCTTCTCTTGAGTTCGGATCTTGTTCCTTATTTGCGGTCTTTGTTGTTCCAGGCCTTGAAAGGGAACTAATGGAGTCGCAGGCGACAGTGGGCCGGCTCGACAACCTGAGGCTCGCTTTTGTCCACTCGTGCAGTCAATTGGGAATGGAGGTGACCGGCGACCCTGTCGAATCCGCGCGACAGGTGCTTGACCTGCCAGTCCACGTGAGAGTTTTGGAAGAGAAGGCAATGGGGACCGGGATCCGCCTAACCTTCACCATCATCTGTTCTCACTATGACGCCGAGGTCGGGGTGGGCCGTATGAACCAAAGTTTTGTTGAGGGAACTTCCCTCGAGATGCGGACAGCGCTCGAGGATGAGGTTCGTCCCCACGCTCAGCGCGTCTTAGAGATGTACAAAGAGGAGTTCCTTCCACGTCCTGCCTCGTCGGCCGAGGAGGAAGGAAGTGGGGATTAGGGGAATCGGACGAGCCTCCGAGGGCTTTTTTGTCCTTTTTCATTTCAGAACAGACAATAATTGTAAACGTTAAGAACGTGTGATGGATGTTTCTTAAGTTGTTTCTCGTTTTATCCCTCATCCGCGCCACAGTTTTTTGCTTTTTCGACTCCGAGTGTTACGATTTTGGTTCGGAGGCCACACTGCTGGTTTAGGCCGTCCTTAGCCGCTGGGGCGTTAGGTGCCTTTGAACCGGGCAGTCGGATCTGAGGCCGCGATCCGCTACTCTTCGTCTCAAAGCGACAACATGAGCATCGAGGGGTCGGAGCGCGAATCCTTTGTACAGGGGGTCGGACTCGATCCCCAGCGAGATTGCGTTGTTCTCACTGGGGTGTCACTGTTCTGTACTTGGGACTCGCGTGGTGTTGCCACCACACCCGCCGAGTGGAGCCCCCGAGTGGGGGGTCGGACCTAGGGCTGCTCTCAGCGTGAGAAGAAAGAAAAAGCGCATTCTTGTTTCACGTAAGGGAAAGGGGAAGAGTTAAGGGTAGAAACGACGTAGTTGTTCGATGTTCCACGCGTTCTTGATTTGCTGGCCTTCCGAGTCCATCAGCTTGTAGGTGCCGGGTCGAAGTACTTCCGAGACGATGAAGGGTCCCTCCCAGGGTGGTGACAACTTGTGGCGGTCCTTGTTGGTCTGCACGAGTCGGAGGACAAGGTCGCCTACACTGAAGGCTCGCCCGCGGACTCGCCGTCCGTGGTATCGCCGTAGTGCTTGCTGGTACTTCGTCGCGTGCAGGAGCGCGACTTCCCGATCCTCGTCGATTTGGTCGAGCGCGTCTTCGAGGAACCGCTTGTTGTTCTCCTTCCTAAAATCTTGGACTCGGGGAGCCCCATATTCGAGGTCGGTCGGCAACACCGTCTCGGCCCCATAGATCATGAAGAAAGGAGTGTGACCGATGGCGCGGCTTGGGTCGTTCGCAGACTCCAAAGCACTGAGGGGAGCTCTTGCACCCATCGGCCGGCACAGTCCTTCAGCTTGTTGAAGATTCTGGGCTTAAGTCCTTGCAGGACCATGCCGTTGGCACGTTCGACTTGCCCGTTCGTTCGGGGGTGTGCCACGGCTGTCCAATCGACCCTGATGTTGTGGTCGTCGCAGAATTCCAAGAATTCTTGGCCTGTGAACTGCGATCCGTTGTCCGTGATAATAGAGTTGGGCACCTCGTATCGATGGACGATGTCTCGGAAGAAGGTCACCGCTTGGGCCGATCTTATCGTGGCGAGGGGTCGAGCCACGATCCACTTGGAGAACTTATCAATTGCCACAAGCAGGTGGGTGTAGCCGCCGGGCGCTTTTTTCAAGGGGCCAACGAGGTCGAGCCCCCAGACAGCAAAAGGCCAGGTCAGGGGGATCGTTTGCAGGACCTGCGCCGGCAAGTGAGTCTGTCGAGCATAGTACTGGCACCCTTCACAGGCGCGCACTATTTTTTCCGCGTCTCCCACCGCCGTTGGCCAGTAGAAACCGTGGCGGAAGGCGTTGCCGACTAGGCTGCGAGGGGCGGCGTGATGACCGCAAGCACCCTCGTGAATGTCGCGCAGCAGCTGCCTCCCGTGGTCGAGCGGTATGCAGCGCTGCAAGACACCGGAGTGACTCTTTTTGAAGAGCTCGCCTCCCATGACTACGAACGACTTGGCTCGGCGTGCGATTCGCCTGGCCTCGGTCGAGTCAGCGAGGAGTTGTTCCTTCACCAAGCAATCAAGGTATGGCCGCGTCTAGTCGTTGGGCGGGGAGTCGGGCTCGGGTCCTCGGCTCCCCTCGTCTTCGTCGATCGAAGTGATGACGAACGCCGCGCGATCATCTGACTCGACGCGATGTGGTTCGGGGGTCGGACCTTGGCTGGGGTCGGCCGACTCTGCTCCGACCTCCTCTTGTCGGTCGGGTGACTCCTTGATGGAGGGCTTGTTGAGGTCGCTGGCGAAGATCCCGGACGGGGCCGGCTCCCGATTCGAGGCTAGCTTGGCAAGTTAGCAACACCATTTCCATCCATCTGTAAGAACCGCCCAAGTTATATTCAATTTAATTGAGTTAGCTCGCTGTCCACAAAAGGTATGCGAACCAACAAACTCAACTAACAAGAATACAACCCCGGTAGTCCCCCGATATGCTTCTCAAGCATCGCCCAAGACCATAGCACATCGGTAACCAACGATTTCCATCATCACATCATCACATACACACATAGTTCTCAGATTTTTAAAGTAATATCGTCACAATACGAGTCTTACAACATAGTGGACAGATTCTGAAAATATTACAGGATGAGAGCCTAAGTGTGTAGTTTCATCTCCCAAACTTCCTAAGACATAAAACGAACGAAGGTCCAACATAGGTTCAGTTTCTAGCATGAAAATCCATCGAGTGAACAGCGGATACAATTTTTTCAAATAAAGAAAAAGAACGATGATGCTCAGCCCACGAACATCACTGACAAGCGTCACAACGGGACAGCACCTAAACAATACCTGCAAAAAACTTCAACATAGCAAACATGAGTACGAATGTACTCCGCAAGTCTTACACAATATGGTATATATAGCCCGACTCCAAGGATCATGAATGAAGGCATTAGCAAGGATAATAATGCATTGGTAAAAGATTTATTGCGGAAAAGCGGTAGTTAAGTGAGACATACATAAGCATAAATAAAAGACTCATGGGCATAACATTTAAATTCCCAAGTTGCAGCCCCATATACAACCCATATAAAACAAGTGTAAAGCAATACTTGTCTCATCTCAAAACAGCCCACAAATCCACATATGTGATTAATTAAGTGAAGTTGCATACTACGATGAAATCCAATGAACACTAAGCATGATCATGACCAAGATCGCGGCGATTCGAATCGATTATACACCCTGCAGGGGAGTCCCAAAGTACCCACACGACAAGAGGACCATACGGCTCATGCAACCCGCTAAAGTCACACAAGGGGGTACTCAATGTCAACCGTTCTCCCACCCGTGCCCGAACGGTTGGACCATCCTCAAAGCAAGGAGTGCTATGGCCCCGTAGGCGCCCATCAGCCACTCATGCATGTCAACAAGCAATGGGGTCATGTCCCAAACGCCGGTACGAAATGAGATAATAGGCTTGTCTTACCATTAAATTCGACATGTGGTTAGAACGGAAAGTGCTTAGGCCAACGAATAACAACGGCGGGTCCTTGATCGACCAAGCGGGGCTACCACACCTATTCCCCTCTCAGTCCATAGTTCATTACTTTCAGATTCAGCAATTCCATGTAACAACAAGTGTAGAACAACCTATACGTGCGAAACGATGGTGACCTTCCATCGATCCGACTTTTACCGATCTAAGCATGGCTAAGCAATACACACCGTAAAATAAAAGAGCAACACCCCATCTCTGTCCAGAGATATGACACATCAAGGAAATAGATGACAACAAGACACTAAACTTATCCTAATGCCCGACAATGCAATAAACAATATAGCATAATTCATTCGAGACGTGTATAAAAATAGTAGGTCAATATGCATAGATGCTTGCCTTTAGTTGTTGGAGTCTCCACAGCAGGTTCAACCTCAGTGGTGTCGCCCTCGACAGCACTCCCGTCACACTCAGACGTTTCGTTCACTAAGTACAGGAAAATACGTCGTATGAATATGAATGCTGTGATATGATGCATCAACCAACTGATGTGAAATTTTACAGAGAGGTAGCTTAACAAGTTATTAACCCAATGCAACAAGAATGAGTCGATTTGGAGTTGTATAGCTTGCATTATTAATAAAACAAACATGCTCTGTCCAGAAAGATTGTGATCTAGCTTAAACATGGATTTGAACTTAGAACGAAAATTTGCATGAAGGTTCTGAACATGTGATCATTTTTACTGGCTAGGGTATATCAAGACAAGAGGTTTGGTGGTGGTCTCACTTCCATTGGATTTATAATTATTTAATTATGAATTTTACAAGTTTAATTGACTTGAAGTTGATTAACATGAAACAGGTACATAAACAGATGAAATGGTTATGAAACTTGACATGCCAACAAACAACAGTGAACATGATGTTATGCACAGGTTTCATCATTTTATCATGCATATTTTTGACATGGCAAAAAGGTAAATATAATCATGACGAAGAGGTTAAAACACAAAGCATACTTCCAAACAGTGGAAACGTGGCTTTTGTCCATTGTATTACGACATAGCAGGCATAAGAAAGTTTTCAGAACAGGAACAAGTATTTTATCATCCATTTTTGATTTACCAAGATTAAAACAGTGCAAAACAAGCATAAAGGCATATAAAAGTATTTTCAGGAAAGCATCAAAATGAGCCCTAATATTGCAGCAAGTGATTTTATTTAAAAGAATGCATGATCTAAGGATTATTAGAACTGGGAGGAACTCAGATTGAGCTATATTAATTAGATGACAGAATAACCAAGCTAAGAAAGCTTCTGAGTTAATTACATTAACATGCAGACAAAATGAAGAGATCTGGCCATGGACCATTTTCAGTTAAAAAGCATGCATCATAAACAAGATTCTCAGATGTTGTTTCACATGTTATGACTATTGCAGGACTGAAAAAGAAATGAGACAAGCATAAACATGCAATATTTGATACAATAAAAAAAAGCATGTTTCGAAGGGCCTCAAGTCTACTTTTCAGGTTGTGCAGACAGTAAGGAACACACCAGAGTTCAGCTCATCATTTAAGCAGTCAAACATGCATTGAACAATGTACAGGCAAAAGATTTTATGCATGTTGTACAGAAGCAATCCATGATTTACATGTGTATATAACATGCATGGGAGGTCAAGATTAATCTAGCAAAAGTGAGCTTGCAATTTTATGGGCAATAAGTATTTTATCATAATTTGCATATGTTAAAGTGGCTTAAAGTGAAATCGCATGAACATGGTACTTAACTAAGTAGTATAAATCTGAAATGTTTCATGACACCAGAAAGAGGGTAAACCATATTTTTAGTACAGGTGGTAACATTTTATCAATCATATAATATGCATGACATGAAAGATAAAATCAAGCAATATAAATAAATATCATGTGAAAGATGCTTACTAAAGATGAAACAAGGCATGGATTCATTTCTAATGCAACATGGCAGTCATGGTGAATTGTTCTAAACTGGTACCGTATTTTTTTTGCATACATAAAGCATTTAATGTTATTAAACAAGCACTCACAAGCATAAATCAATATTTCAAAATTCCTGAACAGAAGTCATGCTAGAAAAATGCTAAATACATGACATGTGTGACATAGATTAAACATAACCAAATTCAAGATTTATTGACATGCACAACTATTTACATCGACAAAACAAGCTATCGGCAAGAAACATTATACAGTGAGTGTAGGAGCTGTTCATGAAATGCAACCAGTTTCAAATTGTAGATCTTGTCTAGAGGAATTCAACAAAATTGGATTCACATTTCTGAGCAATGTTTGATTTATGGTGAATTTCAGAAGATTTAGAAGGTACCAGTTCTAACATGTTTCAGCTGCTACTAGCTTTTGCCCTGCGTTGCTCTCTGCCAGGCGCACTCGCAAAGGCTACGGCGGCAGCGGCAAACAAAGTTGCTGGTCAGGAAAGTAAGCAGCGGTGAGGCTCACCAGGGGATGGACAAAATCTTGAAGTATGGCAGCTGGGTCGACAACATCAAAGAGACAGCTCGCCCGCGAGGTTCTCCACGTCGGGGAGGACAGAAAACTTTGAAATCCTTTAATGCTGCTATTTCTTCAGGCCAACAAAGTGTCGCAATCTTCAGTAATGGAGACAGGGCACTAGTAACATAAAACAAAAACTCAGCAGACCTCACCTGAGGAGCAGCACAGGAAAGAGCTCTGCGCAGGCCTTGCTGAGATGGTTCACATCGACAATGGTGATCAGTAGAGAGGAAAACTTGAGGTTCAGTTGCTGCAGCTGCAGATCCAATAGGATAGGTTGTGAAGGAGCAGAGCAAACAAATGTGAAGCAGACATGGAAATGATGAGCTGCTCACCAAGGAAAGAGAGATTGAGGTCGAGCTGGTGCATTGATGTTGCCGGATTGGAGCTTGCTCAGCTGCCGGAGTTGTTGGAGAAGATGGAACCTGACGGACAAGGCAAGTGAAGACCGGGAGAAGCTCCAGGACCTCACGGAGGACACCTCTGCAGGGTCGGTAACAATTGGGAGCAAGCAAAGGCAGGGGCACTGTGGCTTCCTCCTCAGCTGCCGGCCATGGAAAGTGATAGCGCAGCAGGAAAAAGAAAAGCACCTCTGCTCAGCTTGGTGAGGGGATAAGGAGCAGGGGACCGTGCACCTGGACAGGTTTAAGGGGGAAAGCACGAAGCTGGGCTGTGGCATGGTGCTGGCCAGTGGCACGACGAGCGCCGTCCAGCTCGCCCAACCAGAGGAGGAAGGAGGCAAAGATGCAGATGACAGCTGGGGCCACGCAGTTTTGAAACTTTCCAGGAATTTCTTTTGCTCCTCTGTTTCTCAATTAAAACTGGCACTTCCCGACCTCCAAAAATTATGAAACTTTTACTGGTAATAGAAAAACGGATGGGTAATAACTTTTATTTTGGATCAAGGTAGATATCTGCTACATATTGTGAACGAAAAATCTGTCAATGAACTTGCCTGAATTTTACAAAGGGCATCATTAGAGTCGCAAAAACAAATTGGGAAAAATTCTCCCAAATTATGTTTCATACTGTAGCTTAGATCTAGGTTATTTCCAGGGTAAACTTCTGTTCAATATGTTTCTTAACATAAGTTTGCCTCGTAATTTCTTGTTTAAGCAAACTCAATTCAACTTCACTTCTATTTAAATTTAAACTTCGGTTCAGAGGCTTCAAACATGTTTAAATTTATGTATTTAAATTTTGGGCTGTGACACCATCCACCCACCAAATAAATACTCCATCACTTGTTGTTGATGTCTCTCTCCAAATATTCTGGCAAAAGTGACATGGCTATCGAAAAAAAAAGAGAGAAGTGAAAAAAAAAGGAGAAAAAGAAGAGAAGAAAAAAAAAAGAAGTGATAGCCATGTTCTCAAATAAAAGTCAATCAAGAGAAAGACATCATCGCATCAAGGAGTATCCATCTTACTCCACCTCATTCCATTCACCATACACATATCCACACACATGCACATTCTTGATCAGATTGTATGGCTTGTTTTCTCTTTTGGATCCACTCTTTGACTTAGCAATATAAGTAATGCAAGTATGCTCCTTTTCATCCCTACCAAGCTCCACATAAAGCCTTTTGTAGAAGTAGGATGAAAAGAGGCAAACCCATTGCCTTGGTGAGGAATCATACACATTGAGTGATCTGAGAGTTATCATTTGAGGAGTACAAGCTATATTTTTCTTTTGAAAATCTATCAAAAACCCAAGTTACTCAACAGAGGAGTATGAATGACTTGAATCAAGACCGTTCCATTCCTCAACCGCCCAAGATAGCATGTTAGCCACTTCAAAGTTCACAGGTGCAGGTATGGCTTGGAATAACTTGTATGCTAGCATCATACCATAGGAAGTCATGCTTTATCTTAATCTTCCACCTTCACTCGAGGACGAGCAAAGGCTCAAGTGTGGGGGTGTTGTTGATGGTCCTTAAGTACCACTTTTGACCGTCAAGTACCTGCATAAAAGAAATAAAATAAACACCAAACATAGTGGTAGGAGATTATTACTAACGATTTCCACGAGTGTTGGTGAATTTGTGAGTGCAGGTACATTTCATATCAAAAGGAGGGAATTCACATCAAGAAGGCCACAACACATCACTCCGAGAAAATCAGCACAGGCAGCTCAACAAGATATGGATCAAAAGTCATACAAAACACAACCAACTTGGGCCAATGCACGAAGATCATTGAACAAGACATCAAGGAGGACCCCTCGGCCAAAGCCCAAGGCCAAATGGGCCAAGGGGGGGTCGGCCGACCTGCTACAGTGAGGTCGGCCGACCTGCTACAGTGGCCAATCTGGCCCATCTTTCTCTGGTTGGTCGCCACCGCCTTCCTGATGTCGGTTCTGCCTGCATTTAATGCGTTGAGGCGGTGCATTGAGGCGGTGGAGGCCCCCAAACCGACCTACTCAAGACTATAAATAGAGGGGTACCCCCTCCCCTCAAGGACACACAAGAAGGAGAGCCTCATTCCACTCCCAAGGGCCTAGAGCCATTTGTACACTAGTAGAGTAGGGAGAGAGTAGGGTAGGAGAGAAGGGTAGTTCTCCCTTTGTGAGGACTTGGCCCAAATCTTGTATCTTGGGGGATACTTATTTATAGTGAAGCGTTCGTCGTTCGTTCATCGTTCGTTCGTCGTTCGTTCTTCGTTCATCGTTCGTTCGTCGTTCGTTCATCGTTCGTTCGTCGTTTATCTTCATTACAAGTAAGTACTCTCGATCTCCTTTTGGATTGTATGTTTCTATTCTAGTATAAGTTCTTCCTTTACTTGCTTGCATGATCATCGTTCTATTCAAGTAAGCATTTAGAGGCATAATTTATCTTTAGTCTTGTGAACTAGAATAGGTCTGGCAGGGAGGACTTGATTGCCTTGCTGTCACGTGACCTTGGGACTGGCATAGGGACTTAATAGCCCTGGTGTCACATGTCCTAGGAGAGGGTTGCCAGTAGGTGGTGACAGCCCTGCTGTGCTTAGTCCTTTCTGTTCTAGGGAATTGACTTCTTGGAATCGGTCTGGCAGCGAGGACTTAATTGCCTTGTTGTCACGTGACCCTAGGACTGGCCTAGGGACTTAATAGCCCTAGTGTCACGTGTCCTAGTAGGGGAGTTTGCCGGTAGGTGGTGACAGCCCTGCTGTGTCTACTCTTCCTTGTTCCAAATAGAACTTCATCCATAGGAATCCTCTCTACCCATACCTACCATCCTTCCTCGTGTCCTTGGACCAGCTAGACTAGTAGATAATTCCACTCCGTTCCCTTGGGATAATATAAATAACGATACCCTTGAATACTCACGGGTGAAGTGCTACAACGGTATTCTCCGTACGCTTGCGGATTTATCTGTGACGTTAAGAAATACCAACAGTAGGTCCCTTGGAAGTTCCCCTCGAAGATCTCCCTGAGATCCGCCCAACATTGGATGCATCCTGTCGGGAGGTGCTGCAACCAGGCGCGGGTGGAGTCGGCGAGGTAGAGTGGCAGGTTGCGGATGATGAACAGGTCGTCGTCCGCGCCACCGGCTTGGCAGGCCAGCCGGTAGTCCTCTAGCCACGTGGCCGGATTAGAGTCGCCGGAGTATTTGGTGATGTTGCCGAGCGCATGATACCGCTGGGGAACCGGTGCACGCAAGACGTCTTCACCGAATGCCCGGGGACCCGCGGGCAACGGGCCCGGGCTTCGGTCCTACTCGGGGTCTTACCAGCCTCCGCGACGTGTGGAGTAGCCGTGGTTGACCGGCCGGGATTGCTGATCGTCTCCTTGTGCGCGTCGTCGTGCCTCGAGCACCACGCGGGCGTCCTTGATGTTGCCGATGCGCTGGTGGATGGGCGGCGGGTTCCGCCCTCCCGCTGGTGGAGTCTGCTGGACCGAGGCCTCGCCATCGCGGTCACTTGTAGCGGGCGCGCCGGAGCTACGCCCCCGTCGCCGAGACAGGGAGCTCTCGGCTTGCTGGTCCGCCGCAAGTCAGAGAAGGCTCTCAAGTTCCTTCCGGTCATGCTGCTCCTCCGGGGTCGTCGGCGGCTGCATCCTTCGCAGGAGCGCCGTCGCCGCGGCAATGTTTTGACTCGCCCGCGGAAAACGCGGGAGATCCCCTCCCGCGTCCTCGAGGATCTGCTGCTGAACTTGCCGGGCCCTGGCTTGCGCCTGGTTCCGGCGTTGCGTCAGCTCCCGCTTGATGACCTCGCGCTCCATTCGCATAAGTCGTTCGCGGTCTTGCAGCTCCCGCTCTCGTGCGAGGAGCTGGCGGACGTCATGGTAGTGCGCGGCTGCGGCATTTGCCTCGGCCATGACGACGTCACGGTTCACCCCCGCGGCTCCTGCAGGAGCCAGCGGGGGTTGGTGCGGGACGTGCTGGATCCCAGCCAGGTCGATGAGGACCGGCGGAGGTTGGGCTCCCACCGGGTCAACGTCGTTTTCGTCGCCGTTCTCCCCGTTGTCACCGTCCTCCAGGTCCTCGACGTGGCCCTCGGCGCTGCCGACCATGCAGCACTCTCGTGCCGGGTCGTAGCCCCCGAAATCGAAGCACTCGTCGAGGAGGTCGGAGTCAGAGTCGGAGTCGGGGCCGGTGTTGGAGCGAAGGGCGTGAGCCCCGGGCCACCCCTCAGCCACAACGGGAAGAGGGAGTGAAATGACCGGGTCGCGTCGCATCGCTTCCGCCATGGGCGGACCCGCCCACGCTGCCGACGGGAGTTGCGGAGCCCATGAGGCAGAGGGACGCCCTGCCGCCAGAAGTCAGATTCTGGCGGGAGATGTCCCCATCCTTCGAGCTGCACCAGGATATTTGCCAGCGCGTAGAAAACGCGCCGGCACTCGGATACACGTGGCTCCAAGCCAAGGTACGCCTCGATGCGGCATGGGAGGCCGCTGCGGCCCCGTTCGCGGGGGACGACAGCGTTTGCGATCACCATCCCAAGCGCAGAGGGAGGTGACCGCGTCCGTGCCACCTGCAGAGACGGTGGGTCGCGGGGACGGCGCACGCCGAGGATGCTCAACAGCTTGGGCCGCGGGCGTGAGATGAGTGGTGATCAGCTGATCGAGCCACTCCATCATGCGCCGCAATGCTGGTGGTAGAGCGCGAAGGCGCCCCCAGAACTGCTCCTCCGGTGGGTACGGAGGATGGCCATGGAGCTGGAGGGCCGCGGAAGCGAGCGTGTACTGCACGTGGCGGTACTCGTCGGGCCGCGGATCCGGACCGAACTGCGCCTCCATGCGCACCTCGTAGTCGATGCCGTCCATGTCTCGGGCTAGCCGGGGATGGACGGTCAGGGGTCCCCTCCCGAAGAGGGGTGGGTAGTCCTGCATCTGCTGCAGGCGGCCGGTGTAGTCGGCCTTGAAATCCAGGCTTTCGAAACGGATAACCTGGTGCGGAGGGAAGAGCAGAGCGGGCAAGAGCCCACTCTCGCCTGAGTTGGCGACGTCGCAGGCCGTCCTACGGCGCGGCCCGCGAACGCCGTTCGTCGATGATGCAGCCGCCATCGAAATCGGCGAGAATCGCAACCGTAACGCGCAGAGGTCCCCTACCTGGCGCGCCAACTGTCGGCGTTGAGAAATCTGGCCGACGAGTGAATTTAGACTACGCGCTATGGTTGGTTAAGGGGGAAAAGGAAAACTCAAAGGATTATACTGGTTCGGGCGATCGAAACCCTACGTCCAGTGAGTTGGTTCAGTTCGCGTTGCTCGTAGTAGGGGTTACAAGCTCCTGCGAGAGAGGGAGGAGCTCCCAAGTCTCTAAGGGTGTGTGTTGTTCGTCCTTGCGTGCGTCGCAAGCCCGAGGCGAGTGTGTGAGAAGTGAGAAAAATGAGAATGCGGTCCCCCAGCCGCGAGTCAAGCTTCCCCTTTTATCTGTCAAGGGAAAGCCGACTGTACAAGGATGGAGGAAAGAAGAAAAAGAAAGAAAGAGAATTGGTAAAACTAGCTCGATGTAGGTGGGGGGCCTGGCAAGGAAGGGCGCGTCCGTCCTCGACGCCGTCTCCTCCGGGCGTGGGCGGCGACGGCTGCTACAGCTCAACTGCGGCGGGGATGTCCGGGTCCTGTTTGAGCACTGTGCATCCCTGTTTCTTTACGGCCCGCACTGTTACCGTGCGGCGAGGCGGTTTGACCGCTGTCAACCGTCCCTGCGAGACGTGCGGGGCTTGCGGTTCACGTCTTCGGACAGTGACGAAGGATGTCCACTTGTGGCTATTTAAGACGCTCCACCGGCCAACCTCCGACCCCGATAGTCCGACCCTCGGGGTCGGAAGGCTGGGGTCGGGCATCCAGGGTCGGCCGAGGCGGAGATTTTCTCCGACCCCCCGGGGGTCGGGAGGCGGGTCGAGGAGTCGGGCCTCCCTTTGCCCGCATGGCCTCTTGGTTGCGGTCCGCGGCGCGCATCGTGGGCTGGGCTTTTACCCTGGCTATCTTTAGGGACAACCATGGCCTCCGGCCCAGTCCTTAGTCATTTGGGTATAATCGAGGGATTATGTGGGTAATCGCGGGTACCTGGTTTTGGGTACCCGACAGTTCTATCCGTTTGGTCGACGGGCAACTCCATGCCAACCCAAAGGTTTCTCTAGGCTCGTCCATGAGTATCATAGCCACCGAAGGCGTAACGCTCTGCTGAAACGTTCTAGGTCGTGGATGCCCAATCCGCCGTGTTGTAGTGACCGCGTGACACGGTCCCAAGCCACTTTACACTTGCCGCCGTGAAGGCGTTGGGTCCCAGCCCATAGGAAACGACGTCTTGGTTTATCATACTCTTTGAAAAACTTCTTTGGCAGCACTCAGGACATATATAGGTATGGCCGACAGGACCGATCGTGTAAGCTCACGCCTTCCCGCTATGTTGAGTAGCTTGCCTTGCCAGCCAGCAAGTTTTGCTCTCGCCCGGTCATGCAGGTATTGGAGGTGCACCAGCCGTAGGCGCCCAAGAGTTAGCGGTAGTCCAAGGTAGGTCAGCGGGAAAGCAACGCGCTGGCCCGCAAAGTTTTCCAAGACCTCATCCAGATTCAGCTTATAGGAGCAACCATATGCTCTTTTCCACATTAAGGCCCTGTTTGGGGTAGCGGTAGCTTTTCCGCTTTTCCCAGAAGCACCGTTTTGCAAAAGCGAATCCTGCTTCCTCACAAAGTCGATTCTCGAAGAAGCGAAGCGTCCTGTTTGGCGTTTCGCTTTTGGAAGTGAGCTGAGCATCGGGCAACAAGGACTAGGAAAAAAATTACAGGAGCACATGCGATTGAATTCACGGCTGCACAAATCAAGATTCTTCCATCCAAATTGAGCTAGCTATCTCACCGTACAAGCCAGTCGTTGCTTGAATTGCACCAGATTGGGAGAGGATAAGCGGCGGGCTGCTGTCAAGCGAGCAGGACGGAAGCGCGCATGCTGGAGGCGCGACAGCGACCCGGCACGTACGCGAGCTACAGGATAGGAGGCGGACTGAAGGCGCGGCGGCGGGCCGGCCGGAGCACGCGCAAGCGGGAGGTGTGGTATCGGGCTGGAGCACATGCGAGCGGGAGGCACGGCGGCGGCTCGGAGCGCACGCAAGCAGGAGGCTCGGTTCTGGTGTCGTCGAGGAAGGAAACGAGGGCGCGACGGCCGTGGAGGGAGGAGTTGCAGGTAGCATCGACAGCAGCAATCGGGCGAACTATGGCGGATCGAGGGCGGGGATCGACGGCGAAGGCCGAGGAATCGACGGAAAAGGCCGGGGGATCGACGACGGCGGCCAGGCTAGCGACGGAGGCGGCCGGGGCAGCTGCAGAGGAGGTCGGGGCACGATCTTGGGATGAAAGAGGCGGAGTTCGGGAGGGGCGCGCAAGCGATTCGGTGGAAAAGCTTGGGAATCGGCCGACCAGTCGCTTCTCCGGTTGTAGTGTAAATAGAGCTTTCCCAGCTTTTCGATTATGGGAGAAGCAACCCTGTTTGGGGGAACTTCTCGCTTCTCCAGCTTCCTGGAGAAGCAAAAGCTGAGAAAAGCTTCCCCAAACAAGGCCTAAGTTTCAATCCTGTGGCCTCACCAAAGCGCTTGAGAATGCTCATAATATTATCGACATCCCCTTTAACCGGGTTTGCGAAGACGACCGCATCATCGGCGTAAAGGGAAAGCTGAAGCTTTGCATGACGGCCTCTAGGGGGGTCAGGTGACCCTCTTCAGTTGCATTGTGTAGGAGGGCTTGTAGAGTATCAATGGCAAGGATGAAAAGGTACGACGATAATGGGTCGCCTTGTCTTAATCCCCTCTCATGTGTGATCTTAGGCCCCGGGATGCCATTTAGGAGCACTTGGGAGGAAGAAGACATAAAGATGAGAGACATCATCCTGGCTCACCGAGATCAGCTCCAGTAGTTGGTCGTGACTTCTTGGCCCTGCTAATTAAGGCGGGACACGCCACCGGCAACCTCGAGGATGGGGTTCTACCCCGCATACATGTGTTCACTGAAGGAGACCACATCCCGCCACTGGTCGGACATTCTGACTGGAGGACGCCAGTTGATATCGCAATCATCTCTCGGCCGCCGGCCGGACATCAGGAAGAAGGAGCTCGAGCTTTGGTCACTGTTGATGGTGGCAGACTTCTAATCGTGTCCATCGCGTAGGTTAGGTCCTTCTTGGAGGATTTCGTCCGCATCGAGGTTGGCACCTTACGCACCGGAAGATTTCTTTTGATTAATTATTCAATTCGACGAGATGGATGAAATGAGAGTCCTAACATGCTGAGTTCCCACTGACCGTCTCTGTAGGCGTCGATTAATGCCACTATTATGTTCTAAATCCGGTGAATAAAAAAGCAACATAAGGTATGTGCATTTTCATTTTATTTACTAATATAATCTAGTTGCACAAGTTGTGTATCTGCATTGTTTTGCAAGGTTCAAAGCAATTGCTATAATTTCAATAATGAATTAGAGGAACAGCCCCATCACGGGAATTCAGTGATGAGGTCACACTAGCAAGGAGTGCAAGAAATGCATTATTAGGAGATAATGTCAGTTTGGGAGGCGGGGCTTAAGCAGGACAGCGCGCCGCATTTGAAACGGACGGAGGCGCGCAGGGGCAGCAAAGAGTACCTACACGAGGTGGCGGACGGATAGCAATTGAATCACATCAGGGCTCGACCTTAAAAACTCCTTTCCAAGGGCATCAATGTCATTTACAAAAGTTTCTATCAATGCACTTAAATTATTACTCCCTCCGTTTTTAATTATATAATGCCGTTGACTTTTTTGTTGAACTTTAACCAACAATATAAGTGAAAATAATTAGTTACTTAACGTAAAATGTATATTGTTAGATCTATCATTAAAAACATTTTAAGATTAACTTATACATTTAACTATTTGTATAAATATTTATGAATAAGACGAAAAGTCAAAGTAACGAAAAAAATCAACGACGTCATATAATTAAAAACAGAAGAAGTATTACATAATGGCATCACTGTGTTGTGGCAAAGAGCCATTGATTTGAGTGTATTCTATCAAATTAGCAAAAGTTGAGCATGACATAGCCAATTCCACTAAAGGTGTGTCCTACAGCAAATTTTGCCTTTCTACATTCCCAACACATGTATCAGCCACTACCAATCCTTACCCCAACACATGTACCGGCGCAATAAGCCCCACATAACAATGCCAGTACAAATACACCACTAAGCATAATTATACCCATGCCTCAATCTCATGCTACTACTTGTGACAAGAGTTGTCCCCCTCAACAAAGCTTATTCGGTCCTTTTCACGGCCATCAGCCTCATTTCGAATTATTTTTCACCCCTTCAACACGAGAATAATAAGCAAAACTGTAAAATTGAGTAACTATTACTGGCGACTCTATATGTCGATGGGATATGTTCAAGTTCCATGAGATACAACAGGGAAAACCAATGAAGTTAAGTGTCTATGCCTCTTTGAACATACCACGGTATAACATCACTCATCACTGCCAGAATCTATATCAGAGTTAGCTCCTTGATGAGCCACTCCATTCGCAACCTTCCCCTTACCCTTGTTTTTATCATCTTCCTCGTCATCACTGTACTCGCTCTCATAGTCATCATACTCCTCCTCCTCTTCCTCTTCCTCCTCCTCAATGCCATCCTCGGTAGCTGCTGCAGCTGGCCCTTCTTCGGGCACATGGCCTCTAGTTCCTGCACGGCTGCGCTTAAGGACCTTCAACTTGAAGCTAGTCTTGGTATCACAGCCAATCCACGCATCACACAGACAATAGGAGGTCAGGTTGTGATTACCCTCTGCTGGGGCCTGGAACTTGCCCATTACCAACCGACTGCCTTTCTTCACTTTGTCAACTGCCTCCCTAACTGCAATTCCTATTTCCTTAGCACTTGCACCCAGTGCTTCCTGGGTTTCTTGTATAGCTTTGGATGCCGCTGTTATGGCAGTAGTCTCATCCATGAAGCTGACCTTCTGGGACAACCAAACATCATTCGTTGCGGAGTCTGCAAGCAGCAGCCAAAAATTTTCTTCCTTGTGGAAAGGGAAGAAAGGAGAATGGGGAAGAGCAGCAGTTAGCCCGTTGCGGCGTTGAAGTGAGACCCAGGCATACATTGTCACAACATCGCCCTCTTGAATGCCCTCTTCACCTTCTGTCTCGCATTTGATATCCACTTCAATAGAAGGAATCATCTCCAGTACGAGCTCCACATCCTGAGTTTCTTCTTCAGAAAGCCCAGCGACTTGTGTCAGCAATGTAGTACGGTCCTCCACAGACATGTCACACAATTCTTGGAATGAACGGATTTTCTGTACTCCACAGAATGAGATAGTTACATTAGAGTCAAATAGACTAAAGACTTTCGATTCCTTTGCTCAATTTACCTTCTGCAGAAAGAACATAAAAGATATACCTTGCGGGCAATTTTTTTCACAGTGGCTTCCGTAAAATGCGGCAGCTGCAAGAAAGGTGCTATTCCTTCGGGGTTGCCTCCACTAGCTTTTCGCGCACTCAACGGTACAGCCTACACGTGCACCATGGTTATGAATAAGCATGCGAACAAAAGAAAATTTGGTACTGGTAACACCAGCCAAAAAAACACATAGGAGAATGTGAGAACTATAAATTGGATGGCACTTCAATTTTCCCGTCAGCAACATGCATAGCATAAGCATGCCGATTACCATTGCATTGTCCTTCTACCCTAGGAAATATATAAGTTACTGAAGACTTAAGGGGAAATGTGAATAGCTGATTCAAGTTTTTCTTATATTGATACTATTTCCACATGCCTTGTACTTAGGTTAATTGTCCCACATGCACAGCTGAACTGACCAGTTAGGTACTAGCACAATTAAGTAAAGAATAAAGATACACCTGAATGATTCCTACTAGAGCATACATCTATTTCGAATTCAACATAGAGAAAAAGTACATACAAAAATATGAAGTTGTTTATCACAGGTTACGTGACAGAGAAAACATACCTGGATAATATTTTGAGAAAGCTCAATAACACCGACGGCGGGTCTTAGCCATCCAAAACCATGGGGACTTCTTGGTAGAACTGCAATCTGCATGCCAATGAGTAAATTTAAGTAATAAAGCACCAAAACATGGTGCCTAGTAAAAAAAATGGTTACAACAACATAAGGTATATTCAAAGTGTATAGACTAGTTTTTGCATTTGAAGGAGTAACCATAGAGCAATACATCCAACTCTTAAACAGAAGATCAATTAGAAACGGGCAAATTGCGTTTCTACAATCAATTTGAGAGCCAATTGAGATTCTAACCCCGAATCTGCTATTTTGTGATTTTACCACAACTTTTTTGAGCTGAAGCAACCGTTTACGGGATCCCAAGTCCGTATGATGGACCGAAATAAAAGTACAAAAAGAAAAAGAAAAACGCGCAAGGGAGACCAAAGTACTCCTACACCCGTTTATCCATCCCCGAAGACTTCTCCCGTGCGGGGCCTGTTGTGCCCATCCTCAACCGTAAACCTAGCGAGCTGGTGGTGGGAGGCAAGACCACGGCAAGCACGACGCTGCGGCTGGGAGCGCGGCGCGACACTGCTGCTGAGTGGCAAGGTAGGAAATGAATTGTCAGTCGCCACAATGCCTCAAAAACATGGGTTGTGGTAAAATCACAAAGGGCAACTTGGTCTTTTGCCTGACTAGTTAACACCGTCAAAGTGTTGCTAACAGAACCACGGTAGAAGCTTGCTTCAGTTCAAAAAAGTTGTGGTAAAATCACAAAATGGCAGATTCGGGGTTAGAATCACTATGGTAAAAATGCAATTGCCCCATTAGAAACAGAGTTGAAGCTGGGGTAGAACATGTGTATATGATTGATTTTGCTCGTTCCAATTTTTAACTAAAATCACTTTATTATTCTACCAATTTCAACTTGTTCAAGATTCCAGGATCTGGAGGTCTCCAAACTGACCTAAGTTTCTCATAATTAGATTCCCACTGCAGCTTAAAAAAAGTACAGCACAACAAATTATAGCAATGCTAATTTAAATGAAGACCGGACTTGCCACTGAAATGCGTATACATGTCAACACCATCACAATGTAACCGAATAGGGCTCATCAATAATTTTCTACTCAATCTACAGCTCTATGGAATGACATCATAGGCGTGAATTTAGCAACGGCAACCAAATGCATAGCCATAAACCTTGAAATTTTTGGCCCCACGAATTCTAGTACCTTCAAGGGTTTCACGGATAAAATCATTCAATCTTGTCAAAGCTATCTTTGTGTGATATCGAAATAGATCAGATAGGCAACTAGAGAACCATTGACCTCTTTAAAAAGGTTAAGTTGTAGCAAACTAGAACTGATATTCGCTATGAATTTTAACCGAAGTGATATTCGAGCAAGTACCTTAACAAGTTCTTCCAGAAGACGAGGTGCAAGTTCAAGCATGTGCCTGTAATCTTTTAGTAGCGCCGGGGTCAAAGCAAACGCTTCCCGTGTAAGATGAGCCTGAATCAAGAGTTCCATCTGCAAAATAAAATAATGATACTTTAGATTTCTCAATGTTTCATATTCTGCAGAGAAATCTTTGCGTCAGAACATATAGTAACCAAAGGCCAACCTTTACTAGAGATGGGTGCTGCTTCCAGAACTTTGCTTGCTCTGTTTTAATGTTCTTTAAGTCTAGATTTAATTCACTTCTAACAGCTACAAACAGTTTCTGCAGGGGTTCATCGTCACTGCGTCGAACTGGCATCTCCATATATTCTGCTGCTTTGATGAACACATCCATAACTTTGCTGTGACATAGCACCAATCCATTTTTCAGATACAGAGGGGAAAAAACATGATTACTAGACCTAGAACACATAACAATAGTGGACTGGAAACTGAAAAGAAAAATGTCCACCATATAAAGTTGTTAAAAAAAATCTAGAGCCCTGGCTTTTGGTCAGTAGCTACAAACTAGCTAGATCTACAATTAACCAAACGGGATTTCTGAAACCCCGAGTCCTGTCCTTGAAAAGGCTAGGCAATGTGCAAAAACAGTGGTAACTTGACAATGAATTACAACTTCACTTTAAGGAGTTCGATAAGTGGAAATATATATAAGAACAAGAAGACATACTAGGGAAACATAAATATTAAACACCCCAAAGTGAAATTTTCTCAACATGAGATGTTCGCAAATTCATACCTGGGAGCAAGAGATGGCTTCATGAAGTAGTAATAAGTGGATAGAGTTTGATGCATGACATAATTTCCTGTATACTTTGATGACCTTGACAAATAAATAACTGCTATCATCAGGGGCAGCAGTATGCAAAACCCCACTATTCCTAGAAGCATTATCCCGCCTGATGCACCATCAATATTCAGTAAGAACTTGGGCAAAGCGATGCCCATTTGCAATCCCTGAATCATACATGAAAGATAGTTCATATTAGCTTCAGGTGTTTATGAGGTACGATTATGGTAAAATTTAGTTTGCATTGAAGTGGTATGAACTAATAATGTCGACATTACCTGCCTCCCATCGGGATGGCCATATTTCTCATAATTCTCACGAGATACGGGATCAGTTAAAGCCTGATATGCCTTGGATATATATTCAACAAAGAATGTATGGGCCTCTGGACAAGCAGAAAATAAAGCATCAGGCAAAGGTTCTTCCTGTACAATCACATTTTCATCATCGAGAAGCATTAGGAGTGCAATGAGTACCTGGATCAGGATTTTTGTCCGGATGGTATTGAATAGAAAGCCTCCTGTACGATTTCTTAATATCAGATTCGGATGCCCCGGGTTCCAGTCCAAGAATGCTATAAGGCTCAAAAACTTGGACCTGCAAAATCAAACACAATCGTATATAACACCAAATATTGGAAGCTTATGCTCAACTTTCACAAGAAAATAGTGTCTTCGGTTTTTCTTTTTTAGGGCAGTCTTTGAAGTTGACATGTCACTGGATATAGTTCACCAAAATGTTACTACCACATTTTTTTATGAAAGGAATTTCCAGAGAAAAACCCTGAAGTTGTGAAAGCTACAAGAAAACCAGCCTATAATCGGGACTGGCATTAGGCTTAGAATGGAGAACTGACTGATCTGAAACCTAAAATGCTAAGCTTGATAACACAGTTCCCCCATAACACTGCCATATTGACCACATACAAGTGAGAGCCACCTAAATAAGTTCAGCAGAAAGTAGGATGCAGTTAGAACTTAAGCACTACGACATAGTAATAATTTAGGAATGATTGTCATGGAAAGCCACTTAGGCTAGTAGTCTACTGTTCACCATACTGATCACTTGTTCTGACACATTCCAAAACTCAGAAGTGACAGACAAAAGCTCATGAATGTTGTGGTGACTATCACGAGAGAGCGCCAGAAGTCTTATATCCTAGCTATATGTTCTTGTTGTACTAGTCTAGTCTATCAATATGGTTGGCTATGCGGCCTACGCCCTTGCACCAGCCCAGACTATTCAAACTACAAACATTGACTTCTTATGGTTTCCAAAGGAGAAGTATCGAATCAGTGGACTGGGGACTCCAAAAAAGCTGAAAAGCAGTATTTAGTAACAGCTACAAAATCGCATACCTCACGGCTAACATGCTTGATGTAGTAAACGAGGAAGATCATGACGACCCAGAGCAGTACAATGGTCAGGTTACTGCACGTCGAGAAGTTGGATATCTGCGGGACAAAGTACACCAGCAAGACACAGTCACGAAGAGAGCAAATCCAGGGACATCCCAAAACGGGGCTCTCGCATCAAATCAAACAGTGACGAAGAACTAAAAGGGAAAAAAAACGCGGCGGCATCCGCACCCTCTTGTAGATCGACTTGCGGTACTTGCCGGAGCGGTGGCACCCTGAGCATCGGCAGTGGATGGTCTTGGCCTTCTCGGAGGCGGCGCGGCACAGGCGCATGATGGTGTAGGGCACCAGCGGCAGCGCGATCATGGTGAGGATGAATATCAGGAACATGGAGTTGTTCTCCTCCGCGGCCGCCATGGCTGCCGCCGCGTCCGACCTCGGACCGCCGGGGAGGCTTTTTTAAGGCAGCGGTCGGCGGCGCCTGACCGGCTCGCCTCGGCGAGGCGGTGACCGGATCCGGCGGGGAGCGGGGAGGGGGGAGGCGGATCTGGCGCGGCGCTGCGGGATCGGGGAGTGACGGAGGCGCGGCGCGGTGGAGTGGAGATAGGTTTTGGGTGTCGTGAGGTGCGGTGCACCACGACACGGAAACGTAAACGGCGGACGGCGGTGTCTGAACAACACAGGAAGGCCCCTGGTTTTTGACGGGAAAGGGCCGAAGGAGAGAGATGCAGGGGCTGCCCATTGCTTCGCTTTCGGCCTGCTAGGGCCTTGTGTAGTGAACAATTATTATTTTCTTACTGTAACAAAATGTTATTAAAATTGACAAAACTGCATAGTATTGTTCTCTTCAAGTGTTTGATCAATGACTTCTCTTACAGTATTGTGCTCCAAAGTAAATATAAATCTTGAAATATGAATTTATTGTCATGGTTTTTGTACATCACATACTTGTATTTGTATGACTAATGGTCAAAGTTTAGGTAATTTGATATTTTTAGATATGATCTCAATAAGGCTTTTGCATAGAAATAGGAATATTAATTTAAGCCATAATAGATAATAGTATATTTTAATTGTTGTTTCATTGTCGTTAAACTAAATGTTTGTTATAAGACATCACAAAACTTCATGTTATGTACTTATTCTATGGTCTTGTGACACAATATTCACAATACTTTAGCTTCAGATGTTGATTTGTAGAGATGAATTGTGGTAGACACGACAAGTATTTGCCACAATTTTACCCATCTTGCCGAGAGCAAGAAGAACTAGAGGAGGAGGTGGTGGAAAGCTTGGACATCATCCTATTTTGGTTGTTGTTGTGTTGTTGAAAGGGTACGTGAGCGCCTCATTATTGCTATTTTTTATTTCATTTCTTTTTCTTGTTTGATCTTTGCTGGAGAGGAACAGTATCCTCGAACTTCGATGTAATTGGTGATTCATGAAACTTTTTCAATATGAATCTGTGTCAATAGCAAAGTTTGATCCCAAGTACGCTTGCCCAAGGTGGGATTTAAGTGTCTGTTATCACGAACACAGAGTGGAAACGACTTATATACTAGTAGAAGGCGGCGCGCCCTTGCGCGCCGTTTGCTAGAAATTTTAGTTGAGAAAAAAAGTTGTGCAGGTGGCAAATATATGTACTTGCAACAACGGTTGATACAAATATTTGACATTGTTTTTCAAAATATAGTCGATATACAATAGCACGACTTATTGATTACAGATGAAGCGTACATAACAATATAAGGTACAACATTGAATCTCTGAATCCTTTTGACATGGATCAAGTAGGGCAGTAACCTCACGCAGGCAGATCTTTAAAAAAGGCCACAGTTGCAATGACAACACTGGAGACATCGTGCAATTCTTCGTTCATAGATTGCTACAGAAAACACATACAAAGACTAAATAAGGGAGGCTAAAAAGTATGCTTGAGACTGAACAACAAAAACAATGCACATAACAAAGGCATCCACGGCGCGGTAGCAGGGAAAAGACATTAAGCTATTATGTGTCATCAAAGCTCAGATATGAAATGCAGCATAGATACTGAATCAAAAAGATATGAAATCCCTAAACCTGATTAGGAGTAACTATGTAGAGGTGAAACAAACAGAAGGGAGTTAGTGTGTCGGAATGTTTTTTCAAACATAATGATATTTCAGTCCACAAAAATCATTGCAGATACAAGAAGAAAATTCATTAAGGTGCCACTTTCTTATACGAGCAAATAATTACCGCATTGTGCGCCGCATTGGCAAACAAAGCAAAACAGGCAATGCTAGATGGAATGCTATCCTGAAAAAGAGAGTGAAAATCATTATAAACCAAAGCTTAAATGAAAGGAACTGCTTAGCAGGAATACACAGTGAACTTGACCGTTGTCTACAATTTAATCAAGTTGGTCAATGATTTTCTTGCAAGTTCTTTGTTGCCAATGATTAGGTGCATAGTGCCGTATAAACAAAATCCAGTACTATGACTAACAATTCCATCACATTCTCTCTCTTAATGAAATAGCATAACTGTTTAATAGGCATTGATAAAGCAAATATATCTTGTTAACTGGATGGGTGCCTCAATTCTTTGTATAAACTGTTTTAGTTAAGAAAAGGCTGAAACCGTTACAGGGTATAAATGGTTTACAAAGTCAAACTGAAGGGAAAAGTGTTCAATATTAGAGTATTAGCGGGAGAAATACGGAGCCAGGTTGGAATTTCAATTAATGAATGATCTTCTTCCTATGCACAAGAGGTGAATTCAAGCAACATGTAATCATTACCTCACTATATTTAAGCTAACAAAAAGGGCATAAAAAGTAACACGGCTACAGGCAAATCCGGCATTCCACCAACTGAATATTAGAATTGGCACAACATTGCCCACCTTTTACAGTTTCTTTAAAAAAAGAAAGCTATTTCAGTGTAGGAATACTATGTGAGTGAGACATGCACACAAAGCAGAAAGCTAATTCAATATTGACAACATATGTTACTGGTATGGTCCGAAAGCATAGCAAGCTATATTTGGCTGTTGAAAGCATGAAAGTGTGGCCCAAAATTCACGCCAATCACATGATAATGCTCAACTGGTAAAGATAAAAGTATATCTCATAAAACGTTGTAGTTAGCAAAGTGTATTCTACTTTCTTGGCATTCTGTCCCAATAATCGATAGCAATTGTTGTACGATGGAAGTAACTTACAAATAAGCTCTCAGAGCATAAAGGAAAAGATTTGGCTCTAAAATATGAAACTCAGGCAAATAAACACGTCTGACCTTGTCTGTTTGCTGTGCCATTTAGTCTATGTTCTCTGGACAGAATGCACAGTGGAAATGAATATTTACAGCAATAGGAATCAGCAGAGTGTATTTTCTTGTAACAGAACCTATAATTTTGTGTAGTCACATTTAAATTTTCAAGAAAAAATATGGGCCTTTGACTTTTCGGTGAAAGTGTGACCTTTTTCCTTGAAATACATGAACAAACTTGCAGCAGATGTACCTAGATTAATGCAAAAGGCACTGTAGAACCATGAACGAAATAAAAAGAACCTGCAGCTAGAATATAAACGCAATATCCAGGTCAGAGTTGTCCATCTTTTTCTCCTACATACACACGACTGTAAGTAAGCTCTTTTTAATCACATAAGCGTAATCCTGAGCCATTAAACTAAGCAAAGCTTCAGGCGTACCCATATGCAGAAGCTTAAATTAGCTAATCCCTAATTCATACAGCAAACAAATTTATAGACAAATTCAGTAGGAACATACCTTTATTTCCACAAACAAAAAACATGCATCTTCTCATATGCAGAGTGATCATGATCTTCAGTTCTAAATTCTCATGGCAGCGTGTGTTCTTCAATAAGCACTGGCCCTATTTTGAATCATGAACACATGAAACTGAATACACCGTTTCTTACTCCACTTGAGAAAAATACAATTATAGAAAAAAATAGAACTTGCAAGGTAGTGCATGTAACTAAGAATGTTTATTGTAAGAACAAATCCTAGGCTGCATGATATTTGGAGTTTTTATTATTTAGCTCCTATTCTACATTGACAGCTCTCTGAAATTTAAATAGCTAAATAACAGATATTAGCGTCATCTATTAGGCATCCTATTATTGAATTGAAGCGTCTTTTTCTGCGGTGTCCCAGATATTTAAATACCCGAAACTACGTGTTTTCATCGTGCTTGTCCCAGATTCAACAGCAAGCACACACGTAAGCAATTGATATCAACATACTCATACAACAAAAATCCTTATGTATTTTACATCACATATTCAAACATTACAACTTAATTACACATACATCTAGCCGACTGGCTAAATAAAAGTTCTAAGAGGCAATTAAAGTCCAAAAAACTCGCAGCGCATCTAGTGGTTATTGCCCAAGACTCCACAGGCGAACAACCTAGATGAACCTAGACCGATCCATTGGGAGTATCGTCAAAATTCGAAGCATAAAACCCCGTGTCCTGCGGATTTTCATACGTATCTTCTTCTTCCTCTAATCAACATGTTTAGCAAGGGTGAGTACATTGGTACTCAACAAGACTTTTGTGTATGACAAAGTAATTTAAATGCAAGGTTCCGCGGAAAGGGAGTGATAAAGTTTTCATAAGTAAATACCGAAAGTAAATTTAAATAAATGTTACTAAAATGAAGGTAGCTTAAGGTAAAGAATTGCATAAATGAGTAAGCACATACATATTCTATAAAAATGAGATATCAAGTTTTGCAATAAGTTAAATAATTAAACAATTAACAAAACATAATCAAATTCATTCTCCATCATTTGCTAAACAAAAGTTCTAGCATTAAGGAGCTTGAGACCGCAAGCACGGCCATTCGAATGGATTATTACTCTGCAGAGTTTGTACGCTGTACCCATGGATTGTGAGTGACCGTCTATGGTGTAGCTAGCACCGTGCACTCACGAAGTGTGCACATCGGTATCACACATGACGTTTTCATTAAGTGTTTGCTAATCTTGCCTTCCCTAAATTGCAAAGATCCCTCCGTACCCGACCACTAACACCCCAGAGGTACAATTTTCCCCTCCTTCAAACATGGGTAGTTAGGCAGGAATTAAGAAAGTACAATTTATTGTGTCAGCAAACTTTAATCCCACACGTTATAGTAATGGGAGCCCCTTCGAATAACCCCAACAAAACCGGGAATTATCCGCACATTCTCTACTTCAAGAAGGCAAGACAACATTCACTAAATTACTTAGCCATGGCCGTCCCATACCAGCGTCCATGGTCGCACGGAAGTTTCCTCAAATCAAGTTATAATGTACCGGTCCTTATGCGATGTGACGGGTCTCCACAATTATCAAAATATCATCATAATTATCATAACATAACCCGCCATCATCTAAAATTATTAAAGCATATAAATAGTTCCCAACAAATGGTATAAATCTAACATTTATAGATTAGCATGTGCTTAAACATATATATACCTTTTAATGGGAAATTACTAAGTCACTACTTTAAATAATAGTATGTAGTGTGCTTCCTAAAAGGATATTTTCCTAACAATTCCCATTCTAAAACTATTATGCAAGTAGAGGTAAATAAGGGGTCATAGTGTTTCCAGTAAAAAGGGTTTATCATATTTTCCCAGCAGAATTTTATTGGAACTATTAATGCATAGTTTATCCCTAATCATCATGCAAATCATCTCATCACAAACATGGGTTCAAAATGATCAAGGGGGTGCTTGCCTTGCTGCTGGTCTTGTTCAAACTCTTGATCCTCGTAGTTCGGATCCTCAGATTCTTGCTCCTCTACATATTCTTCATCGTTCGGATCGTCTACACGTTAAAGTAAATAATATCCAAATAAATATCAATAAAATCCGAATTAAAAACCAACTGAAAGGGATGCATATTTTGCATGTATGCATGAAGCATGAATTTAGATGAACTATGCAATTCGAATCACTCAATTCGAAGATCGTACGGCGATTCTACGCGCGTTCGAAGTTAAATTCATAAACAAATCAAAAGGGGTCAAATTTAATCCAAAAATTGACTAAATTATTCCTAAATGAATTTTCAAAGCTAACATGTCAATCTTTTACAGTATGGCATACTTCTAGGGTTGAAAAGGCCATATTCACTTAGACAAGATTTTAATTTATTTACTTTCCTAAAGAAAATACTTATGGTGAATGTGACAAGCATATCTATTTAAACAAATGAAGCCTAATATTTTTATTTCCACTAAAACAGTTCTATCAGTGGTTTGAGAAGTAGAAAACTAAGTTTTTCATTTATAGTGATTGCATGCATATCTATTAAGTAAACTTAGATAAATTTTCTATAAGTAACATTTGATTTCCTAGAAAATAAAGTAACCCTACAAGTTATTTCTTCTAAATTTTTCCTATGATAAATTTTGGATCCACAGTGGATATGGTTTCTGAAAAGTTCAGAAAGTAACCTTATTTCATTTATTTTCCATATGAAATTTTTCCTAAGTATTTAATTTTAAACAAGACATAAAGCTAACCTATTTGCTACTATGAATTTTTCCTAAGCATATATATCTTATTTTTACATAAAAAGGAGCCTAAAAACATAAGGAATTTTTCCAAGTATTTTTCCTAATTTTTCCCTACCATTTTTCTATCTATTTCGAGTTAAAAACGTTTAAACATTTTCTGGCCAATCACAGCGCGACAAGTGGCGGCTTAAGAGTGATTTCATTCAAATTAGCGCGCGCACAGTAAACGCAGCGGCTGGACGGCTCGCCGGCGACGAGCTACGGCCAGACAACGTCAACACCACCCACCAATCGACGCAGGAGGGTAAGACCTACACTCCGGTGGTCACCTCACCGGAGCTGGTGCACGGTAGCGGTGGCGCGGCGATGACCTAGGCGGCGCGGCGGCGGAGCTACGACGAGATGCACGAAACCGAGCACGGCGACGTGTTTATGTCATGCACTTAGCACCTACGGGCTCTTAGAAGGCTCACCAAGCTAGTGGCCGGAAAGGAGATGGCCGGAGACGATGACGATGACGGCGGCGGCGGCGAAACAGGGGAGGAAAAGGCAACGGCACTCCTCCGCCTAAAAATCAAGAAAAAGGTCAGAGGGGAAAGCATCAGCGTCTCGTGGAGACTTCAGAAGTACTTGAACTTGACGTGGAGCTCACCGGAAGAGCTTGAAATCCGGCAATGGCGGCGGTGGCCGATTTTGGGGAAAAGCTCAAATTCACGCTTCTTTCTCGGTCTTTCTCATCAAGGTGAGTTCAGGAAGGCTGGAGAAGACCGAAGAGAGAGCAGAGGGGAAGAGCTCGAGCTTTTATAGCCGTTTGAGGCGGTTTCGCTGCGGGTTGCCCAAGCGCGCTCTGGCGGCCTCGTGGCGAGCAAGGAATGGAAGGGGAAGGAGGGGCTCCGGCATCGCGAATGTGCGCGCAGGATGCTGCGTGAGGCTCCGTGGCATGCGTGGTGAGTGATGGCGCGGCGTGGCGGTGCTTGGACAGGGAGTAGCACAGGGAGGCGGCGGAAGGCCGACGAACGAGCGGGCGCGGGGTGGCTCGGGAGGCTTCTCGGCGGGTTTTCTTCCTCTTCCAAGTCAACGAGGTGAGCAGGGAGAAGCATAGGCGCGCGGGGATGTGGGACCAAGCCGTGGCGAGCACGGGACGAGGCGAGCTGCCGTCGACGCGGCCGGCGGCGCGCATCGCGGCGCAGCGCGTCGCGCCGCGCGTGAACAGAGGTGGGAGAAGGAGGTGCGGGCCGGCACGGGCTGGCATGGGCCAAGGTGGGCCGTGGCAGGCTGGTCCACTGTTTCGGCTAATTGGGCCGAGCCTATTCAGGTCTGCTACTGTTTTTCGAATTTTTCAAACAGGCTGACGTGTTCACGAATTTTCTACCTAAGCAAATGGTCTCCAAAAATTCTGAAAAATACATGGAAAATACTTCTCTGTGAATTGCATCTATGGTAAATTTTTGGGGATTTTTGGCCGAGCTAATTTCCTACGAAAATTTGGAGAAGTTCCTGGATGCATATGAATGCCATGTGTGCATGCATTTGAAAATTCAAAAGAGCTCAAATTCGAAATTCAAACATAATCCAACTTGGTTTAAGGTTTATATACATTGTTTTTAGGCCTCAAATTTTTGGGATGTGACATTTTCCCTCTAAAGAAGTCTCAGTTGAACCTGGTGCAATGTTGGTAAGCACTTTGCTGGCCAAAATTAGAAAGGAGGCAACACTCCTGTGCTGATCTCGGCTCTTCTATCAGGAACCACACAAAGTAGAGGTTTAACGAAAAATCAAAAAGGGGTGACCCCATTCACAATTTCAGTGGACATCCAGCATGCTCTCAATTGGATTTACCAAGTCGTGTCAAAAGAAAACCTCCCCTAATGTTCCCTAGAATCATATTACCATGGAACAAATTCTTCCTAGCATTAATTTATGAGGTATAATCATCTGTGTTTACTAAATAAATACATGGGGCTCTATTTAAGTGACTAAAGAAGGCGGAAAGCTTGCTTGACTGACCATTTGGAAATAATTTGCATATGGGATCTCAAAAGGATAACGGATAAAGTAAATAGTAGTATTTAGGAGCCATTGATGCTTACATATGAACAGCAACAGGGACAGATAAACACCTTGTTTGTTGGCTGTGGCATTCTACTTTACCTACAGCAGCAGTTAAAACCATCAATGATTGTATCTTCATCTTATCAAACAAACAGGAAGTGAAAAAGTATGGGCCAATAAAATTTAAGAACTGCTTTACACAATTTGGAAATGGTGCATTCAACTGAAAAAAGGACCTCAAGGAACAAAAAATACTTGGCATTGAATCACAAAACCAAATAATACTATAGGCGCACTATCAATGCAGAATGACACAAAGAGCAGAGCTGAAACATATTATAGGACAAGGTATAAATAATAAAGCCAACAAAGAAACTCTGTAAGCTGTTCACCATGACATAATCACGTTTTACCTGTTCATTTGACAACTTGTTATCCCAATATTGACATTGAAAGAACCATCTTTTACAATTCTAACACCTGAGCACTCTTCACAACCCTTGAAGAAAAAAAATGTATACCTGTGTTGTTGAACATCTCACAAACCAGGGCCTCTGATATACACCAGAATCATCTTTTACAATTCTAACACCTGAGCACTCTTCACAAACCTTGAAGAAAAAAATGTATACTTTTGTTGTTGCACAGCTCACAATCCAGGGCCTCTGATATACACCAGAATCATCTTTTACAATTCTAACACCTGAGCACTCTTCACAAACCTTAAAAAATATATATACTTGTGTTATTGAACAGCTCACAAACCAGGGCCTCTGATATACACACCAGAATTCTCTAAATGGAAGGTCAGGGTTCTTTATGTGAAACCAATGGAAAAACTACAATATGACTAAATAAGCAAATTTCATTATAATGACATGCAAAAAATCAGGTGAGAAATCATTTCAATTATATAATCTACACATCAGGGAATCACCAACTCAGATCACATTAACTATTCTCTATACTTTATCATGCAGCTGAAAGGAAATATTAAAAAGAGGGGTTAACAGAGATGCGACTTGATCAGTATGCAAACATGATACCCATACAAATCGTGAAGATAAAAACATGATCTACAGTGCAGTCATAATTAGTGAGAGGAAATCTACCATGATGTATATATGATCTAGCAATAGCTGAATCGAAATAGAAAGTCTGCTGCAAGCAGGAAAGGAGTAGCGCCTCAAATGACAAAAAAAAAACAAAAAAAAAAAAAAAAAAACCAATTGAAGAAAGCCAGCAAGAGAAACAGCACCAAACCTGAAGGTCGGCGAAACCTCTGTCGGGCTCCTGGTGGTGCATAGAACACCCCTTCGAGGCCACTGTCAAGCTTCCTGCATGCAACATCTAACACTATCACGAGGCTGCGGTTGGGCTCCTGATGTCGGGCTTGACCATGCCATCCTCATCCGCGTGAGCGACGGAGATGGAGCGAGCAGCAGTGCCGTGAGGCCTGATCAAGCAAAGGATTGAGACCCTAACCGCTTCAAATCAAACAAAGACACTCCAAACCAAACACATGCACATCGTAGCAATCCAGCGCAAGAAACCGAGGAAGTAGATGAGCGAGCAATCTGAACCAAGACCACAACGAATCGGGAAAACAAAGGAACTAAATCGCCCGATCTCTAGACCCAAACCGACTGCGGCCATGCGATCCCACCAGTAATCAACCGGGGAAGAACGGCGACGAACTCACCCGCCGCGCAGATCGGAGGAACCAAGGAAGTGAGACCAAGGAAGACGAAACGGGGAAGAGATGGAGAAAACGAGGCGATGAGGAAGCAACCGGAGGGGCGCCGGGCCAAATACGATGCATCACCATTACTCCCCCGTCGCACGACGAGCGAAAGGTGAACAGACGCGTGTAGCACCCGTACAAGGGAGAAGTTTTCACCGAGGATTAACGTAACCAAGCATCGTGAAAACACACAGATCAAAATCATGCGGTCAAAAATTTTCACCTGGACGTGGCACATGTGTATGCGACGGGTGAAGCCGCAGACTAAAGAGGAAAATGCACGTCTATACTTCATGTGGGTTCTTCGGCAGCACACCAATATTGCTTGCATATCTGCGAGCAATATGTTTTTGAGTGTTTTTCTATGTATGTATCTCGAAAATTGGGAATGTCTTTTTTTTTATATGAAATTGGGAATGTCTTAGTGATGAAAAGATCTTGTGTCAACTTTTGTGATAACAATAGCCTGGCTAGCTAGATCAAAATTAAAATTAAGTAAAATGCGCATGATGTTGCTCTGTTGAACAAGTTGCTTGACGTGCATATAGATAGAGGCACTTGGCAGCTGTACAATGGCTAGTGAAAAGGATTTTGGAAAGCCCCAAATCTTTCACAACTGTTAGTGTTATTATACACAGATTGGCGGGATCGCAGACACATAAAAAATATTGTTGTGAAAAAGATTTTGGAATCCAGATAAAAACCTGGTGCTACGTTAGCTCCAGATTAATCCCGCCCCACTCGCTTTTTCAACCTGTCACGTAAAACAGGCAGACGGGGCAGGGGGGCAGTAGCCACTCGAAGATTCTCGCGGCCCCAACACACACCCCAAACCCAAACCTCGGCGATGGTGCGGGAGGCGGAGCCCGACGCCGAGCAGCAGCAGCTGCTGCGCCGCCGCCGCCGGCTTTTCGCCGCCGAGGAGCGGTCCTTCCGCATGGATCGGCGCTCGCCGGACGCCGCCGCCCTCCGCGCCGCCGTCGCTGACGTGCTTCCCCGCTTCCTCTACTCCGACGAGACCCTCGTGGTAACCCCGGCCACCCTCTCTCTTCCCCTCCCCTCTCGCGCGCATGAGCCCTGTGACTTGCTTGAACGGTGTGGTTGGCGGAGGTGTCGATGCTGTTGCGCCGATTAGGTTTGTAGGGGTGGATGCTGCTACCTTAGAAGCGTGTTCTGGTTGGTTTAGAGAGATGATTGGCGTGCCTCTGGTTTCTTCAGCGTTCTGTTTCAGTCGAGAGAAACTAGCCAGTTGGGTATGCAAGTGGGGGAGGAGTGGATTTATGAACGGTCTAGCACATATTGATGAATTGAAAGTGACGGGAATTGAATTTGGAGAAAACTAATGTTGTAACAAGTGGTTGAAAATTTTGTCGTCCTACCCATTTCTGTTCCTTACCTTGGATCAAATACCAAATATCACAGAAGCCTGGTATTGTCACAAGTGTCAGGAAGAATTTTGATCTGATTTAGTGTAAATGTCATTGTTCAAGCAGAATAAGACTATGAAAATAAGGCCACATTTACTTTGGTGTGTGAATTGTGATGCTTGGAGCTAAGTATGTTCCTGTCCAGCTTGATGGCTAAAAGAGTTTTAGCTACAATGGTAGTACATTCTTAAAATTTGTTCTACTGGTCTTGTATGGATATTATAGTCATGTTGCATATCTAGGAAGCAGGTGCAGATGAAATGACTTTCACATATTCTGTCTGATTTGTAGACATCGTAAGTTAGTTGTGTGTGCAAGTTCTCTTGGTTTTGGCCTCAACCTTGGGTGCATTTACAATCACACTTTGTAGTGTTGTAATGGCATGGAGTGGTGTGTACTATCTGAATTATTTTAAGCCGTAGCTACCTTTCACCACTTCGATGATTTCAATTTCCGCTCTTTCAAATGCTAGGCTCAATTGCTTTTGCCATTTGGCATTTGCATACACTTTTTGAATGATTTACTAGTTGTATTTATGTACCTTGTTGTTATTTGCACATTGCATTTCAACTCTGCGTTTAAGGATTGTATAACTGCATGGAACACTTCCTCATCATGATGGTACTGTGCTAAAATGTCAGCCAAATGTCGCGGAAACAATGTACATGTTTATAGTTGTACATGGTGGTTTCCAGAAATAAAATCCTATGTAAGATTGCTGATTTTAGTTCAGCATTAAGATGTTCTGTGCTACTTCATAGACATTGATAGTTATGGTGGCACAATAGGATATTTGTTGGGGGTGGTTCCAACTGGATGTAAATTTACCCATGTTGTTTGGAGTTCAAGTGAATTACTGAATATAGTAAAACTCTATTATGAGAAAATACAGTATGCAATTTCAGTTTACCTCAGTACCTTTTTCATTAGCGAGTTCACAAATTCATGAAAACGAAATAAAGGAGAAACAAACAATGGTATTGTTGAAACTTGCTAGTAACAATTCAAATGTTATTGTCTTTATTTCTTTACAAAGGGGTATGTTACTTATTTATGTAGAGGTTTTACACTCTTTGCATTTAGTAACAATCCAAATGTTTATCTCTTTATTTAAGAATACACCTATTTGCCCGTTAAATATTTCTCGAGTGGTGAGTTGATAGTTGGCTTGGTCCTTTTCGAGTGTAATGCTCTTTTGCTAACTTGGATTGTTTATGCACTTTTTAAGCAAATGGCTCGAAACTAGCCCCCCTCGCGCGGGCAAACAGTAATTTAGATACTGTTCATCATTAGCTCTCTTAAGGGGCTGCCTGTTTTGAGCCAGTTTGCTCAAATACGTGTGAAAAGGCCTATTGCTTACCATTCCTCTTTGACATTACTAGTATGCTACTGGGCTAAATGATCATCTTATTCACATATTTGTATTTAAATCAGTATGTTGAACTAGTTCATGTTTCTGTTTCTCAAGTGCCCTCTTGTTAGTATAATTAGTTTCTTTATTATTTCTGCTTAATGATGACTGATTATTTTTCTTTATTTCCGCCCCTTGAATAAAGGAGTACATTGTAGTTTTAGTCTGTAATGGAAAACATCAGTATCAAGCGCGTGATGACTTGGATGCCTTTCTTGGTGATGACACTGAAAGTTTTGTGACATGGTACTGTAACTGTCAGCTGTTATTTTCAGCTTATACCCTTTCAGAGTCATGATGCTTTTATATGTTTATGCAGGCTTTGGGGTTTTCTGAGCAAACGGACTGTGGCATCTGATGGTAATTGTAGTTTCCAAGATAGATTGGACAATGAAAGTGAGCACTTGAATGGCAATAAGTATCTTTTGGCAGCGAAAGTCCACCATGGAGATTCTCATATGGTAAGGATCTTGTCGTATTATCTATTATGATAAGGGATTTCTTGCAACAGTTAACGTTTTTCACATTTTGATCTAAACCAACTGACATGAACATTCAAGCAAAATGCCTGTATTTATGAGAGCATTGTGTCAAACTCATCCTCTCTTGCACAGGTAAACTCAAAGATCTCAGTACCCCAACCGTCCCGTGACATTCATAATCCTGATTCAACTAAAGGACGAAATGTGGCCCGGCCCTATATTAGCTCCACTGATGCGATTTCTCCAGAAAGATTGGATGGTGGCCAGTGCTTTTGGGAGGACCAGCATCATAAGGTTGAGGCACTGCACTTTTACTCTTAACTTTTCTTCTCTTTGAATTTGAACAAAGGAATTTTAATTGAACATCCTACATAAAGCAGAAAGGTCAAAATGCAGAAGGCTGCAGAAGCTTCTCGATGGCACAGTATGGTGCAACAGGAAGGACTGAACGAATATTAACCCAAGGTGCACTTTCCCCCCCTCATATATCCATTTTGCCATCGCCTCAGCTTAATTTGTTAAAAATAAATAATCTTAAAAAAATTATTAAACATATTTTTAAAATAATTTCAAAACCAATCCTGTGATTATAGTGCCAGCACCTAGACCCTGTAAGGTCATGATTAGTATGGCTAGTCTGTTTCCTGGGTCTTCATTTTTGTGGCATCCATTCCTGTTATGTTGCAGTTTTGTTTTGCGACACTGGCAGTAGTGTGGTAGAACCAGGCATGTATTATCGTCTGTAATGTCAATTTCAATGCGTTGGATATTGCAAAATGGTGTTTGTCTGAATGGCGAACACGTTCTCCCATCATATGTTCATGTCATTGGCGTGGCAGCTAGACCTGATAGTCATATTTAACATGGTGTCATGGAGTTCAATTTTGGCTAATGTTTGTATTCACAATGGCAAACAAATATCCAATCCGTGGCTAGAAGTTGACATTTGTAGGTTTTGGGTATATTGGGCAGTCATACACAAAAGATCTAGTCACATGCATATGTCATGGTTGAATTTAATTTGGTATATTTTTTTTGGTGAAGTTAGTCAAGCAGTGCTTATAGTAGGGGCAAACCTCAACGACTGGAAAAATATATGTTATAATTGGGAAGCACAGCGAGGGTTTTACATGGCCAAGTTTAGCTGAAGTGTGTATTCTGTGAGACTGCAGTGATGTTACAATATGTAGGCTGTATGAAGTACCTATCTTATGCTGCACTATATTGCACCATTTGGAAGATGAAATACGAGGTGAACAAATAGAATTAGTGGTCCGATTTCTTATGTCCTTGTTTTATCTGGCTTCTCCTGGTTAGTGTTCATGCTTAGGTGCATTTGATGCTCCTGCCATGTACTCTAAAACCCTGTACTATTACTTTTAGCTAAGCATTGTTCTTCGTTTTAGCGCCTTATTAATTTATTTGGAGAAAAAACAGTTGGTCCAGTGTGATGCTTTTGGGTTTTACAAGACAACAAACAGCTCAAAGTAGTGTTTAATGTCAGTAATAAATTTACTCTTTCGAAAACTTAATGCAGAGGAATTCGACAATGGAGAGCACTTTGGAAGAAATGTTTCTACAAGATGCTTGCCTGAAGCTGTGGAAACTAATGACGAAAGAGTGCCAATGTCCTTGAAAAGACGTCCTGTTTGGGACAGGCTAGGGAAGCCCGTTGTCGAATATCGTGGTTTAACTAGAGAAACTCACGCCATATCTGCTCAAAATGGACTATATAAGAAGGCCAAGTTCGTTTGTGAACATGAACAAAGATACTGTGTTGACTCAAATGCAAGACATGATATGTTTGATAAAGCAAACCCTAGAAGGCTTACCAATAGCTATACAGATATCAACATAGCGCAAGCACATGAGCATGCGGGGAGGGCCAATGGAAGTAGGCTTGCTGGTCGGCTAAGTTTCGGTGGAGGAAGTGTGTTTCATGGTGCAGTGGAGCGCAATGATCAAGAAAGAGAAGTGCGTAGCCAGAAGTCCAGTTTATCAATGCCAGTTAAAAGCATTCGATCCCAAAGTTTGAACGAGTCCACAGCTGAGATGAATGATTTACCTGCTGTTTCCGAGCCCACGCACAATATATTCAGATCATCAAAAGGACATGCAATGACATCTATCAAATCGCCGCCGTTAACTATGCGGAGAAATTCAGAAGCTGAAGTATTGCTTGGTGATCAGGTTTGCAGCCCTGCACTGCCAAAGACTCCATCTTCTGTGCGTGAAGGTGGTTCTAGTTGCAGGAACAATCCTGTGAAAGCTGAAGACGTAAGCTATGCTTTTATTTGTTAACTCCTTACCATGTTTCCACTTCTGACTTCAGGCATTACTTCTTTTTGTCTTAACTAATTATGCAGGAAATATTGAATATGAAACTAAAGATCAAGCAAATGGAACTGGATGTTCTCAAGCTTCGTTCGAAGCAGATGCAGATAACTACTGAAAAGCAAGGTGCCCTATCATTAGGTTTGTCTGGTGGCTTGTTTTCTTGACCTTTTTCTTGAGGTTCTTGAAGACCTAGTGCAGACTTTCTAATTTGTTGTACTGAAACAAGAAATTGAACATGCACGCACGGTATTTCACCCAAACAGGAAAATATATGCTTTTTATTCCTCCATACTTTGAATTGGGCCCTCAACATTTCATTTCTTAAAATATGTTTATTTCTTCACAAACTACCAGCATATTTTATATTCACTATCTTCAAAAGAGAACTCATAGGCCAGGGAACTATCAAATCCCTGATCTTCGCTAATAATTTCATTTCTTTGGCGCACTCATTTTCAAATCTTACCTTATTTGCCACGATTGATGTCTGATGAGTGCAATTTTAAGTAGGCAGAAAAAAACTCTTTACCCTTCGTTCCCCATACCTTTTCAAGACATGCCTTTTCCGAGTGAGCCAGACAGCTGAGTGGCTCGTTACTGGTGTTATCATCTGTCAGTCGCCGTTGTGACATTGTCTTAACCATCTGTGTGTTATGTGCCTCATTGAATGTCACTACCCCATGAGGTCATCATTGAAGGAACTCCTAGTGGCTAGCGTCTATGCACTTCATCTTCGCACCAGTTGCACTTCTGCAACTGCTTGTAAAGTTTGAGAGGGTGTGCCATGCCTGTTTCCATGAGTTTGTTGAGCAATACTGTCATAACAAATTGGACATTGTTACATGGATTATCTTGTTATTTAGTTTGTTCATATACGATTTAGTTGACACTTGCTTGTTATACGCAGTGGTATGTTAATTGTTACTTATACTATGATTTTAAATAACGTTATATTGCACTAGTTTGATATTTCATCAATGAATATTCTGCATGTATCTTGTATTCTTAAATTTCAATCAAATTATTGATTTACACTGTAGGTCCTCAAGCTAATTTGGAGGAAGATGTTGACTCCAGAACTGTTCTCGTGACAAATGTATGTAAAGAGAATCTGTTGACATTTTTTTTTTTTTTTGATTCTGTAGATGTAGCAATAATTCCTAGCTTTTCGTACACCCAGTTAATTTGGAAAAGGAGAAATTTGTGATAACCAACTGTAAGAAATAAACAAAATCTCAGTAGGGCATCTCCTTTTGATGGTTCTTTTAGGTACATTTTGCGGCAACAAAGGAAGCGTTGTCTATGCATTTCATGAAGTGTGGGACTGTGCTTAAGATTAACATCTTGGCAGATGCCATTACTGGACATCCTAAAGGGTATGTTGTTGGAGCTCTGTCTTTTTTTTAAAAAATTCGCTGATTGGAGCTTCTTTTACCTTGTAACATCTAGCAATGTGCACTTGGTAATGCTATTTGAATGTTCCTTGTAGGGCTGCATGTATTACTTTTGCTGACAAGGATTCTATCGAGAAGGCTGTATCTTTGAATGGGACATCATTTCTCACTCGAGTGCTCACTGTATGACTCCTTTATTTGTTATCGTTTGCTGATCTGTATTTTTTCATCGAGTCCTTACGTTAAAAGTGGAATTTATTGTGTCAGACATGTAGCTTCAGTGTCAACATGTAGCTTTAGTCAAGAGTGTTTGCACATTCCATTTTGGCAACATTATTTACTAAATGGAGCAGTCGCACAGAGAGTTCATTCGAATTTTGGATTGTGCTAACCTTCTACTATGTGATATTGTAGCTTATACAAATATAAATTTCATTCTGCTGTTTATATCTTGTGTTTTCAGGTCATGCCTAAAGCAGATGCGCCTCCAGGATTTCTGGCATCTATTCAACAGACTGGGAGCCCTTTGCAGCCTTGGAGCTCCCCTCCGTTCCAGAAAGGGTCGACCCCGAAGCAGACCTCTAGGTACCACCTCCAGTGGAAACGTGAACAGTCTATCCTAGAGAAATCCCCAGCCAGCTGAATATTCAAGCAGCGGAGAAGAGGAAAATATGCCCACAGCTGTGCCAGGGGATACAACCTGCTTCAGAGTGGCTAGACGGTTAACCGGATGAGATGAGTGTCTTCGGTTGGCATCGGCTGATGATAGAATATATGCAGACAAGGAATTGCAGTGTTCATTCAGGGCCAGTTTTGGAATTCATGATGTGAGATGTGTCATCCCTAACTGAAGCTATAGAGCATTTTTTGTAGAAAAAAGGATAAAAATCGGGTCGAGATTCATCCTGAACTTCGATTGAACCTTCACACTGTTTGTCACTCGGGATCGAATATGAGCAGGTGTTTTGATGACAACATGATGTCTAACTACAGTTTAGAAACCTTCACAAATGTCTGGGAAGATTTCTCCTTGCTTTGGTAAACCTATGCATACTTCACTGTTGCCTGATGTATTTTGCCTTTATTTTTCCTTTTGTGTTCTGCATTCTATTTAGCCTGGCCAAAAGAGGAGCAATTTAAGAGTACTAGCTGGTTAGGATGGTTGCACCATTCGGAAAAAGGTAGAGATGAAACATGAAAGGGTGACGCCCCAAGTTCCCGAAGCGATGCATTATAAAAACGGTTGCCCGTACGATGGTCTGACTATAATTATACGAATATAATTCTCTCCAAATTCCAAAGGCGCTAACTTTTCTTAAGTAATTACAGTTTCCTATAATTCTCCCCAAGGAGCCGTTTGGTGCTGCTCTTGGCAGCTCTGGCTCCTCTCACTCTGTACTGTTTTGAGTACTGTAGATGATGCATTGCAGACGGGAGCGTTTCTGTCCCATGTCCGGCTTCAACGTCGATTGGGTGGAACCACTTTGCCGGCTCTTGCTACAGGTCCGCAACAGTGCTAATGGTGAGAGCTCAACCAAACATTCCCGTTGTCGCCTCAGCCACTGAATCTGAGTACGTGTTTAAATTTTTTAGGCGAATAGCAGGGAGCCTTCTACTTTTTCTATTAATTTTCAAAAGAAATATACACTGTACAAGATATCAGGCCCAAGGCAAAAAAAGACCCTAAAAAGTTCAGTGTAATTTACATAACCAATCGGTCCAAGGAAAGTTTTAAGCTCGGCTTGGCCCTAAGGAAGCCCATCTGCTCCTTGAAACATTTTGCTTCCAACGACAAGTTCCCGCATCAAACAAAGATAATAGAGTTCCTGTGGCATCATATACACCAGGTTGCCACCATAATGATTACTCTGAAAATTCTAGATCAATACCGCCGCAAGACGGCCATCCCTGTCGCCGTCGGCACCTCCTCTACTTTCAAGAGTGCCAACTGTTCATGCCCTATCTTGTTGGAAATCTCGCCGGAGGAACTACGCGCACGCCGCCGGCGAGATCACGGCCACCAACACACGCACACAACTCACGCGAACACCACAGAGGAACACGGTCTTGTTTGTGCTGCAAAATGAGGCAGCATTTTCTCGTGCTATTGCATCGCTTAAATAGACTAGTACAAAGGAAAGAAATCAAAGCCTTCATGGAAACAGGCCGGTACATTCCATAACCACGTGATATGGTCATACGGCTAATTAGTCTACTTCTATATTAAGCAAAAGCCAAACTAGGCAACCAAGGATTATTAGCAACAATCTCCACCTAATCCTTGGATTGCGGGGTACAAACATCAATCACGCCGATCTTGGAGCGCAGCTCATGAAACTTGACTTTGCCGAGAGACTTGGTCAGAATGTCACCGAGCTGTTCTTCACTTCGAATGAAATCCACTTTGATCAGACCCTGCTCTGCGGACTCCTGGAAAAGGTGATACTTCACCTTGATGTGCTTGCACTGTCCATGGAGAACCGGATTCTTGATTAACGCAATGGCGGACTTGTTGTCCACCCTCAACACCGGCACGCTCTGCGCTGCTCCCTGCATTTCCGCTAGCACGCGGCTGAGCCAGAGTGCCTGACAAGTAGCATTTGCAGCTGCCATGTATTCCGCCTCACAGCTTGATTGAGCCACCACCTTCTGCTTCTTCGATTGCCAGGTGATCGGGCTTCTGCCGAGGAAGAAAATCACCCCCGTCGTGCTTTTTCTAGCATCGACGTCTCCAGCGAAATCACTGTCGCTGAACCCTATTAGGAGTGCCTCCTTCTTCTCCTTTCTTCCATACCAGAGTCCCCAATTCTGGGTCCCTGCCACATACCGGAGGATATGCTTCACCGCAGCCATATGATCCTCACGCGGCTCCTCCAAAAACTGACTCACATAGCCGACTGCGAAAGCAAGATCGGGGGCGGGTGTTCACCAAGTACCTGAGGCTCCCGACAATGCTTCTGTACGCAGTAGCATCGACCGGCGGCTTCTCGCTCTTCTTGCTCAGCTTTAGCCTCGGTTCCATGGGGGCTTGGACTGAATTGCACCCCGCCATGCCGCTTCTCTCCAGCAGCTTGGCCACATAAGCTCCTTGGCTCAGCGAAATCCCCCTCGCGCTCTGCTTCACCTCAATCCCGAGGTAGTAGTGAAGCAAGCCGAGGTCGCTCATCTTGAACGCCGCTGCCATCTCCCCCTTGAAACGCTTGATGTCGTCACAGCTGGCGCCGGTGATCACAAGGTCATCGACGTACACACCGACAACCAGCTGCGCCACGCCGTTACGCCTAACGTAAACGGCGTGCTCCGATGGGCACCTCAAGAAGCCGAGTGCCACCAGAGTCTCGTCCAGCTTCACGTTCCATGCACGCGGCGCTTGATGTAGCCCGTACAGCGCCTTCCGCAGCTTGAGCACCTTGTGCTCCTTCCCGCCGACCACGAAACCGGTCGACTGCTCGACGTAGACCTCCTCCTCCAGGTCGCCGTTCAGGAATGCCGATTTGACGTCCATGTGGTGCACCTCCCACACCTCGTGCGCCGCGAGGGCGATGAGCAGGCGCACTGAGTCGAGCCGTGCCACCGGCGCGAACACTTCGTCATAGTCGATGCCGTGCCGCTGCGCGTACCCCTTCACCATGAAGCGTGCCTTGTGCTTGGCCACCGCCCCGTGCTCATCCCTCTTCACCTTGAAGACCCATTTCAGGCCAATGGCACGACGGCCGGGAGGGAGATCGGCGAGAGACCAAGTCTTGTTGTCATCAATCGCCGCCATCTCCTCCATCATCGCCGCCCTCCAGCTCAGGCTGCATTCCGCCTCGGCAAAAGAGGTGGGTTCGTCGGAGCTCACCATGTGCAGCTCCTCGGCTACCAACGCACGTGGTGCGAAGCCGGATGAGAGGCCGGGCCAATGATGTTGTCGATCCTCCGGAACCGCAGTGGGGCGTCGTCGTCGTGGTCGGCATCTAGCAGCTCGTCGGCCTCACTTGGAGGTGAGGAGAGCTCCACCTCGCCGTGTCCTGCGCCTCCGCCAGCATGAGGTGATGCCGGCGGCATCAACTCGCCTTCCTCAGCCACAGCTGCAGGTGCCTCCTCGATGCCCTCGACCACCGGAGGTCCCTGGGTGGAGATGGAGTACTCCACCGTGAACACAATCATCGTCGCCGATCGTGTCGCCACCGACCTCCTCCGAGCCCCAGTCCCACTGGGCTCCCTCGTCGAACACCACGTCGCGCGTCACGTGGACGCGCTTCGCGATGGGGTCATAAGCGCAGTACGCCTTGGAGCCACGCTTGTAGCCGATGAAGATCATCTTGCGGCCACGATCCTCCAACTTCTTCAAATGTGGCGTCGTGTTCCGGACATAGACGATGCAACCGAACGTCTTTAGGTGGTGCACTGCCGGCTTCTTCCCGTGCCAGGCCTCGAACGGAGTCATGCCCTCCACGCTCTTCATCGGGCACCTGTTCAGCACGTACACGGCGGTGCTCACTACCTCGCCCCAAAGCCAACCGGTCAAGCCTTTGGCCTTGAGCATGCTCCTCGCTGTTGCTACCACCGTGCCATTCCGGCGTTCGACGATGCCGTTCTACTGCGGGCTGTAGGCAGCAGTGCGCTGGCGTTGGACTCCTTCCGCCGCGCAATACTCCGCGAACTCCGTTGAGTTGAACTCGCCACCGCGGTCAGTGCGGAGCGCGCCAAGCTTCAACTTGGACTCGCCTTCCGCGGGAGCTTGAATCTCCTTGATCGCCTCCGCCGCACGGTCCTTGGATGGGAGCATGGCCACCCACATGAACCGGGTGAGGTCGTTGATGAGCAGCAAAAAGTACTTGTTGCCGCTCAGAGTCGCCGGCGTGATCTGCCAACAAAGATCGCCGTGCACTAACTCCAGACGCCGTTGCGTCCTGTACTCCTCCTGCGCTGGGAACGAGGTGTGCCTCTGCTTGCCGGCCATGCATGCCTCGCACAGCTCCGCCACCTGCCCGAGCTCCAGCAGCCCGCGCACCAGCTCCTCTCGAGCCATCTTGCGCAGCGCCGCCATGTTAACATGGCCGAAGCGCTCGTGCCAGCGCCACGCCACCTCGTCACCGCGGCTGCGCACCGCCAAGCAAATCGGCTGTGCCATCTTGATGTGGAGCACATACAGCCGGTTCCCCACGCGTGCTACCTTGGCCAGCAGTTGGCCGCCGGGCTCCCGAATCCGCATCACGCCGGAGTCGATGTCGACCTTGTACCCGATCTCGTCGAGTTGTTCGATGCTCACGATGTTCGTCGTCAACCGAGGAATGAAGTAGACCCCGGAGAACGATCGAAGCTCACCGTTCTTGCACACGAACATGACCGTCCCACGGCCCTTGATCCGCGCCACCGAGTCGTCGCCGAACCGCACCGTTCCGCACACCTCCGTATCCATGTCTGCGAACACCGCCCATGACCCGGACATGTGGTTCGTCGCCCCGGTGTCCAAGACCCAAGTCTTGGCGTCACGCTCCTCTTCTTCTCCAAGGTGGGCGAACACCTTCTCCTCGCACAGCTCGATCTGCACGCTCGGCAGCAAGTCGACATGCGGGGATGGAATCGCCGGTGAGCCCGTCGGCGCCGCGCTCGCGAACAGCAGCATGGCCTCCTCGTCTTCCTGCACAACATGGGCCCGTTGGTTCTTGGCCTTTGTTGGACAATCTCGGGCCCAATGGTCCAGCTTCCCGCAGCGCCAGCATTCATCACCGGTGGGCTTGTTTGAATTTGATGGCCCGCTCGACGGACCGCCACGCCCACGCCCGCGCCAGCGTCTGCCGGCACCACCGCCGCGACGCGCCGAGCCACCGCTCGAGCCGCCGCCATAGTCCGCCGCGCGTCCCACTCCTCCTCCGTGAGGTACAGCTTGCCCTCATGCTATAGAGACGCCGGCGCTTCCTCGAACGAGTCCTCCGCCTCCTTCAGCCGGCCCGTCAGCTCGGCGACCGACATTTTCGACACGTCCAGCAGCGTCTTGATGGCGAGCGCGATCTGCTTGAAGCGAGGCGGCAAGCTACGAAGCATCTTCACGACGATGTCCGCGTCCTTCACTTCCTCGCCTAGCATGGCGAGGTGCGCCGCCATTCCTTCCAGGCAGAGCCCGTAGTCCTCGACGGTCTCACCGTCGTTGAACGTGGCGAGGTCGAACTTCCGGCGCAGCTGCTGCGCCGTCGCCTTCTTCACACAATCGTCCCCAACCCTCATGGTCGCGATCGCGTCCCAGGCTTCCTTCGCCGTCTCCTTCTTGACGATCGTCGGCACCATCTCCGGTGGCACCGCACCGCACAAGACATCAAGCGTCATCGCCTCCTCTTGCGCGTCAGCGCCGCCGTTCTTGATGATGTTCCAGAGCGCACATGCCCTGAGCTTCACTTCATTAGGAGCGCCCAATCGGAGTAACTGGTCTTGGTGAGGGCGGGGTAGCTATTCCCGCCTCCAACCTCACGAATCACCTGCTGGATCACCACGCCTTCGCCGGAGGTGTCACCCTTGACGCCGGTCTTCCCATCCTTCCCGTCGCTAGCCATCGCCTAGGCTCGCAACCTTGCTTTTGATGTCACTTGTTGGATACCTCGCCGGAGGAATGACGCGCACGTTGCCGGCGAGATCACGGCCACCAACACACGCACACAACTCACGCGAACACCACAGAGGAACACGGTCTTGTTTGTGCTGCAAAATGAGGCAGCGTTTTCTCGTGCTATTGCATTGCTTAAATAGACTAGTACAAAGGGAAAAAATCAAGGCCTTCATGGAAACAAGCCGGTACATTCCATAACCACGTGATATGGTCATGCGGCTAATTAATCTACTTCTATATTAAGCAAAAGCTAAACTAGGCAACCAAGGATTATTAGCAACATATCACCCGCAACTTCCTCTTCCTCTGGCTCGGGCCACGCTCAGTGTTTCGGCATTGGCGAAGGCCTCGAATTGTTCACTACTTCATTTTTATTTGAGTGAAACTGCTTCATTTACTGTAGGGAGCATATTTTTGTGGTCGCTAACAATGCCATGAGCTGAGAATCCATTCGTCCCTCTGATATGCTGCTAGGGGCTTATATTTCCAACGATGATGATTGATTAGTCTGGTAAACACTTTCTGCATCATTCATGCTGGTTGGGATGCTTAGTACTACTTTGAATATGTTTTTGGAGCTTGATGGGTTTAAAGCTACTTTCAATTGATGTCGAGAATCATGTGAGACATCTTTCATGGGTTCAGTCAATTCGGCAAAGTAAGCTCTGAAAAATCCACCCTTACATTTCTAATCAGTTGTCACAATCGGTCATACTATTGGATCCAGTAACTTGAAGAAGAAATAGATGTGCTATTAAGAGAAGAAGAAGCAAGCCTTAGTCCTACCAGATACAAATAATGCATTCAACATTATTGTATCTGGGCTGAATGAAGACTTGACTTCTGCATACCATAATTCAAACCTGCATTTTGTGATTTTTATACTATCTACTTGATATACATATAAATCACGTTTAAACCAATTACTCTTACCGCATCATAATCCTGGTCATCTCCAAAGGATGGCTCAAATAAATCATCCGGATAGTTCCTTCTGTGCCATAAGTATATCAAGAAACCTGCTTAGTTACATTAGCGCAATGATCTGTCATTAGCACAAGGTTGTTCAAGAAACCTGCTTAGTTACATTAAGTTGCCCTTGAGGCTTGAACAGCAAATTATAATTTCAGAACTTCCATCATACTGGAATAAGTCTTGATCATGCATATTCAATTATAGCACTGGTGTCTCGTCCGTCTCCTCCTCCCACAGGAGTCCAGGCCAGGACATGGTGGTGATCTGCTGTTTATTGGTAGCAGCTTACAATGCCGGCCTCGTAGGTGTGTCCATTGTTGCTGCTGGCAAGTGTTCTCAACACTATGCTAGGTGGGACGTTTGGGACATATCAAGCAGTGCATGCTAGCTCCGTTCTTGCTCATCAGGTGTGAAAATGTCATGAAACTATAGCATATATAGTTCCATTCCATAAAAATGTGTATTGCAATGCCAAAATTTCATCGTCTGATAAATTTAAAATTTTCTTTGTGCTCGTCAGGGTGTTTAGTATTTACAGATGATGAATAATGGCCATTCATTGTGCTGAAAGATACCTCTGTAGACTCTGATGTTTTGTATCGTTCAATTTTTGTATCCAGGTTGTTACAATGTAGAAGCATGCTCTAGGTCTGGTTGCGCTAGGCAACTCTTTTTCACGTAGTTACCTATGCATAATTATGTTATTAAGCTTCACTTAAAAAGAATGTTTGGCACTACAGTCCCCTGTTTCCACATCTCATAATACTTTCTTGGGTGGCAGTTTTAAGCGACAAACCTGATCACTTTAGAATGCCCTCATTCACATCCACATGCCCATCCTTCCCTCAGATGTTTGATGGCAAATACAGATTCTCAAAATCTTCCGCAAACACTCAATTTATCTACTTGCAAAGCAGTGCCAAGTTTCTAGATATATTCCGTGCTCATGAGGCATCAAAGTTCCTACAGCCAGGATTATAGCAGAAATTTCATCATTTTTTTTTTGTTAGTCTGGTAACTTTCGATGCTAATTGCAAGTTCTTTTATGTGAAGTTGAGCAGCACCAAACAAAGGTCATTCACTTCATTTTGTATAGTTCAATCCAGCGTGTAAATTTTAAGTTGCTAATCATGAGTGTTTTTTTTTCCTATTGATGAATGCCAGCGCCTATAATTTTGACAAATTAGTTTTGATTTCCACCTGTTCTGTCACGAACCTTTCTTCTTCTTTTTTGCTGGAGCAAACAAGCAGAAAATGCTTGAGACATGGACGGACACTATAACATTGTTTTGTTTTATTTATTATTACACTAAAACTCATGTTAATCACTCACATGCAAGTACAGTATAAGAATAGTTGTTGGTGGAGTTGAGGAGCAACAGCTACTTGCCATAGAGCTACGCTAATTTCAGTTTCCACCTTTTCCCCTTTATGAGATCGCTAATTCATTCTCTCAAATGAAAATCTCTGCTTTCCCAGAATGACGGCAAGCAACTAACTTTAGGATTTTATCATGCTAAATTAGCAGGAAGGAGCTTATAAGGCCATTTTTGGATTCTGTTATACTCCTTTCTAATGTTTCGGTTTTAAAGGATTAGAGGTCAATGGAAGTGATGACGGATGGGATTTTATGCCTTGCCGGCTTATGAGACTGCCTTTTCCATGGTCTGGAACCTTAAAATTTGTTGTGTAACCACTATACGTTACAGTGTCAAATTAAACGGCGAAATGTTGCAACCCTTCACTGGTTGCCAAGGAGATACTCTTTCACCTTATTTATATCTTTTTGTGTCTGACAGTCGTCGGTCGTATTTGTTGAAGAAAGGGGAATGCCACCAATGGAAACGCATCTGCAGTTTGCAGATGACAGTCTTGTTCTTCAAAGCGACGAGTAGCCAAGCCTCCAACCAAACATCAAGGCTATCTTGCCGGATTTTGTGGCATCGATTGGGCAACTGGTTAGTTTTCAGAGGTGCTACATCTTGTTCTCTGACCAGGTGCTGGATGATCAAATTAAGTCTGGGATCAGCGATTGGGCAGCTGGTTACTTCTCAGTGGTGCTCCACCTTGTTCTCTTACCAGTTGCCTTTACCAGTTGCCGGATGATCAAAGTCTGATCAGAGATGCACTACAAGTTGGAAATCAAGGGCACATGTACTGTGTGTGGGCTGGAGGATGAGTCAGAATATCATGAATGGGTGAGATGTCTGATTGCTAGATGTCTGAACCTTGCAATGAGGGAATGCTGGGAGTTGCCGGATGTTGAGCAGTACCAAAATGCAGGTCAGGATTGGCTGCTGCTGTTACTGGGCAGATGTTCGGAGGAAGGGAAGGCCAAGCTACTGTTGCTCTCTTCTGGCGGATACGACACAATTGCAACCAGATAGTCCATGAGAACATCAGGAAATCTATTGAGGAGCAGTTCCTAGAGAGCTATTTTGAGACATTCCTTGGCAAAGGGGCAGCAAGGCCGTGGGGACAGCAAAGGAAAGCTGGCAAGTTGGAGGCCAGGGAGCCATGGCTCTAAGGAGAGGCAAAGGATCTGAAAATATGGTGTAAGGGAGGCCGGGTTGTATAAAAGTCGTCAATGTGGACGTGGCTTATAAACCAGTTCAGGTAAAGCAGTGGTAGGTATTATCGCGCGAGAGTGTAGGTGCGGTCAGGTTCCCATCAGAGTGCACCCTGTTCCATGTTGCTGATGCAAAGAAAGCAGAACCGTTGGCCTATCAGGAGGGCCTGAACCTGGCGATCTAGTGGTTATCTAATTAAGGAGGTGCTTCTTAAAACTGACTGTCACGGTGGTGCATGCGCTGTGTGCTGCAAAGCTTGGAAGAGGAAAGCTTGCAGTGCTGGTGAAGGAGGTTAAATTGCTCGCGAGTGAGCTCTGGAAGGTCGAGTTTGTTCATTATTATAGAAATCAAAATAGGGTTGCACTTTGCCTAGCTGGCAAGGTGTGTGAGGATCGGAGGGTATGACTATTGTCTGGCTTGGTCATATGCCTCATGGTATCGCATCTCATGGATGCAAATTGTAATCCTGTGATTTAATAAATCTTGACTTTCGCCACATAAATAATCAAGGTCAAAGGCAAAGGCAGCGGTCTTGTCAACTCCTCCCCTAAACTTTTCTTCAGTCCCTATAACGCAGGGTCAGCGCTTCCAGCAAGTACACAAATCTAGGCATGCATGTACCGTATATGCTTTGACCAATGCACAAACACGATTTTGCTTGGGCACATTTATCTTTTCAGTATAATAGTTGTATGGATTTCTTGAGATCTATGTGTGTTCCTTTCAGTTTTTTAATGGTTATATTCTTTAGATCCTTTTATTTCCATGGCAAATACCATGTGTTCTGCACCACAGTAATGTCCAGAAACCCAAATCTGTATACTAGTTCATCCTGATCATGTAGGCAACAACATTCATATTAAACCAACATTTTCATGTATTCCATAGAAGAAAGACACAAATTAAATTAAGCATTGCAGGATACAAGAACGGCCTCATGAAAGAGACTCCAAGAGTTCGGCCCTTCTTACGTCCGTACATGCATAACATCCAAAAAGACGGGGCTAGACTGGATGGTCTAAACCACAATTATTTGCAAAATGAAAAGCTAAACAAGACCCAAAATAGTTTAGTGGACCACAAGTCTATTGAACTCTTGCATCAATGATCACAATGGCGGTCCATGTCACCAAGATAATTTCAGGCATCATCACCAAAGGTTTTCTCCATGTAAGGGAGAATCAAACAAGTTCATGGCGAGCCAATCATCATCAGCTTGTGCATGCAGGCCTGAGGGATCAAGCTCGTCTTCAGGGCCACCAGCAGCAGCTTGGCCTCCATAATGATCATCGAGTTCGAAGTAGTCACTCAGCGCATGCAAGCTAGGGTCATAGTAAGGCTCATTGGAAGGAGTAACTGGATTCCACTGGTAACTGGCAGATTGTTGACTAGCAACAAAATTATGAGAATATGCATTGTTTTCATAAGGTGGAGGCACTGGGTTGGTGCTGAAGTTGTTAGTGTATGCATGGTTTGGATCAAGCGGTGCCATTGGGTTTAAAGGAAGTTCAACTTGTAGAGGCAACATCGGTGGTTGTGGTTGAGGGAAATAATGGTTGTACTGATGAGTTTCATTAGGTAATGGGGACATCATGTGTGCTTGCTGGTGCAGCTGCTGCATCGATGGTGCTTTGGCTGATGGTAGAGAGGTTTGATGAAGAAGCGAGGATGGCTGTAAATAAACCCATGGAAGCTGCCTTGGTGGAATCTTTATTTGAGAATGCCACAATGATGATGAGAGATGGGTCAATAAACCGCTTTGGCTACTAACCTCGTGCTGCTGACCAAGATTCGCCTGATGGTTATTAATATCTTCACCAACCCGTGTAAGCCTCTGTAACAGCTCGTTCAGCTCTTCACCACCAAGATCCTCCTTTTCACTAGACACAAGTTGGTCTATCCCTAAGGTGTCTTGGATCGCCTTAAGACAAGCCTTAGACTTCCTTGCCCTCTTGTCATCCACCGCTTTATCTTTCTCCTGTCGAAATAACTCATTTTGTAGATGAGTTATTTTAGTCATTTCCCCTTCATTAATGTTTGGATTATGCTCTGAAAGAAATGAATCTATAATATTATTAGCTGATGGGGTGCCAAAAGCGGATTTCTTTCCACTTTCAGCCTCTACTACTATAGCAATCTTTGCACCAGTTAAGGTGGATAGATCAGCGGCGCTTTTATAGAGACCCGAACATCGCTTGAAGTATGTGAGGTTGCGGTCTTTGTCATTCTCAATAAAGTTGACACCGGATCTCCTAGGTCTCCTAGACATTCTCAAAAATGGAGAATAGGAAATTGTTAGTAAAGGATCTTTTCTTGGAGGTGATAGATTTGTTATGGTAAGATGGCAAAGAAGCCTCCTTATATAGAAGAAAACAAGGTCTATATTGATTACAAAATAAGTAGTTTTTGACTTTCTTACAAACAAGAAACATCAACATCTGAATTCTTACCTGGTGTCACTGACATAAGGGTCCTTTTTTGCATGGGCAGATCGGGCCCATTTTCAGAGGCATTAGGAAGATTGTCAAATGTAAGTCTCAAAATGATTTCATTATGCTATGGAAGTAAATATTTATTGCAACGTTGACTTATCACACTACATCCTTGTCAAGTGTTAATTGAATAGCAAAAATAAGCATTAAAAAATAAGACAATATTTAATGATAAAATAGAACTATATGTCATATCCTCCCTGCCACCACAGGATAATCAAGTATGAATTCAATTCCTTCTATCATATTCTTCAGATAAGCCTTTGACTCACGATTTTTAGCACTTATTAATTTCAAGCCAAAGGCTTATCAGCAGAATGGGGTCAAATTTTTTAGCAAACTATTTTCCAACATTTTCAGGCAAACAGCAAGTAAGAAAAAAATGTTGTGATAATTCCAAAAAGCTCGAGATCATTTCAAATCATGGTGATTGTTTCATTCAATATCGTAAACTCGCAACAAGAATTGTAAAAATTTAGGGCAAGTTGTGAAGCCAGCAAACTATTTGTATTGTTATGCAGGCTACAGGAGATGGAGAAGCAACAAATGGCAGAGAGGTAAAGGGGCTTCTAATTTGCACAAACTTTTTGTGCACCATTGTGGCATATCAATTTCCCTTCAGAATGCCCTGTTTTGCAATGTCTGATATTTTGAAAACTAACCATGCATGTTCAGAACTCCAATGGGTTAATCTTGGAGGGTAAGGCAACTTATCTTAGAAGGGAAATGAAAAAATTCATAGGGAAAAATTTAGAAAAACCTTTAAAAAGTTCAGCGTACACGTTCAAATAAAAATTGATTAATCACACAATTTAAAGAAACCATTTGTAACAAGGATTTAAATATTGAAAAAAATGGCCCAAAGAAAGGGATATTCATAAAGGAAAGAGCCATTAGCAATGGCATGTCTCATGGCAACCGGACCTTCAATGATGTGAACTAGGGTGCCCGATCTTCCGAAAGGTTCTGATAAACAACAATTTGATGGAGACTTGACACAAATCGATCCAGCTTCCGAACAACACGATCCGAAACCCTGCAATCGCAGCACCACGTCTCCTATGGTTATCAACCGTGCAAGCACGATTGACCTAGCCCAGAAGGCTAATCTCTGCCTGCGGATCGAAGAACACAAGCAAGAACGAAAGAGAATGCAACACAATTTGCAAAGATGAATGATTAAGCTCACAAGTTGGGGTCTCACAAACCGATAAACGGCGAAATTGTCAAAGTCCCAACAATATTCATAGATTTATGATGATTCAAAACAAACCGTCATAGAAGTTTATGATGATTTTTTTCGTCATAAACCATTGAACGTCAATGTTCAATTCCATTCCACCAAAAAAAAAACCCATTATTTTCAAGCCATTTATTTTCAAGGGCCCCCAATACTCGAGAACTACTCTCACTAACAGGCATGCCCAGTCCACAAGCAAGCCCTAAAAGCTAAAAGGATCCACAGGAATTTATAATTAGCCATTGAAAGAAATCCAGATGAAATGGTTCTTCATTTTCACTAATCATAATCTCCCAGTATCACAAAACGCTTCATTGTGACTTTAAATG
>RWGY01000176.1:109214-369722 GCA_007726485.1 Eragrostis curvula
GAGGTTACCATACACAATGTAGTGCCCCTATTTCTGTTCCTAGAAGGCAAAATCAAATACAGAACATAAAGGAACAAAGCTAAGATGGACGAATCTGGCTATGATTTGTAAAGGTCAATCAACACCCAGCTTATGCAAACTGCAAAAGATCAAGGAATACAAAGTCAGATATTGGCATAAACAATGGAAGCAAACACGCAATTACCAGAATGATCCATCATAGCTTCATCAAACTTTCAGTACTTTTGCAAATTAACACTAAGCTACTCAGGCTGTTCATCTAAGCATTATTCAAACAACAAAAATTAACTCTAGCATCCAAGAAACCAAACTGACAAACTCAAAACCATTAGATGACAAGAACAGTATGAAGCTTGCTTAACTACTGCTGATTGGAATCACATCGAACATGTTGGGGTCATATGATCGTAATTAAAGTCACTAAAGCACAATGAGCACTAGAAACAAACTCAATGGTAAATGGATTATCTGAACAGTGAGCACCTGTAGCAAGAGCCTTTGGTATTCCATTAGCACAGCGAGATGGATCAGCTGTAGTACCCCTGCAAGAAACATGATTCATTATTCAGTATCATAACAAAACCACATGCGCGAATGTCTAATTAGCAACATAAATCAAACTAACAGCAGGGTGGCGAGAGTAACAGATATTGTTAAATTTAGCATTCAGTCACCAGAAACTAAACAGCACTATTATGGAATCATTGAGACACCATTTCGAATCAGCTAAACTATAACACGACAGCAGATGCAGCACATGCAGACATAGCATTAATTTTTCTGATCTTTTTTCAACTTAGACTGTATGCCTATCTCTTCCATGAAGAATATACCCAATGAGCCTAAGGATAAACTTTGCATAGGCCAAAGAAAGAACCCTTGTGAAGTAAAAAAAGTTCAACTACAAAATGAGCACAGAGATCAGCTCCACTTAGTTTGTACTACCAAATTAGCACAGAGATCAGCCCCGTAATGCCTTACCACTAATGCAAATAAGAAAGGAACACATATTATTAAGTATGAATTGGGTGGATTCACAAGGGCATATGTAAGTGCATCAGAAGGACGAAGATGGCATACCGTTCATGATGATGGCACAGATCTGTGGTGGGACTTTGAACTCCTCAGCCTATGAGAGGAACCTACGCCGACCTTGCCGAGGAAGGAGAGGCTGCGCTTGCTGACAAGAGGAGGATGCGCCGCCCGACGTGTGGAGGGTCGTCGTCTCTTGATGAAGAGATGAGGGTACGAGTGCGTCCTGGAGTCGTCGCCGCGGGGGGGGGGGGGGGGGGGGGGGGGATTTTACTGGAGTCGACGATGGCTGAGGGCTCCTGCAGTCGTCGGTGGCCAAGGACATCTGAAACATATGGAACCACCTAAGAAGATTTCTGTTTTAGTTTTAGTTTTAGTTTTCTGTTTCAAAAAAGGTGAAGCTTTATGGGCTGTTTGGTTGACCTCCCAAAGTTGAGGTATTGGCAAGTATCAAATGGCAAGTAAGTTTTAACGATTTTAGACCCAGCATGGTTTGCAAAAGACCCTCGATGAAGGGCATCACAAAGAAAATTGTCTCTTACCGCATAAATTAGCAATTATTCCAATCCTTGTCAAAATTGCCTACTCGAGTGTGACATCCGGGCCCATTGAGATTAGGCCATGAAGAGGTAGGAGTTTAGTCCCACCTTGCTAGTCTAGTGGGAGAAAGGCTAACATATAAGCCTAGGTTGTCCACCACCCCATCACCTTTGGTTAACCCTTTTACGCGAAGTGAGGCCGAAAGCGTAAAGGTTGGTGATATAGAGTGGCGTCCACTCAAAAGTGTGTGGGGTCCAGCAAGGTGGACCTGGGATGTTACAAATGATATCAGAGCCGACCCTCGCGGTGCATGGGCACGTGGGCCAGGGATGCAGACATATGGCGCATGGCGCGTGTGGGCCCGGTGAGTGGGACACGGCATGACATATGGGCTGACACTGGACACGACGGGTGCCAAGAAGGGAGCATCCTGGTCCTTTACCCACTAGGGTGTGGTTGCGCTGGTTATTCCGACGTACGTCGGTTCCTTTAAGGGGGGGGGGGGTGGGGGGGTGTTTTGTGACATTCCAGCTATTGAGATAGTCCCATGGTGGCCCAATGTTCCACTAGTTGCCGCACTGAGGAGGTGGGAGTTAGTCCCACCTTGATAGTCTAGTGGGAGAAAGGCCAACATTATAAGTCTAGGTTTGTCCATCACCCATCACCCTGAGGTAACCTTTTTAAGCGAAGCGAGGGTCCGAAAGCGTAAATGGTGGTGGGATAGAGTGGGGTCCGCTCAAAAATGGTGAGTGGGCCTAACAGGTGGACCTAGGATGTAAACCGTGATACTGATTTTGTAGTAATAATTAATTTAGGATGTTTCACTTGTTTGCACTAGTTTTCCTGAGACATGTACTATCCTTCTTAGCAACTTTCTTCTAATCTGTAGCTTGTTACCACTGCAAAGTTGTTGATTTGTGAAAGTTGCATTACACAATTTTCTTAGCAACTTGTCTAATTGCACAAATGCCTTTCTCAATCCACATTGAACACTTTCTTAGACATTGTTATTGTATCTAAACCCTTAAAGAACCAGTTGCGAGAAAAATCAGTTCCCCCCTGCCATCCTATCTACCCTGCCATCTGAACCATCCTGCCATATTGTGGGCCTAATATTCAACGCACCGAATCGTTCCGGGCATCCCCGAGTGTCACACCCCCCTCCGGATCTCCTGGGGTTACGTTGATTTTCACCAATTGTTGCATGACGGTGACGCTCCAAAAAATATTTCTTCTCACCCAATTATGCACCCACACGTACCAAACGTGTGAACATTTATTCACGCAAGCAAAAACTTCCTGATTAAACGTTCTTTCCTTGTATAGGATGGTTCTTTCCTTGTGTAGCGTAGTGCTTTCCTTGTGTGGGAGATCAGTTTCACGCCGTCGCCGCCGCTGCTGTAGGTGCTGGCCAGGAACGCCGCAAGGATCGTCTCCAATGACGGGTGCATGACGTCGAGTGAGACGAAGTTCCAGGATCGGCTCCAGCTTGCGGCGACCTCAACTTCTCTATCGACGGGTGCACGACGTCGCTTGAGGTCATATCTACGACTTCTCTATCGACGCTCCCCATTTCCTTCCTCTTGATTTTCCTACCCGCCTGACGTGTCGTCCAGATTTTACGCCAGCGTTTCCTTCCTTGCCTCGATTCCTTTCCATTACTCTTCCGGCCTGCTTGTTCCCTTCTCCAATTCAATCTGGCACGGGAGGAGCGCGCAGTCGCCGGATCCAATCTAGCCTCGCGCCGAATCACACCGCACCGCCGGCCAGGCGCGGCACCGGCACTATCCAAGGGAGCCATCACGCCGCCGCCGTAGCGGATGTTGCTAGCCTCCCGTCTGGTACGGTTCAGGCAGGCCGCCACCGCAGGAGCTCGTGACACCAGCACCGATTTGGCATCAACGCCAGTCAGATCCAATCCATCAACCCGGTCTGTGGGGATGGCGACGCCCCAGCTAGCGCCGGAGCTTGTCGGGTCTGGCGGCAAATTGCGTGCTCGCGGCTGCAGTTCCTCGTCGCCGAGGCAAGCGAGGATGCCCCCACCCCCCTGACGGTCTTTCAGGCAGAAGATCGTCTACCTCCGGCTGCCGGCAGCCATGGAGGCGACGAGGTCGTGGGCGTCGTCGTCGTACCTCCCACCGGCAGCCATTAGCTCGAAGATAAAGGTGACTTATTTGTACTTAATCCCTCTCTGGTTTAAGTGATTAGTTCTCATACTGATTGTGGAACACCGCATGGTGACTATGCTAATGGCTTCACGGATTGATTTGCTAGGCAATTTCAAAGACATGGATGACAAGAAGCACAGGGCAATACGAGTTGCTCGCTGACTCCCACAAGAAGCTATAGTATTTCTCTGCCCGCCAGACGGGTAGCCATTTGCGCCATTTGCTAGGGAGCAGGTGATAGCTTTCCCAGAAGGTAATGTGCAATTGTGCAGTCTATGAGCAGTTGTGAGGTGCTATACGAAATGCAGCGGGTGTAATGGTTTGTTGTACTAATATTTTATTACTGACATTTTACTTGTTTGTGAAGTGCGATACATAGTGCAGCAGTTTGGGTTTATTCATCTCCAGTTCAAGAGTTAAGTCATTCGTGTACCTCTGATGAAACGGCAATGCTGGTTACCGATGAAAGATTTTATGTGTTCGAAGCGTCTTCTTTTCAATCTATCGAGGAGATGAACTTCTGGCTACATATGTACCCAAGGTCAGTCAAAGAGAATAAGGCTCTTCAGTATTGTTCTGTATCCTTTTATGGTGTATGTAAGCACCTCTCTTTTTTGCAGGGCTTTCTTCGCCAAATAACATGGGAAAGTTAGTCTGGCGAGTGCTTGGCATCCAAGCTGCACAGCTAGGTCTCTTTGGAGACGAAGAGCATGAATATGCCATGAAGGATGCATTTATAAAACCATAGTGTTAAGAAATTGATTTCAAGATCTCGCTAGACCATGATTTAGGTATTTTCTTTGTTGTACTTCAGATTAGCTTTGTTTTATGCTTGGTCAATGGTCCCTCCATGATTTATAGAATTACTATTAGTTGAGCAAGTATTAATTCCGAACTAATCACTTCATATGCTTTTATCTGTGTGCTGTTTTTGTTCAGATTTAACTCCGTTATTGCCCATATCAGCTAGATCGATACCTAGATCAAGGTAACTGATTCAGGATTTTTCTATGACAATTGTATCAAATAATTTATGAGCATACTATTTCTTTTTTGTTACGACTATGTTCGTTTGAATGACCTGTATGTGTGTTGCATGGATCTGCAGGTTGCACAAACTTGAACTGATCCAAGTCAATTGAAACCTTCTAGCCATTGAACTGTTCCAGTCTGGTATTGTTCCTTATTATTTGACCAAAAGAAAAACTGCCTACTATCAAGTGTTCCAGGTACGAAGTAAAGCTAATTCAGTAACCTCATTCTTGTACGACCGGGTTGTTCTGATTTTGTTCATGTTTAGGCTTCTAAATGGTTAAATTTCGAATTTTAGTAGGATTAACTGTATTCTGTTCTGTTTTGGAGAGCATTTGAATTATTTTCACTTTACCTGAGAACTCTTTTAACTGATCACCTGAGGTTTGCGTGCTTGATTTTTTATTTCTGGTCCATAAATACGTTTCACACATATTATTTTCTTACAGCAGAATTGATTGTTTGCTCTTGATTGATGAGTATAAAATGAAGTCAAGGATCTTGTAAGATTTTTCTATGCGCATGCGTCATGTGTCTGTATCTGATTAGACAAGAAAAGTAGGTACATTCATTTTGCTTTGTTGCTTGTGGTTACTGAAGAGCCCTTTTTTTCCCTTAATATTTGTTGGTATATGGATGACCCTTGTTGATATCTTTTCTTAATATTTGTTGGCAACTACTACTGCGATCTTTTTGTACACTGTCACCTATTGAAAAGACACTCCATCCCTGCTCAAAACAAAACCGGTTAAAATTAACACATGGTTATTGCTAATTTAAATGTTTGAAATCTCATCTTTGTTTTTGTTGTCGACGTGTCTAAATAAGTGATTGAAATTAAATTGTTCAGTGAATATTGTAAGGATCATATGTGCTGATTTTTCTTGTGTGTCTTACTGGACCCTGCAACTAATTATAATATGCAGTTCTGAAATCCTCTCGAACCATTATATCCTGAGAAAACTGTCTGGTCTTGCCGACAGAGTAAGCGGGTGTCATTAGAACACTTTTTACATACACTTGCAGGTTAGGTGCCTTGGCTGTTAAAAATTAAGGAACACATCTTCGTTGCTTAAGAAATTTTTCTTGATGGAATGCCATTCCATAGGATCTTATCCCATAGTGCTTGGATTATTAGCCAAATTTTTTTACCACCTTCAGCAAAAGCTTGGTTCTGAATACAACTATAGCACCTTTTATGCTTTACCAAATTCTGCATGATTGAATGACACGCCATGCCATCTTATCCACTTGTAGAAAAGCATTGGTTCTGAAACAACTGCTTTCTTGCCATCTTAATTAAGGTGATGCATAGGAGGTTGAAAGCTATTTCCTCATGCTATCTAATGGCCCAAGGAACAAAGCAAAACTATTGTGCTGAACTATTTGCCTTCTTTTTGTGGCAGCTGTTACATATATTTACTCTTCAGCTAATTATCTTTTGCAATTTTTCTTTCGCTTGACAATTAAATTGTCTAATCTTTTATTTTTGATGCTCAATAGTAGGCGATTATGGAAAACAAGTTAGGGCAATCCTGCCTGCTTTGTAATGGTGGCTACCTTGGAGATATAAAGGGTATACAATATGTTGCAAAGCAAGAACATGCAGGGATGATCGTCAAATTGAGCACCAAATATTGATTATAATGTTTACTTGATTTGAAAGTGCGTGAGACTGATTATTATGTTTTGATGTGAGCACAAATATAACTTCTAGAAGTATGTTGGATTGTAATGTATCATTACAACATAGTTTGATGTTCTTTGAGAAGACAAGAGACTATTGGCAGTATAAAATGGGAACATATCTACAAGTCAATTTTGTTGGGCAGGGTACCTATAGCTGGCAATAATTAATTTATTGTTCGGAAAAGGGAACCCGCCGAATATTTTTGCAGGCTTTATTGTTTGTATCTATGATACGAATGTAAGCAGAGTAGGTGATAATCATGATCCTGCCAAGTGATGTAATTTTTAAACACGTGCGTGGCGCACATGCATTTGTACTAGTTAACTTGATAAAAATGAGCACACATGTGAATCTACCAGAAGTTTTTGTATTTGTTTTATTCTCGTATAATCATATTATCAATCTGGTATACTTTTTCTTTACTTCCATAAACATCACCCCCTGCATATATATTATTTCTATTTTTTTTCTTTTTTTTTTCTTTCAGCCATACCTATATCATCGTACTCTAAATAAAATTGTAGTTATTTACGCCCGTGCAACACATGGGCACTCCCCTAGTAAAAATAAATATCCGTTTGCTAGCTCTATTTATGGTTGTTGCCGTGTATTTGTTACGTGTTAAGTTTTTGGAATTTGTAGTACAACTAGCACGGTGGCCCTCACAAGTTCACTGCTAGTAGTATGTTGGATTGATAGCTGTGGCCGTATTTCTTACTAGACATCTCTTTTCCATTGTATTTTTCTCCATCATCTGGGTTGACTCAGATATGGTGCAAGGTAAAAATATCTCTTTTCTTTTCCTTCGCATCACAAGAGTACTAGGATTGCAATTTTAAAATGTTAAATTCATGCCAGTGCCCCAAAATCAAGCGTATCCTAGTTATAATCAGTAGCGCCCCAAAATTCCAATTTTGGGTTATGAAGAATTTTTGTTTAATTTCAAAATATTTTAAAATAAAATGATTCATTTAGTTCATAATAATCTAGAACAGGTTAAGGTATTTAATATTAAATCCTTGATATTCATAAACAATCCCATTGTCCATTTCTCTGAATTTCTCTCTCTCATTTTCCTATCATTTCGATTGACTCAAAATTCATAAAAACTCCAGCTATCTTTTGGGCTGAAATCCCTTTGGCCCATCTCCTCTTCTTCTTTTTTTACCCCTCTTTCTTTTCCTCCCGCATTGGTCAGCTTTCTCCTTTCCTTCCTCCCTTGCCGCCGATGTTCCCTATGCAGTGTCCCTCCTCGTCCCACGCCACCAAACCTAGCTAGAACGCCGCCAACCGCGTTGTACAATACTGCTCAACCGCCACCGCCCTATGCTTTGGGTGCCCGGCTCCTCTTGGCCCCGCGCCTAAGCATCCTACACCATATTTGCGCTGTCCCGAAACCTACACAAAAGCCGTCGCCGTTCATCTTCTTTCCCAAGCCCGGCAAGGTGCGCCGCCGCTCTGAGCTTCCGTCGTCTCTCCTGGCTAGGTATTCAAGTGACACCTCCAGATATTTGAGTGTGCAAGTGTGTAATTTCAATAGTAGTGCTTAATAATATAAATAAATGTCCATTTGCTAGCTCTATTTATGGTTGTTTCCCTATATTTGTTATACCTGTTAAGCTTTCTGGAATTTGTAATACAACTAGAACGGTGGCCCGCACAAGTTCACAATGAAAATGAGCTGGACAAAATACATAGATGGGCCAAAAATGGTGTTGAGGCCCAAATGGTGATTTTTTTAATTATGCTGACCAAATTAATATTGAGAATTATTGGAGGAAGGCTTTTGTTTGCTTTATAGCTCTCGAAACCAACTTTTCTTGGAACAGTTTTGGAGACTCTTTGTATCAGGGGATTAAATGGCCAAAAGATTGTTCAAATGCAGAAACCTCTTTGGATGGAAGAGAAAAGGTAAAAAGTGAGCTGATTTCGCTAATGTCGGGGGGTAAAGTAAATCAAAATTTAGTTTAGGGGGTTATCTGGACTATGGTCAAATTTGAAGGGAGTAAAATAGGCTTTATCCATGTTTTAATTACTTTATTTATCAGCATTACTGTCATCAAAGTATTGGGTTGATATGTGGTTTCCATGTTCTACGATTACCCAATCTGGGGTAGCATCTTCTTTGTCAACTCTCAAGTAGTAACTAGTAACTAGGATGTCAGCCGAAATAGTCTAAACCGATGCAAATCAAATGAAACGTAATTAAAAAACAAAGAACATAAATGTCACCCTATATTCATTGTCTCTCTATATTCTCCATAAATGTCACTAAAAAAGCACATAACATATAGTATATAGATATTGTGAACCAGCCCATGCAGATGAACAAGTTGACTAGTGTTGCAATAAAAGTTCAGAAACAACCATATGCTCAGTGGGCTCTTACATAAATATGAACTTTAGCACAACATAGATATTTAACGACAAACCGACAACAGAGGCTTTAATTGACTAGCCCTCTTATTGACAACACAGAGTTCATACACACACATACGAAGGAACGTCTGAGGTATGTGTAGGTATATTATTGTCCACTAGGTACGCTCCGACCATTATGGGTAGATCTCGATAACTGAATAAGGACCCAATACCGGCATGATTTTGTAGTCGTCGCTGAATCCAGCATCAGAAAAGATCTTTCTCCACTCATCTTAATTCTCTTCGTTCCATCCCGTTGATACACATCATGAACATGTTCTGTGAAGCTTCCATCTCGCCGATTTTTCTATTTCCCTGGGCTGATCCTATTACCATATCTATAATTATCACTTTTCCTCCAGCATTTCTAGCAGGGATTGCTTCCTTACAACGTTGCAGTATCTTGATACAATCTTCATCACCCCAATCATGCAAAATGTTCTACAATAGAATATATATAAAATATATGATGAAGAGAGACAAAAAAAAAGTTCAAGAAAATAAAACATTAGTAATTGTACCTCAAGACTATTTCAGCATGCATGCAATCACGCTCGTAAGGTCAAAATAGTTGAATTTGCCCTAAAAATGTAGTTATGCTGGGATACTAAAGTCTGTCCCATCTGATTTGGTGGACTCGAGCCACCAAGTGTTTGGTTTCATTCAATTCAACCCCTTGCATTAATATATAAGTAGTGACAGTTACTCTTCCAAAAAAAATATGCATGAACATTGACTTCAGTCAACATGGATTGGTAGTTAATTATATTACATTTTTTTTGTTCCTGGCTTAAAAAACGTATCCAATTGAAAGGCTAAAATTCGCAAATAGAGCACAAGCAAAGACATTAATGCGGCAATTAGGAGTCTTAAATAATTTGGAAGTTTGAAATAATAGTGTTTCATTATCTCTTGTTTGGAACGTATGTGCCAAGATAATTTATTTTGACAAAGAATCTAGAAGAGCCAAGTACACACATAAAAATAATTGCAAAACAAAATAAACATATTTTAATATTTGAGGGGCTGAAATAATGAAAACCAAATTTAGAAACATGGTTGCCTGGAGATAAAATGAGAAAAGCAGGTTGGTGTCTAGCCTTCTTATACATGTGATAAAAGGTGGGTTCTGCACAAACCTATGACAATACGCAAAGAAGACAAAGGGGCCAGACCTCTGGCCCAAACATGAATGACGAGAGGGGGGTTGCTTAAAATCGCCGACTGCTATGGTTTTACTCAGTTCATGTGATTCTTATATTATTATGCCATATGCAATTAGACAGTCTTAGGTATCGTAGTATTGGTTTAATCAATGAAAGGGCATGTAGCCTAATGGTTACAAGAGGCTCAGTAGCATCTAAGGTCCTGGGTTCGACACCAGGCGGGAACCAATTTTCTTCTAGGATTTAACGGCGATGTGCTTTCAGGTGTAGGCGACGTGGCCGTCGTCAACGAGGCGCCAGTGGTGACTCCGTCAATCTGGAGGATTTGCCGGCTCAGTCTTCGAAAATTCTCATAGAGTTAGGGTTTGCATATATATGTTCATAGGGGTGTAAGTGTGCGTACGTTGTGAGTGGGTGTGTTGTACTGTGTAATCACAAAAAAAAAGTATTGGTTAATCACATAGAAAAATACACATGTACACACATCATCATGCAGACGCGTGCATGCCTTCCATATTTTTCTCACCATTGCACACCATTGTCATCGATCGTTTAATGATGTACTTTTGCTATATTGTAATTATGTTAGCGTAGAGATTAGTGTTGCATGTTGGATAAATATTTAATGATGATGATGACGATAAAATTAAATGGCATTGAATGACATATAGGCAAGAATAATTTATAAACAATTGAATGTGTACTGTTATCAGTGATGGTAATATGACATTTATAAATAATTAAATCCTTGTTTATTACTGGCAAGAATGATTTCCTTGGCGGCTAACTGTCAAGGAAATAATTTGGTCTGGGTGCCGCAATACTTTTACCCTGTGTGTTCGCCGGCCGTCAGGGAAATCCTCTATTTCTTGTCAGGGAGTACTATTTCCATGTCGTTTTTTCAAGCCAGGTTAGTGTGGTAAAAATTGAAGCCAGTGATTTTCCTTGATAGCCAGGCGTCACAGCTTCCTGTCAGGAAAATTTTTCCCTGAAACGTCGTATCCCTGGCGGCTTTTGCCGGTTCACGAACAAAAGTAATTTCCCTGATGGTTTTTTGCCTTTCCCTGACGGATTTCGGCACACAGGGATATTTGGATTTTCAGTAGTGTATTCTGGGAACAAGATTAGTGTATGCATTTAGTTAGCGTTGAGTATTTGTAAAAGGTGCAATATCAATACCTTGAGTAAGACAGCATTTGCAGGTGGAATGGACTCAAACATGTTGCCAGCGACGAAATTCACATTGCCATCACCGGTGACGTCCTGGCCGATGACATGAGGAAGGTCTAGCACGGTGCACTTGATGCGTGGGAATGCGGTTGCGATGACCTGTGTTGCCGCGCCGTGGCCACCGCCCACGTCAATCAGCGAGCTGAGCCCGCGGAAGACACGGCCCTTATCCAAAATAATCACTTCAAGGAAGAGCTTGCTATCAGCGACCATGGAGTCGTTCAATATTCTGTTCAGCGTGGCATCGGAGCTTGCCATCTCCCACTGTGAGCAGCCATGTGCCTGCTCAAATAGAGATCCGGTGACCGCCGGCTCGCTCCTAAGCCAGTCACACATGCTGAAGAAGGAGGAGACGACGGGAGGGCTCACCAAGAACGGCACCATAGGGGAGAGGTTCAGCGACCCCACTAGGAAGCGGCACGCCGTCGTTAGCTTACACACGACAGCACCGGAGTCGTCGGCACCTGTGCCTTCCCCGTTGGTGACGGTGAACATGCCTGTAGTGCTGAGCAGCTCCATGAGGCGCCGGAGGTCTGCTACCTTGGCTGGATGCACCGCGGCGTCGGTCGCGATGTCAGTGAGGGTGGCGGCACCGCCCCGGCGGTGCATGGCATCAGGGATGCCAAGGTCCACGGCGCACTTGAGCGCCATGGACTTCACATAACCGAGGACATGGCTATGGAGCTCGGCAAGAGCGACGAGTAAGTCCTGAGGGCTCACTTCGGCCAACAGTCTAAGCGCCATGTTGCTAGTAGTTAGCTTCTGAGCCAATAATTGCTTCTCTTTTGTGGCGCTTGGCTCTGCCTACTGCATACCAAGGCCTTTTATACACGAATCGGACGTCGAGGACGCATCAAAACTATCTATACCGAGTCACCACCACAACGTGTTGAGTGCTTAATTCCTCACTATATATATCTAAATAAAATGAGTTAGAATGCCTAAATATAACAACGTATGTCAAAGAAAGCAAGATGTTTGTTCTAAAGGGATACAAAATACTCCATTCAATCCCAAACATAAGTCCTTCAATCTTTTTCCATATGAACTAGTACGTGTAGTTTTTTTCTAAAGAAATGTGAACAAAATATAAGTCCAAATAACTTTTTTTTCCTCAAATCTCTACAGTAAAACGACTATTAGTCACCAAGGTAGTTGGTCATTGTATACGTATTGTTCATCTCAATAGCTATTTTGTCACCAACAAGCTTGGTCGCATTATGATGGCTAAAATCTTATCATTATATCTATATAGTGAACAACATTTATAATTGTTATTGGTCACAAACTATATAGCAACCGACACAACCTTGGTAACTATATATATAACGCTGGTCAATAAAACCGTTTATCCACCAATAATCTCAAAATTGGTAACTATAGATCAACTTTTAGTGACCAATAAAAAAAATCTTGGTCACTAAAACTTTGTGACTAAAAATCTATTTTCTTGTAGTGAATGAACCATACATAAGTCTATTGATTACTTCGATGCACCTTTTGTTTATTTTTCCATGTCTGAACATTTGAACAAAAATATTAAGAAATAAAGCAACTCGCAGCCCAATCAGAGCGGATGGGCGTGGAAACATGTCATATGTAGGGATAGAACTTGTCGACACACACTAGATACATCTGGGTACTGATATTTTTTATAGATACTCAACTGAGAACCATATGTCGATCTAGCTCCGAGTATTGAACAAAGTTTGTCTTACAATCGATGCAATTTCCATTCAACGGCACAAGCACATGGGAGAGCCGGCTCCTTTGGCACTGGCAATGGCTAGTTACTAGGACAGATAATGGGAAGCAACCGTAAAGGATAGCAAACTGGTCAATCCCTTGCCGATAGAGGAAAGCGGGATCCGTTAAGAATTGTAAACCGTCCAGCCAACGTCCTCTGGCCTTCCTCATGCGGCTTGCTCAGACCCACCCACTGCTCCACGCAACACTGCCTACCTTGGCGGAGCCAAGAATTTTAGTATGAGTGTTCAAAGGTATCAAAATAACACCAAAACGTTTTTTTAATCAAAAAGAACATAATCACAATTGTCATATCAAAATGCAACAAGTTCTACATAGGCTAGAAAGTGAATTTTATTTCAATCCTCCATTCTTTCTCTTCAATATTAGTGAAAATATGTCATATAGCACTCTAAGAGCATCTCCAAGAGAGCCCCATAACTCCCCTCATTTTGTAGCTACAAACAGAGAAAGAATTGGAGCTCCAGCTCCTATTCCTTGTTTTTCCAATGGAATTAATGTTTTTATGACCCCAAATGCTAGTGTGGCCCAATCAAAAGTGTTTTAATCCACTTTTAGGGGAGGACTGTTGGAGGAGGAGAGCAAAATTGCCCTTCATAATTTTTTGGTTGCTCCTAAAAAACAAGTTTATGGGGCCAATTTTTTGTAGGAGTCTCTTGAAGATGCTCTAATGATGGTTTTCTTGCAAAATTTATTGGGAGCTGAACACCCCTGAACGGCCTATGTCGCCAGAGCTCCGAGCACATTTTTGTGGTTCCATAACAGAACATAGCAATTTATTAACACATGCATGATGTTACGATCAAATGTACCATATTAATTATGAAGCCACTTGCAATTATCTCCAACCAAGCGGTACCATACTAGAGCTAGCACATGAGTGAACCGGCCATTGTATGCATGTGGCCATCTTTAAAATTGATAAAAAAACACTTTGACAAGAACATAATGAATACCTAGCTGTTGCATCAATTTTTGTATGGAGGGATGGGTTTCCACACGCGTCATTGTGTTTGGATCTTGGGCGCTACTTCGTTTTGAAGTTTTCACTTCTCCTTTTCTTCATTGAAACAAGAAGCATTTCACTTCGTTTTGAAGTTTACACTTCTCATTTTCTTCAATGAAAAGATAAGCATTTCACTTCATTTTGAAGTTTACACTTCTCATTTCCTTCACTGAAAAGATAAGCATTTCACTTCATTTTGAAGTTTCCACTTCTCCTTTTCTTCATCGAAAAGATAAGCATTTCACTTCATTTTGAAGTTTCCACTTCTCCTTTTCTTCATCGAAAAGATAAGCATTTCACTTCATTTTGAAGTTTCCACTTCTCCTTTTCTTCATCGAAAAGAGAAGCATTTCACTTCGTTTTGAAGTTTCAACTTCTCCTTTTCTTCATCAAAAAGAGAAGCATTTCACTTCGTTTTGAAGTTTCCACTTCTCCTTTTCTTCATCGAAAAGAGAAGCATTTCACTTCGTTTTGAAGTTTCCACTTCTCCTTTCCGCTCATGAAAAGAGAAGCATTTTCACTCGTATATTTTTATCTTGGAGTCAGAAATAGCGGAAACATGAAAAACAAAGTAATCTGAGCAGAAACACATCGATATTGGTCAGAAAATGATAGTTCACATCGGACAAGTGCGATGTCGATGTGGCGGTCAGCCTATGTGAAAAAACATGAGGAGACAATCAAGTGGTATATTTTTCTCATGTGTATAGTGTAATCTTTAAGTACTATGTTTACATTTCTATCCAGTGATGTGCTGCTACATACACATATACGATCTGCGTGCATGGATAATAACAAAAGGTATGAACATGATACTTGAAATAAAGTATGAAATAGTCAAATACTTGTATGTATCGAATGGAATGCTTCTAATAATTAATCTCACGCATACATGCACTATAATATCGGATAAAATACGAAAATTTCGGTTGTGATTTTTAGTAAATATGGCAATATGATAAAACGGATGGAAGAATTGCAAATCATTTTTGAACCATATTTCATATTTGTCACTCCAAATACTGTCCAATTTTCGTAAATTTTTGAATCAAACGAAAATGATCGGGAAAAGTGTAAAAATGGCGTCAGTAGTTTCGGAAAATTACCGTTCCGTTTTCATCCCTAAATGTACCCCGCATTATTATTTGTTTTTTTTTACGTTTCTCAACATACAAGTTGAATTTGAAGCTCAAATTTATGTGATGATATCTCACAGTACAACCCGTTATTTTAAAATAAGAATAACATATTTTGATACTATTTATATAGTTTAATAGCAATTAACATAACATACATACAAATGAAGTGAGAATAAAATCAACTTCTAAATCAATATATAATCTTAAAACCCTAGAATGTTACACCTCTAGTTGCAGTTATAAGGAAGTTAAATATCATCCAAGTCCCCAATAAAACAACTTGAATATAGCTCGCAAACCATAGGAGATGAGAGCAATTGTATGACAGTGGTAGAGAAGGAAACCTTGCTATGAACCAATATAATATATATATCATCTTAGAATATTAGTCTCTCTGTCCCAAATAACTAGTCATACTGGCTATCTACCAGATTCATTGAATATTCTCTAAACCTGGATAACATGTGTGTCCAAGTTCACTGAACATTTTATGAATCTATATACCAGAAAACACTCCAAGGATGACAAGTAAATTGGGACGGAGGGAGTACTCTAGCCTCAAATGTGCGCCATTTATAGAACATCAACCATGTCTCCCATAAACTCTTTAAACATCACAATTTATGAAAAAAATAGTTACCAAACTTCAGAGCTATATGCTCCAAAAGTATGGTTCTTGATAAAATATAACATTGATAATATAAAGTAGTGGTGCGCAAAGTTTTATGCTCTGATTGTGCCATCAAATTTTAGCTTCGTCGGGCCTGTCTCCTAGGGTACAGGGTGTGCATGTGTTAAGCACAAGTGATGTAATCTGTCTTTTAAAAAAAAATCATGTTATCACACCACGTCGTTTTCTACTTACTGGTGAGGTACTCTTCCGGGAGGTATAGTATATTTTGAAGTGCTGCATGCTCCACTAGCTATGTCTTTTGTATATTTTAAAGTGCTGCACTCTCTACGAGCTTCAATTCTGTAGCTGGTAAACTTGCAAGCATTTGTGCTAACTTAGGGCTAGGAGGATTGCAGATATGTGGCCCATGATATCAGGTAGTCAGTCTCAAGTAAATGGAAACTTTGATTCCAGTTCCCAAAAAATACCACATCATCTTTTGCTTAGTTCCTAATTAATTAGGCACATCATTGTGAAAGGGGTCTTGGCCTAGTGGTTAAGGCTTCCGAGTAGCACCTTTGAGGTCCTGGGTTCGATTCCCGGTGGGTGCGAATTTTCTAGGATTTAACGGCATTTGTCCTTTCAGCGGTAGGCGACGTGGCCGTCGACAGCGAGGCGCCAGTGGTGACTTCATCAATTTGGAGGATTTGCCGGCTCAGTCTTCGAAGATGCTCATAGGGGTAGGGTTTACGTGTGTGCGTTCATAGGGTGAGTGTGCGTGCGTTGTGAGTGTCTGAGTTGTACTGCATAATCATAAAAAAAAAATTAGGCACATCATCTCCTGGGTAGCTACTAATTCTTTTACTATGTACTCCAAGCAATATTTGTTATGGGGGGGGGGGGGGGGGGGGTGGGGGGGGAGATTAGATGACTAGTTAGAACATCCGTGAATTTGGAGGAGCTAAATGAACGAGCGGTACGGTGTAGTTGAATCCGATTTCACACACTCTGTCAAGTTGCTAGGTGGATCAGCCAGTATAAAGCCTCTGCCAGACGACCCCTTCTGGACCCAGCCATCTCTAGCACTCTTTCCCTCCCAGCAGCTTAAGTACACACTCTTTGTTTGGCAATGGCTATAAAGCAAGCTAATGGTGCCGTGCGCGAAAGCCGCCCGAGGCGGCAGCACGCGGAAGGCTCTGCAGCCGTGCTCGCCATAGGCACAGCGAACCCATCGGGCACCATCGTGCCGCAGGACGAGTTCGCCGATCAGTTCTTCCGCGTGTCCAACTGCGATCACCTTGCTGACCTCAAAGGAAAGTTTAATAGAATTTGTAAGCATGCATATATGTTTCTTGCTGACACCGTTCCAATCCCTTGGTTAGCTTGCGCGCTTAAAATTTTTATTGATCTGATACTACATCCGTAATATAAACATTTTTTACTTTGATCAAAATCAAATATTCGTAAATTGGTTGTTAACAGTAAGAGTAGTATTAAGATTGTTGCAGCCTAGGAAAAAAATTATGGGAACAAAAAATTTTCGGAGGTCACCGACAAACATGAAATTTCGGAAATTTCAAGGAGCAAAATTTGTATTTTTTAAAAAATCAAATTGACATAATTTCAAAAAGAAATTGTCTCAAATCTATAAATCATCACGATTGCATGTATACACAAGACAATTTGAACACACAAAGGTGGATTGGAACAAAATTTCGATGCTACAGTACATTTAGACTTTATTTCGAAGCCCACTTGAAAAAAAAAGGAAATTTTGGATATTTTGGTGAAATTTCGCTGAAATGTTTTTGCTAGTTGCAGCTATATTCATCATGAAATAGTCTGTTGTAACACATAACACTTTTCTTATAAATTATTTATTTACATATTACTCTATTCGTTCCAGAATAGGTGTAATTCTGGGTTTGTTTGACTGTGTTTTTTCCTAACCAACAATTTCTACAAATTCGGCCAACTTTAACACAAATTATATTTCTGGATTCACCATGAGAAATTTTTAGTAATTTATAATTTGCAGTCAAATTTGTATAAATCGTTGGTAATCAAAGAGAGAAAGAAAACATAGCCAACCAAATCTAGAGTGACATATATATATATTTTGGGACTGATGTAGTATTGTTAGAGCAGAGAAATTTTGTTGTTGATAAATGCTGGAAATGTTTACATTTCTATATGCAGGAGTATGTCATACTACATGATTAACACATTTTATATTAACCACGAGAAATATTTTTGTAATTAATCTATAACTTGCATGTAAAGTTGATAAAATTTATATAAATTGTTTCTCGTCAAAGAGAGAAAACATAACGCAATCAACCAAATATAGAATGACATCTGTTTTGGGACAGATGCAGTATTGTCAAAGCTTAAGAGTTTGACTTTGAACATGCTTACATTTCTGGACGGAGTAGTATATCATACTAAATGATTAATCTAAAATTTCAGGCAGCAAAACAGGCATTGAGAAGCGTCACTTCCACCTGACGGAGGAAGTCCTCCTTGCCCACCAGGAGTTCCTGGACCGAGAGCTGCCGTCCCTAGACGCTCGCATCGACATGGTCGCCACCACGGTCCCCAAGCTCGCGGAGTCTGCGGCGCTGAAGGCCATCGCCGAGTGGGGCCGCCCAGCCACCGACATCACCCACCTGGTGTTCAGCACCTATTCCGGCTGCCGCGCGCCAAGCGCGGACCTGGAGCTGGCCACTCTCCTGAAGCTCCGGCCCACGGTGAGCCGCACCATCCTGAGCCTGCACGGCTGTTACGGAGGCGGCCGGGCTCTGCAGCTGGCCAAGGAGCTCGCCGAGAACAACCGCGGCGCGCGCGTGCTGGTGGCCTGCGCCGAGATCACCCTCGTCTGCTTCGCCGGCCCCGACGGGAGCAACCTCGTCGGACACGCGCTGTTCGGCGACGGCGCCGGCGTCGCCATCGTCGGCGCCGGGGCGTTCGCCGGCGGTGAGCGCCCGCTGTTCGAAATGGTCTCTGCAACGCAGACCACGATCCCGAGGACGGAGCACGCGCTGGGGATGCAGGTCGCAGCCGGCGGCATCGACTTCCACCTCGCCATCCAGGTGCCTTCGCTCATCGGGCAGAACGTCGAGCAGTGCCTGCTCGGCGCGTTCAGGGCAACGCGGTTTTTTTGCAAGCAGCCTCAGGTACGGCCCCTTCCCGGCATCGACAGGTGGCGTGGGGCTGTTTCACGGGAGATTTGTTTAATCACGCGATCGGGCCTGCAAACACCGTGCGCACGAATCTTTTCTCCCATCCAATGGTGCAGGAGAGGGGCCGTAGCTCAGGGCCCTCGCAAAAGTTGATTTCTGGCGTTCAGGGCGGCGCTCGGCGACGACGACGCCGATGAGCTCGCCTGGGACGACATGTTCTGGGCCGTGCACCCCGGCGGCCGTCCGATCCTGGACAACATCGAGGCCGTGCTCAAGCTGGGGCCCAAGAAGCTGGCCGCGAGAGCCGAAATGTGCTGCGCGAGTACGGGAACATGAGCGGCGCCACCATTGTGTTCGTGCTCGACGACCTGCGCCGCGTCGGGAGGAGGAAGGTGAGTTTCCGAAATGGGGGGCGTTGCTGGCATTTGGACCGGGAATCACTGTCGAGACGATCGTGCTGCGCTCCCCACCGCGCAGCCTCAAAGAAAACTGATCATTATATACCAGTTGGACGAAACTGCAACAAATATACATATCTTCGTATACAGGTGTAATGCCTAAACGCTTCAGCAATGGTACTTCATATCGGAGACGAACTCATGTTCCGAATTTTTAATTCAACTAGCTTGGTGGCCCGCATAAGTTAATTCACTGCTAGTTTATATGATGGATTGATAGCTGTGGCCGTATTTATTACTAGACATCTCTTTTCGATTGCATTTTTCTCCATCATCTAGGTTAACTCGGATATGGTGCAAGCTAAAATTATCTCTTTTCTTTTCCTTCGCATCACAAGGGTATTTGGATTGCAATTTTAAAATGTTAAATACACGCCAGTGTCCCAAAATCAAGCGAATCCAGAAACCGTTTCTTTCAGACATTTTGCTTTACTAACGGGTAATATAGAAAACAATGACGCATTCAGAAAGGACTGAACAGACCATATGGCCTGCATGAATACAACGATGCCAAACAGATTAGAGCATCCTTGCGAATGAAACAACATTGGCAGTGGTGTCGACGACATCTGGAATATCTGTCGAGACGATTCTGCGCTCCCCACCATGCAGCCTCAAAGAAAACTGACTAATTACCAGGCTGATGAAACTACAGCAGATATATATATCTTCACATACGCAAGAAATCTATAATAATAAGTATACAGGTCATGCCTAAACTTCCATCACCCTTGAATTGTTCTGTGTAGTGTATAATTAGACCCCAACCGTTCAATATTAAGTATAGCAAATATTTAAAGCTATCTTTTATTAGCCTATATTACACTAAAATAAGGCATGATAAATAAATGGCAAAATTGTCTGAGACACACTAAGAAATGATGGCTTCGTCCGTATCACATCAACAAAGTCGAAATTGTCTGCAACACACTACGATTTTGAAAACTCTTGTCTGTGACACACTATTACCATTTTGTAATTGTTTTCAACTTTTTTATCTCAATTCATAAGATACATTAGAATTTGAAACTTGGCACCAATGTACATTGTCGCATTATCTATCATTGAAAAATGGAGACATATATTTTTCCCATTGTTTGCATCGCATGCTCATTGTTTTAATATTTAATTTATCGATCAAATCATGCAAACAATCGAAAAAAAATCAGGTTTTATTTTTTAATGATAGACAATGCAACAATGTATATTGATGCCAAGTTTTAAATTCTAATGTATCTTATGAATTGAGATAAAAAAGTTGAAAACAATTGCAAAATGTTAATAGTGTGTCACAGGCAAGAGTTTTCAAAATCATAGTGTGTTGCTGACAATTTCGACTTTGTTGGTGTGCTGCGGACGAAGCCACCATTTCTTAGTGTGTCTCAGACAATTTTGCCTAAATAAATGGATATTCATGGCAATGTTTCATGCAAAATTTAGCAGATAGAGTTGTATGCAAGTCATGTTGCTTTTCTTTCTTGTGTAAATCACAAGCATCTATTTGAACCAGTAATTACTACTTACTGTCGTAACTATATAGCAGAAAAATATTTAATTAAAACCAGCTATGTCTTAACCATCTATAAATATGGTGGTGGAGAAAGGGGGTGCCATTATCAATGCAAGCTTAAGAAAGAAAAGAAAGGGTAGTCGAGAAATAGGGTGCCATTATCAAGCTCAACAAAGAATAGAAGGGAGAAACTGTAGAGTTATTATACAAAAAAGTGCAATATGAAGGACGGAGCGAGCGTGCTCGTTTTGATGCTCCTCATTGGAAGCTATGCCATGGTGGCACAATGTAAGTATGCAAATGACTGTGGTAACTAAATTTTTGTTTGTTTTGATTCGAAAACCATATAAAATGTAAGTAGTTTCAAGTTGTTTTTATAGTCGTTCACTAATGTTCCTGGTTTCTGAAAAACCTTAGGCGGACGAATGGGACAAATGGAGCCGGTTGGAGAACACAAGAATAATGTTATTGATCCTAAAAGGCCTCTCTGCGAGCTCGTAGACTGTCCGGGCCATTCACCTTATATTCAATATTGTGTCCAATGTTATATGAATGGCCGATATGTTGGGCCCATCACGCATTCAGTGAAGGATTGTGAAGCTACTTGCCATGCTCCAGCCCCTGCGGCTCTGTAGTATGTTTCGACTCTGTAAAAGGTTGGACTTGTTAGTGGAATAAGAAGTTGTTGTTACATTTGTAAAAGGTTGATGAACAGAAAACAAAAAATAAAAAACAGAAATGACTCCTGTCGTTACAATCGAAGACCGCAATGTCTTCCAACGTGTTTAATCCACTAAAACTCTTTCCTACAAGTATGCTGCACTTAATCAAGAAAATCACAGAAGTCTTTGAACCCGTATAGTGGCATCCCTAGCACATCTGTGGAGCTGCTTTAACACCGCTCAATCACGAAAACCCCGTTGCCGCCCTCCACCGCCAGCCCAGGTTCAACCTCCAACTCGGCTCCTCTAACCGTCAACAGGGACCGGCTGCGCACCTCCAATGATATCACCTGATGTGATTTTTGCTGCTGTGATTCAAGCTGTCAGATGATCATGATCATCACGTATTGGCAACATGATTTTGTTGTGAGTAAACACCCCTAGCTATCAAATAACTGTGGTACCTCATGGGGCAGCTGTTCGGCTGAGTGGGGGCCCAGTCGCCCTATTCCACTCACCTGGGCACCCGGCCACAGTGTCACACCCCAAATTTTTCATTTTGGGATGTGAAGCATTTTTGTTAGCTTTTGTTAGAAAATAAAATGAGTTTGTTTTATGTGATGAAAAATGAATTTACAAAATTATAGAATAGGTTAAGGAATTTCATGGTTGGATAATCCCTTGGTAAATTTCTCACAAATTCATAATACCATTTTCTCCCAATAATCAACTTCTATCTCTTTTTCTTTACCATTTTCCATCCATTTCTGGTGATCCGAAATTCGCAAAACCTCAGCCAGTACTCTGGGCCGAATCTCTCTTGGCCCATTGCCTTTTCTCCTTTTCCCAGCTTTATTTTTCCTTCCTGGGCTACTTTACTTGTCTTTTCCATGCGGCCCAGCTCGCACCAACGCAGCCCATCTGGCCCATCTCCACGCCAGCAGCCACCGCGCCGTACGCCGCTGCCGCCGCCTGCGTCCGAGCCGGGTCCACCTCAGCCTCCGTGCCCTATAAAACGGCAGGCCCCGCATCTCCGCACCCCTTTTGCCAACCCGCTGCCTCCACGCCGCCCAAAAACCCACGCCATCGCCGTCTTCTCCAAGTCCGGCGAGATGCGCCGCCGTCTGCCGATGCGCTGCTTCGGGCAGCCCCAGACTTCCTCGACACGGCTCCGAGATCCTCCATGATTCTCCGCCCCTCTCTCTTGCGCTTCCCCGACGAGCTCTGAGCCAGGCAGCCGCCTCCCGTCAACGCCGCCTCGCCGCCGTTGAGCCTCGCCGCCGCGCACCCTCTTGTGGTCATCTTTCGAGCTCGGGTGACCCCATAGTGAGATCCATATCCTCTCCGCTACCTTTTTTCACACCACGTCGAGGTTCCACCAACAGTAGTGTCATCCCGGCCATTCTTCGGCGAGCATTCGCCACGCTCAGTGGCGGCACCGTACGGCAATTGCCGCAAGTCCACCATAGACCAGCTCCTTGGCTATGGTCCATAAGTTCCTAGACTTGGTCCATAGTGTTTCCTTCACAAGAATAATTCTGGTAAATCCCGAAAATGCTTCTTTGCATCATAGCCCCCAATATCTCTGTTAATTCAACAAGAATTGTGTTATGTCTTATAATCTTCGCCCCTGAGCCCCTCTAACCTTGTGTTTACTCACCATTTAGCCCCTGAAACACTAAAACAATGATATCTTTTTACCGGTAACTCTGATTTAGGCGATTATTGCGCCTAAATTCTTGTTTCATCGCAATCTATCCAACCACAGTGTTTTTGTGATATGTTTACTGTGTTTGTTAAACTAAATTTATTTGTTTGTGTATTTTCTTTTATAGGTAGTTCTTTTGAATCGATGATAACATGGAAAAGCGGTACGAGAAGATGAAGAGCAAGAGTATAACACCACTGAGCAGCATTATATAAACAGGCAAGTGTCTTTGAACATCTTGCTCCTATTAGTATTAGTTGTAGTACATTCCTTGATTGCATTGCGTTTAAATTGAATCTTATGTGTCATTACCTTATGCCTTATTATTCCTTGTCGCATGTTGGGTAGCGTCTATCATGGGTAGATTAATGTTTAGCCTTGCTGATGTGTTGGGATGGGAAATGTTTTTAATTTTGACTAATGACTATTCAACTTAATTGGTAATGATAATGGTTAGCAACATGGATCTTTTAGAGAATTTGAGCAGGATGGTTGGTTTGGTATGGTGTCATCGTGCACGAGGATTTTGGTTTGTGCTTGTACCTGTTTAGATTCTAAGGACCGTGTTGGGGATTCAAGCTCACGGAACTCGAATCGCCCGAACACAACTAATGGGAAATGGGAAGTAGGAAAAACATGTAAGAAAGTTCATGTTGCATTCACTAGGGTACAAGTACAAACATCCAATCTGTCCCCTCACTGGTGCCCGTGGGCTGGTATTTATAGGTGGGCGCATGGGTCGGGTCTAAATGTCCAAAATACCCATGCGCCCTCCTTTACATCCTTGGAACGTAGCGGTACAAAACTGTCCAAAGGGCAGGACGGTCCTATTACATTGTAACCCTGATCATTTTGATCTACCCCGCAGCTGGCGGGCCCGCGACGACGTGACCGTCCTTGGGAGCTCGCCTCCTTTTCCTCCCCAGAACTTGCCATCGGTACTTCGAAACCCGTCGTCGTTTCCTGAAATGAGAACATGAAAATGGATGATAAGGGGGCGGCGGCATTTCTCTGGCCGGTGCATAGTATCCTGCCTGTCTCCAGCCAAACGCCGCCGCCCTTTCTTCTCGATGTAAAGTGCGGTCCAGGTTGAGCTGCTTCCATTTTTCTTGGCATGTTGGGAGCAGTAGGTGAGGGGGGTGATCTAAATGCCGAGGAGACCGACCCCCAACAGACCGTTCATGGGCTTAGTAACTTGGCATAACCGCGCCATCTCAAGATTGATAATGGGATAGCTTGGCCAATTAGTTAGATGTTCTCCTATTTCTGTAGCACCATTCGGTTGATAGAGTGACGCAAATGGGGGCTATGACCGGCAAGAATCTCACGGCGATGGTCGTCCTGCTGGTGACACTTCTTCCGAGGAACTGATTGAGGGAGTGTTCGTTTTCAGGGGTCTAAATTTTAGAGGGGTCACATCAAAGAGAATTTTGTTATTTAAAAGTATTAAATAAAGTTTAATTACAAAATTAACTGCAGAACCCCGGATCTAATTCGCGAGACGAATCTAATTAGGGTAATTAAGCCATGATTAAATGATGGTACTGTAGCATCACTGTAACAAAACATAGATTAATTATGCTCATTAGATTCGTCTTGAAATGAGCATTCATCTGTCAAAAATGTTTTATCATTAAATTTTATTTAATGCTTTTAAATGACAAGATTCTTTTTCATTTTAGAGGTTTAAAATTTAGAATGGTGAAAAGGAACACCCCCTGAGTGGGCAGTTGGCATGAGCGACTTCGCCGGCTCCGACTGTTGCTTGCTGATGCCGACGTCCTCTGCGAGGTCAACACCGTGCGGTCTTACACCTCGACACCTCACCGTGCCGCACCTTGAACTCGGCGTCCCGCAGGAACGCGTCGGCCCCGGGCCGCTCCCACAGTCCCACGCTCGTAGTCAAGGTCAGCGTAGGCTTCCCAATCCGCCGTCCGTGGTCGCCGCGCAATACCAGCGCTTGAAGAACACAGACGAGCTCTGGCGAAGCACGCGTACTTGCGCCACATGTCGGGAGGGCAGCGCGCACTCGGCCGACGGGGCGGTTGCCGAACTCGACGTGTAGCTGGTCGATGGCGCGTGGTTCCGGTGCCTGGTGGCGTCCAGCGCGGGGGCGGACGGGATTTTGGTGGGGGACGATGCTACACGTATTAACAAAGTTGTACGAAACTGCTACGAAGTAAAGGTTTCTTGTAGTAATGCCCTCCGCTGACCGCTTAACTCAATACCATGGGCCCACATGCCTAATCTTCCCCAACGAGGCTGCTTCAACACGTAACTGTTCTGGACACATCTCAAAAATTGCCAAGGAAAAAAAATACGTAGTTCTGGACACCTACAATGACCAATGACAACATGGTAGACTAGCAGCGGCCAACTTATAAATGTGTGATATATCTTAACAAAAAATTCTTTCGTACTAGTTGTCGCTAGCTCGGTCGATGTTGCGACCAGCCACTTTGAGCGCTGGTGAGGCCAGCAGGAGGCGCCTCGAGGAGGACAGGTGGCGCGCCGAGCCGGCGGCATGCTTTCGACTTAAACTGCGCTACAGAGTTCGGTGATAGGATCGTATTTTCAATTCATAAAAACAATGGCATTAGTTTACATGCTGGCTGAACCATGGAATAAACTTGAGAAAAGATTTGTTATTTAGACCTATCTGTCAAGAGTTGGATGTATATATGTTCGATCACCTGCGTATTAAGCCGGCAGCCGCACAAGCTAATCGAGTTTTTTTTTAGGGAAACAAATTAATCGACTGGAAGAAAGAATATTAGTATGGACTAGTGTCTGGGCCGGGCTGGGCTAGCCATAATCAAATGGTTAAGGCCTCCTTTGGTAAGGCTTTTCTAATGACTTTTTCAACGGCTTCACATGTTATCTAACTAAAAGGGGTGTTTCTTTAGGTGCTTCTTCTTAAAATACAGAGAAAGTCGTATCTAAAAATAAGATAAAGCATGAAACCACAAAATAGTTGCTTCACCAGCTTCTTTTCTCTACGGCGTCCTTATCTTTCTATATTTGTCTTTAAAAATATGGATAAGCTGCAAAAAAAAAAAGACGTTTTGCAAATGTTTTAGACATAACCACAGACACAGTCAGCACCGCTGTTATTTTGAAAAAGTTACAACCACAAACCTACTAAAGAAACTTTAAATAGTGTTTTTGCGGCTTGGAGAGTCATAGAGAACTCCCTTTGAACTCCCTTTGTAATTGTTCCCTACCAAGAGCTTCGTAGAGTTTTCCTTTGGGGTTGATGAAGCCGAACATCTCAATTCTCCTTTGTTTGTTTTCATCGACTTAGGAAATGGTCTCGCTAATCTTGAGTTTATGCCATGTCATTTATTTTCAGATATAACAGGTACCTCCATTTCGTTTTACTTGTCCATTTTGACCACTTTTTTTTTCAAAATACTTGGCACTACGCGCTTCCCGAGATTTTGTTTCCAATTTTACCCCTAGCATGGCCCACTGCAAATAAAGACAACTACAAGCATATTTTAAAAACTGAAAAAATATCAACGCAAGAAGAAAAGCTACACACATCATTATTTTAACATCTAAAGGCTCAGTTCACTACAGCTGCTTGTCTCTCCATACAACACACTTCTTCATGGCCTGATTAGCCCCAAAATACCACTACAAGCACCATCCCATTCGCCATATATACATGAACCAAAAGCAGTTCCGAGCACTTCCAGCAAACAACAGTACAAAATACTTCTTGATGGCCCAAGTTTGCCCCCAAAAGACCACTACAAGTACCATCGCCATTCGCAATATATACCTGAACCAAAAGTACATGTACTACTAATATGTACAGCTAGACACCAGGTTCAGCAAAAGTCACCATGCTTGAACTTCATATGTTGCAAAAGGCACTCCGGAGTCAATCATTGTTCAATCTGCGTGCACACCTCCTGCACTAGACTCAAGTCACACTTCATCTACCAAGGAAGTTTCCCTTCTCTTTCGAGTGATGGTTTGTTGATATGAGGGGGCTTGTAGTTGTTGCCTCCCCTCATTTTCATCACCTCTATCATGGTAGTCTACAATGTCACGAAAATTCGATTTGATATTGTTGGCGAATACTTTTCGAACTCTGCTGAACAACAGCCACAATATCAGCTATTGATCTGCTATCATTCTTAAACTGCAGGGATTGGATAGATGCAAAGAAGCCCAAGTCAAGGATATTTAAGTCTGGTGAATTTGGAGGTTGACAAATCAGCTGAATATTGAATCCGTCCTGCTGAGCTGCTTCACAAAATAAAGGATCTGAAGTGTCAATGTGAGGACGTGCATTATCTTGTTGGATATAAATTGGCTTCCCAGCATCTTCCCTTGGCCATTTTTCTCGAATTGAGGGAAGAACCTTCTCTATAATAACAGAACGCATCACTTCTTTTGTCACCGAAATAATGGGCTTCATCTCCAATGTTCCAGCAACCCTGTTTTTACTTGTCCTTTTAGCAGGTTCATAAGTGACCAAAGGAAACACCCTATCTTCCCATCAAAGTGCATATTCCTTCATCATTCCACCTTGGACGACCAAGTGCAAAAAGGAACATTACCTTTCTGATGAAATTTTTGTTTTTGCAAGTCCGATAAGGCTCCTCCTCACCTGGCACAAATAATATTTTCCAGACTTTTTTGTAAGAAAAACCATTTTTCGTCAATAAAAACAATATCAGAGAAGTCTTTGAAAATTGGCTCTGTGTGAATGCTTCTGGGATCAAGCATGAAAATGCACCCCGTAGTCTCTCTTTCATGTTTTGCTCTGTTAGATGTGGCTTTATGGTATTTGAATGCTTCCTATCAGACCTTGCTTTTATACCGACATAATGTTGATGTGCTGACATGCAGATGCTTCGACAAATCATCCAATGTCGTCCTCTCTGACAAAGGAATATTGCGTATCACGCTTAGATCTACCAAGGCTCTCTTACGGCCACAATGTGATTTCTTCGTAGAGACATCAACAGGAGCGCCCTTTCGGAAAACATTGTCTTGCACGATGCCATATCCGTCGGACAGTCCGAGGACTAACAGAGAATGAGGTGGTGACCTCATCCATAATTCTTTTGGTAGTCTTCCTTACTAGTGCATCTCCAAACCAGAAGTTCAACTAAATGCCTCCTCTTTTCAATTGGGAGCTCCCTCCGGCAAACATACCGAACAGCAGGACCTGAACAAGAATGAATGGAAATGTTCAGTTTCAGGCTACAACAATGATTGGATTACGAGTAAAATAACCAAGGAGTGATTAGGATCGAACAAGCAGTAGACTAGTATCAGCATAGGACAATGGCGATGGATACTACTCTGCCGTCTACTACGGTGTGCAGTAGTGATTCTACATTTTCAACAGCAGGGTCCATGGGCAATGCAAATAGAGGCAAATCATACTGAACTGAATATTTGGAGAATCGCACATTCCCTTTACAAACACAAACAGGAACAGATTAAAAAATTAAGAGCAAAAAGCACAACTGATCAATCATTAAAAAGGCTAAAAGCTTTGTTGTTAATCGGAGATTATTCATCACTGCATGGAGTACTGCTACATCAGACAACATGGGTTATGAAACAACATCAGACAAATCTGCCTCTGCCTTTTTTCTCTCCTGCCTACTCTAATCGCTTCTGCTAATACTGCTAGCGTCACTACCTGCTTAATATCAGCGGCAACCAAATCCCCATCGAGCAGGCCCACTGCTAATACTGCTAGCGTCACTACTGCTAAATTGCTTGATGCCAGGCAACCGACGCCGTCGACCCGATGACCCGGTTAAATCGCCGCATCGCCCCAAACTCGTCAACAACCACCACCCGCAAGGTCCGGATCTAGCCTCTACGATCCTTTCCATTCGTTGAGAGTTAAGGCCGCACTGCCTAACTATCTATCGAATGCACGGACTTAATCGATAAAGTGCAAAATTGGAAAGCAGAGCATACCTCTTGCAGAGGATGCTCCTTCGATGGAGTGCGCATTATATGCTTCTTGATCTGGAGTGACGTTCAAATCAAAGTCTCGCACAACTCGTCCACCAATGGATTGCTTGTCTTCTATTCCTGGTTGCGGGGAAAGGTTCAAATCCAAGTCTCGTATTACCCGGCCATCATCTTGAGTATGATGCAGAGTCGTTCTTGGGGATACTCGTTCAAATCAAAAAGGAGATGAGGCGAAACATTCAAGTCCAAGGAAGCTGTCATCTGAATCTAGAAAGAAGCTCGCGTTTTGCTATCCAAAGCTAATCAAAGGAGTAAAGCCTCTACCTGCCGTATAAAGGCCATGGGAGCCCGCGCGTGCGTTTGAATTTCAGATAAGCAGTATGCGCGCGCTCCATTGCTTCTAGAAAATTCACCATTTTGCTGGTGTGGCTCTTTCTTTACTCAGGGGCAATTTGGTCATTTTGTTAAAAAAACCTGCTCGCCTTGGGATCCGTGCCTTGGTCAAAATGGACAAGTAAATTGAAATGGAGATAGTAATTAATTACCAACGGGATTTTGTTGCCGCAAATACCCCCTTTGCTAAAAAACACATCATGGGCCAGCTATTGTGCTGAGTGGGGTCCCTGTCGTCCCATTCCCCTCGCCTGGGCACACTGCCACGACCAGCGACCTCCCAGATTCTTCTCGACCGCAGCGTGTTCGTCTCGCTGCTTTGCAGCGGCTGCTTTGCAGCAGCTACAGTGTTCGCAGTTATTTTTTCAGCAGCAGCTACAGTGTTTTCAGCAGCAGCTACAGTGTTCGCAGTTATTTTTCTGCAGCCGCAGCCGCAGCTGCAGCGAAACGAACAGGCTGCCGGACCGAGCGCGGCGGCCGGCGTGCAGCGATTTGAGCGGATCCGGCATCGCGAGCGCACTGGAGCGGCGAAGGCCTTGCCGCTGCTGCACCGGGGCGGGCGGGCACCGCCGTGTCGGATACTGGATCCAGCGATGAAGAGAATCTGATGGTCGTGGGAGCCGATAGGTGGCTGCCGACGGCACAGCGACAGCAGCGGATTAACATCATCCATGGCACTTTTCCGTTTCCTAAATATCCTCCTAGTTTTTCTGCTACCAGTTCATGCTCTTAAAGTTATTATTATCTTTATATTCTACTCCCTTGATTTTTTTCCTGCAATCTAATGATTTTTACCATGGTCTCTGTCCTTCCGTTTAACCTAACCATTCCTTTTTGTTAATAATGAACTTAACAATTCCTTCATCTTTGTATTCATTTCACAGTTTTTTTCTTCTTCTGTCAAATGAATCGTTGGTCTAAATAATCAATTATGTAGCCTACTAACCTTATGAGTTGAGCTCGCCAGCATATGCCAGATTCTTGTTCGTGGCAATTTTTCAGGCAGTTTATAACAATTTAGTAATCATAGTCTTTTAATAACCAGTATCACAATGGCACGGGTGTTAATGGATGAGATGAACGGATGAGTAAGAACATTTTCAGTTACCATGACACATTAATTGCTTCTTCACCACAGTTAAGTTCCCTCTGTTTCGTTCTTCATTGTCGTTGAACTATTATCAAACTTTGAATAAAGTTTAGTTTCTGTATGATATTTACCCGGGCTCAACTATATCCTGAAACCCCTATGTATCTGCTTGATCAACCATGCCATTCAGTGTTGCAGGTCACAAACACATGAACATCATATGTTTTCCTTATTTTCTTTTTCCTTTTTGGGCTCTATTCAGCCGACTGATCAGTTATTAGTTCCTATATATAATTTTGAGCTTATAATGACGCAAAGGGAATAGATAATGGTTGATTTCTTAATATGTATCATGAAGTGATTAGCATTGTTCTCATTAGTTGTCCTACAGGATTCCACCTTTTCATGTGTGTTTTTGTAGCGATGATACATTTCAGCTCACAGTACCAGCTCTGCCTCTAGAGATTCAGGGGCAGGGAAGCTGATATTGATCAAGCTCATTGTTTGCTCAGCATATTCAGCTTCAATATTGTATTTTGGTTGCATCTCAAGTTCTCAATGGTCATTAATTTCACTTAATCATTAAGGGTGTAGTTGGCCCCATGTTCCTGTTTATCAGGATGAGCTTGTTGGGGCTGCTACACATGCAAAACATAATGGCCAATGCTGAGGTCTGTGGTGCAATATCTCTTCCAACGCATTTTTTACTTCAGTTTGCAATGAAATTGAAGTCTAGAATGGTGCCGAGTTTGGCTGTCCTCTCGCAAATGCTTCTGATTTGCGCGGAGGCGGCAGAAAAGTCTCGATAGATTTTGTGCTTTCACGGACTTCAGCTCTTTGCTACAATCAGACTGGAGTTAAGTAACAGCACAAGATTCAATGCTTATAGCATTGGTCAGGCAGAAATCCTGTTGATGTAGAGAGGTGGTATATTCGATTCCGCCTATTGGCCATACTTTTGCCTACTCTGATTTCAGAGTCGATGATTTAATTATTTGCTTGGAGTCTTGGACGGTCAACAAGTAGTACATCAATGTTGTGTGAATACTCTAGTACATGAACGGAATAATTATCTCTGAATAAGACGTCAAGATGCAAATTTGTAGAAATAATACAAGTCAGGCTGGATTGCAGTTGTTTTGTTACCATCGGCTCTGCACTTCCTGTTATTCTTGTTTGTTTGTGCTTGCCAGTTTATTTTTATTTACATGTTCTTATGCTATAGAGAAAAGTGAATGGAATATTCAGTATTTTTTTTTGCAGATCAAGTTTGGGATCAGAGTCACTTAACTAATTCATTTCGAAGAACCCAAGTCTGAGCAATAGTTTCTTGTGTGACCCAAGTGAATTTAGACTCTTGTAGCAATGTTGAGCCCATGAATGATTTCATATGGAAAAAAAAATCCTTGTTTCGTTCAAATATGTACTATTATTAGTTTACCAGCAAAGACTTATATGGTCCATGTGCTTGGATGAGCATCTTTATGTAGCTTCAACTTTTAAAGTTGTCGTGAATGAGCCATTCCACCAAAATTGCATCTTCACGATTTATTCATATGGTTAGTGGTAACTTCCGTCCAAATTCGTGTAGGTCTGTGATACGCATCAAAAAAGTGGTAGGTCTGTAATACTTTTGCCGATATAGTTGAAGTTTTGTAAAATTTACTCATGATTTATTCGCTCATGGCCACCATCGGAGCAGCATTAAAGGTCCAAAGCATCAAAGAGCCATGACTTTCTCTTTCTTTCCTCCAATGGCCGTCCTTTAAAGAGCAAAGAATTTTGTACCAACGCGTTACGTGCACCAGAGTAAGCAGTAGAAGTATTACACTGGTGAGGCCTTTATTCAGCAAAACGAGGTTTTTTTTTAATAATAACATTATTTTTAAATAAATTTAAAAAAATAATATGCCGTTTCAAAAATTTGTAAAACTAGCATCCCAATCGCCCTTTCAACGGGTGATTAGGCCTAATCGCCCGTTGAAAGGGCGACAGAGCCGCGGCCCAGGAATCCAGTCGCCCTACAGCCCGGCGACAGGATCCACTCGCCCTACGGCTGGGCGACAGGAGGCATTGCGGGGCCCAGTCGCTCGTTCGTTGGGCGACAGGGGCCACTCGCCCCGTTGTCAACGGGCGACTGCGGGGCCCAGTCGCCCGACCGTTGGGCGACAGGGGCCACTTGCCCCGTTGTCGGGCGACTGCGGGGCCCAGTCGCCCGACCGTTGGGCGACAGGATCTGGCTATTTAAGCCGCGACACGGCTCGCCCACCGCGCGCCTGAGAGTCCGGGGAGAGTTCACAGAAGAGAAGAGCGGGGGGAGAGAAAAGGAGAGGAGGAGAGGAGGAGAGGGAAGGGAAGGGAAGAGAAAAAAGAAGAGGGGAAGAGGGAGGAGGAAGAAAAGGAAGGGAGGAGGAAGAAAAGGAAGGAAGGAGAAGAAAGTGAGAGCGGTAATTTTCTAAATTTTGATTATTGTTAAATTTAAATAGTTTTTATATTTAGATTTATATTAGTTTTTATATATAGATTTATATTAGTATTTATAGTTAGATTTAAGTAGTTTTGTATTATAGTTCGATTTAGATTCAATAGTTTTTATATTCAATATTAGGATTTAGATTCAATAGATTCATATTAGTATTTATAGTTAGATTTAAGTAGTTTTTGTATTATAGTTCGATTTAGATAGCTGGATTTAGATTCAATAGTTTTTTATATTTAGATAGCTAGTAATTATTTTTTAATCTTGTAATGTAGGTTTTTTTTAATTTAGAGTAGTAAATAAATGTAGATTGTAAGTTTGAATTATTATAGAAATTAGTAGTGCATATAAATTAAATAATAATAGCATACGTATTTATAGTAATATCCGATAATAGCGTATGTATTTATAGTATTACAGATAGTAGCGTACGTATTTACAGTATTATCAGAAAATAGCGTACATTTATAGTATTATCAGATAATTGCGGTCGTATGATTGGTAGGATTGGTTAAATAAACGATTGTCCTGTTTCGGCAGGTATGTCAGACAAGTTATATTTTCAAATTTATTACGGGGAAGGGCAGATTGGTTATAATGAAAATGGTGTTGATCTGTCCGGATTTCAATCAGTGTGTAAAGGAGTGCCAAAACCAAATGAAAAGACAATGACAGGAATACGGAACTGGTTGATGAAGCTGTTTCGGCTTGATCAAAACCAACACGGTCTGAATGTTATGGGTATGGTCAGCCGTGCACGTCACGGATATTTGTGGGAGTTAATTCTACTTGATGCAACATCAACTTGGAGAAAATATGTCAATAAAACCATAGAATGTAGATGGCCTCTGGTACTTCTTGCTCAGGCGTACATGAAGGAGGTGTCAGAGATGGAAGACGTGGAAGAGGAAGGTACTCAAGATATGGAGGACACGGTTCAAAGTGCTGAGGACACGGTTCAAAGTGCTGAGGACACTGAGGATGCAGAACATGATCCGGCACCTATTGAACCGATGGGTGAAGCTGACGAAGGAGAACGAATGGAGCACCTTGTCGAGGAGATGGTGACGAACGACATGGAGTACGAGCATATTCCGGATATTGATTCATCAGACGATGAGGATGCTATTCCCGTCCCTTCTGATTGGAATAGTCATAACTTTCAAAATATAACAATTACTGAAGGATATTCTGTGCCATGGGAGTTCCATTCGAATGAAGTGACTGAGGGAGCAATGTACAAAGACAAGGAGAGTGTCATGAGTGCTGTGAAGTACTGGTCTCTTTCACTGAAGAGGTCTTTTTCGGTCGCTAGGTCGACGAGGAAACTATATGATGTGAAGTGCGTTTTCACACAGTGTCCGTTTCGGGTGCATGCTTATGAGCAAAAATGGAGTTCAATGTGGAAATGCTCTATAGTGAGGGAGCATACATGTGAGCTTCTAGAGTTGGAGAAGTGTAACAGTGCCCTGACATCGAAGTTCGTCGCAGATTACATGTACAGCAGAATTGTGGAGAACCTAAGCTACGAGCCAAAATCAATAATCAATACCATAGAAGAGGATTTCAAGTACACCATAAGCTACTCAAAGGCTTGGAAAGCGAAGCAGAAGGTGATTGAGAAGAGGTTTGGTTCATATGAAGCATCTTATGAGAACTTGCCAAAGCTACTGGAAACCATAAAGCAGAGGAATGTTGGGACATAGTATGATATCATGGATGTTGACAATCCAAGAAAGCCTGGGAAATTGATACTGCACCGTGCCTTCTTCGCATTGGGTCAGTGCATAGCTGCTTTCCGTCATTGCAGGCCAATTCTGTGTATGGATGGTACGTTCCTGACAGGGAAGTACAAAGGTCAGATACTGACTGCTATTGGAGTTGATGGGAACAACCAAATATTACCGGTGGCATTCGCGTTTGTGGAGAGTGAGAACACCGATAGTTGGTACTGGTTTCTGGAACGTGTCCGGCTGGCAGTGGTGCAAGGACGACCTGATGTTTGCGTAATACATGACCGTCATCCCGGACTTATGAGGGCGATTTTGGATATGCAGCATGGTAATGCTGAGCGTGGCCTTCCGCCTCGGTGGTTGGACCTTAAGTCCAGGTGGTGCATGAGACACTTGGGTGTAAATTTCTTTAGACACTTCAAGAATAAGCAACTAATGAATATGTTCAAGAGGCTTTGCAATCAGAATCAGCAGAGGAAGTTCAACGCGCTGTGGCAGCGTCTCGATGAGTTGAAAAGTAAGCAAAATGAAGAGTTCTTGAAGAAGCCGAACCTGAAACCTGATGATATGCCAGTGCCTCTTTGTGGGCTTCCAACTGATGTGTCTAGAAATGTTGTCCGGAGGTCCGGGTCATCTATCAGATGCTTCTCGGATTGGATTGAGCATGAGCCAAAGGAAAAGTGGTCATTATTATATGATACAGAAGGGGCTAGATATGGAATAATGACCACAAATTTAGCAGAGGTATACAACTTGGTGATGCGTGTGCTCAGGGGACTGTCTCTTGTTGCTATTGTTGAGGGAATTTTGTACGGAATTTGTAGATATTTCCGTGAGCGACATGCAGCTGCCGCTAATGCACTGGCTGATAGTGGGCTGATATTCTCACCGTTCATGACAGATTACATGAAAAAAAGGTCAAAAAGGCAGAATTGCATCGCGCACGACCTATGGGCACAAGGGAGAATCGTTTTGAGATTACGTGTAGAGACAGGGGTCGGCGCGGTGGCAACCATGACAGGATTGTGCAGGAATGCATTATCCGGAACGAGAGATGCTCATGTTCATGCATGAAGCCGAAGCTCCTACATAGGCCTTGCTCACATGTTATATCAGCTTGCTCGCTTACAAACTTGGCACAAAGAATTTATGTGTCGCCGTATTTTTTGAAGGAGACTGTCATGACGACATGGAATGCTGAGATCTATGGCTTTGCTATATTTGGGACATTTACAAGCGAGCCGGGCCCTGACTACCTACGTGGTCCTGATACGGATAAACTGAGGCAAAAGCGTGGTCGTCGGCAGAGCCGCCGTATTCGTAACGACATGGATGAGTCAGAGGCAGGGAGAAAGGAGGTTCGATGTACAAAGTGCAATGACACTGGACATACGTACAAGAAATGCACGAGAAATAATGTGCAGACCGAAGGCGAGGCAGGGCCTTCGGGCAACCCACAAGACGGTCGTCGTCCTCGTGCACGTCGTGGAGGGGGACGATCGGATGGAAGTGCTCATTGAAATCTATTATATGTTTTCATGTATTTCGTTTTATGTAGCCCTTTGGTGTCATGCGTTGTACGAACTATGTTGTTATCATTGTAAGGACTGTCAATGTTTCTGTTTTGATGTAATTCGTCCGTACTTAAATGATGCGATGTAATAACTAAACTGCAGTGCATTGTAAGAACTATGTATGTTGTATTGTCTTTCGTAATATGTATATTGGATTGTCTTGTGATTTCAGTGTTTTATTATTGTCTTTAACACATATTATGTGTACTAACGTGCAATCATCTGATGAAAATGTGTACAGGTATGGCGACCGGGGAGGAGGGCGGCGCAGAGCGTCCGGAGCTGCTTGACGCAGTTGTACCTGAGTGCCGTCAGAGGTGCTGAGCTGCCCGTTCTACGACCCAGAGTGCCTCTTGAGTTGCTGCGGTTGGACGAGCGTTGGATTCCTAGGTATATGTTGAATCATTTTCCTTTTTCAGTTTTATAATCTCAATTTATGTGCTAATTAATTTCAAATGTGCAGGTTACGTGCACAGGTATACAGTACACATCGTGGACACAGGCCACTGATGTTGCAGGGCCGTCGTCATATGTACCACATATGGCGCCGATTGACTATGAGTACGCCGAGGAGGACGAGCGGAGGCACCGACGTTCTCCTACACCAGCGTTCGACTTCGACAGCTACTTTGCTCCGGTCCAGAACGAGCCCAATATAGTTCCTGATTCACAGCTATCTGGAGCTCCTCCAGCGACACAGGTCTCGCAGGGCGGCTACGAGACACCACTCCCTCAGGGCCGTCCTACACGCCACGTCGTTCCTCCTGAGCCGCTGACGTACTCTGCCGATCACGTGAGGGCGGGACGTAGGGCAGCCAAGCCAGGCACACTTAGGGGTGTCGCCCCTAAGCGTGGTAGGATTTAGTGTTGTGTCACCTTCTGTCTGTAGCTCGTATAGATTCTATGTTATGTCATGCTACATGTTCATGTCCAGTACTAGTACTATATGTCTTATATTTCTGTCTTTCATGTCCCCTCAATTAATGCTCTCGGTGCATGCATCACAGCCTCGTCAAACTCCCATCAAAGGTCCCCGCTTTGCAAAACAGCCAAAGAATCCCAGGAGCATCCAATGTCCCCATGCATGTATGTCTGCACAATGTGACGCTTTTGATGCATGCATCCGACTCCCATCAAAATAATAGACCTACATTATAGCCGGAATCTTTACTAGGGCCTCCCACTCGTGGTTTCAATTTCAGGAACCACTCCTACAAAACCTTATCCTCTACTCACTCTTTCATTCACAGCAACCTCTCTTGCATCACAGCGGCATCCACTCTTCTTCCACGCTTCAACAACACTATCCATGGCAGGACCATCTAGTGGAGGCTTTCCATGGACACCACAATACATCGAGAGAGCACTGGACGCAATCTGGCGTGCCGTGCGTGAACACCGGGATGATCCTTTCAGGGAGAACAATCTCGCACAAGCTGTCTCGAGGTTAAATGCAACAATCCCTACGACCTCACACACTATCGCGCCGCAACATCTCACCACAAATGACCTTAGGGCCCTCTTAGAAGATCAAAGGCAGTTGTATCATAGGGTTTGCGAGCTGGCAAACCACCCGTCAGTGTTAGGTTTCTCTAGCACTACATTCAAGATAATGATGCTCCCCGATCAATATGCCTCCCACATTCAGGTACACTCAATTTTTTTTATTTTTATGTTATCGGTTTCTATTTCTTTTACTCATTCGACTGCTTCTCTTCTGTTAGGCATTTCCGGAAGACAAAGAATTGATCGACAACCCTATCCCAAACTTCTTCTATCTATTTATGTTCTTCGGTGGAGGTTGCATGCCAGGTTCACGTAGAAGGCGACATACCTCATCCAACCGTAGTGTTTCGGAGCCATCTAACACAACAACATCCCGTCGAAGAAACACTGCAAGAAGACGCGCTCCGGCAACGCGCGTGCAACCAAACGCTAACGACGATGAAGACGACGATTTCATGCCCATGCCACCCTCAAGACCTCCGCCTCCACTCGAAGACCCTGACGACGAGGCATTTAGTGAATCTGTTTTGCGAGAACGACCCTCCAACAGCGACTTCTCAGCGCCACCTCGCGCACAGTCATCATCCAACCCCTACAGTATGGACATTAACTTCAGTAATATGTCTCGGCGGTGGGATCGAACATTTCCGTAAGATTAGGTGGCAAAAAATGAGTTGCATGTATTTATCATATGTACAAAATTTTTATTTCGTTTAATTGTATTTTATGAAATATAATTGCAATCGAAACAAATAATGATGCAAAAAAAAAAATACCTTAGTCGCCCATCAAACGGGCGACTAGGTCCTGTCGCCTTCTGGTCGGGCGACTGGGACCCAATCGCCCGGTGGTGGGGCGACTGGATCCTGTCGCCTTCTGGATGGGCGACAGAGACCCAGTCGCCTCCTGGTTGGGCGACTGGGCCCCGCTCACGCTTTTTTTGATCAAGTCGCCCTTTCAATGGGCGATTTATCCTAATCACCCATTGACAGGGCGATTGGGATGCTAATTTTACAAATTTTCGAAACGGCATGTTATTTTTTAAAATTTATTTAAAAATAATGTTATTAATAAAAAAAAACCGCAAAACGAAAGGCAGCAGCCCAGTCACCTGTGGTTCATAATATGCACGGGAATTGGGCTACAAAATGCTTGCGGCCCGATGGAATGCAGCACAAGCTGGAGGCTCGTCTCAGCAAAAAAAAAAAAAAAAGGGAAAAGCTGAAGGCCCAACAGGTCGCTGAAGGTGTGGAACAAAGTGGAATTGGCTTCTTGTATGTTCGTCCTGCTTTTATCCCTTCTAGGCTTCTACCGTGTCTTAGACTCGTAACACGGTAACAGTTTTTATGTATTTGGATAAGTGTTTCTACAAGTGATGATTTGAAGTGAATGGAGTATTTTTCTTCTTAGACAATGTGATTCATCATCGTAGATCCGTTTAGAATATTCTATTTGTCTTTTTTAATGCAAAAAAAATGTATTTTTGTTCCTGTGACAAATAGTACTTTTGTGCTGTTGATGGTTCTAATATTCATTTGATATTTTGGAATAATTTTATTTTACAGTCTTCAGAATGATTGGGGGCATCATTTTCTCCTAAGCTGCACCTTTATTGAGAATGCATTATTAAAAGCGCAATGGCGACTTGAGGTCCGGAGCATCAAAAGGAAATTTCGAAGAAATATAACAAGAGTAGTAATATGTATATCCTCGGTCAAGCTGGGAACTTGGGCTCCTTCTAGGTACCTTGTTTGTTTTTTTTGTGATTACACAGTACAACTCAGACACTCACAACGCACGCACACTCACTTTTATGAACGCACATACGCACGGATGTGGTAACTAGACCTGCAATTCTACATAGAAAAGAATTTTCTTTTTCTACGTTGAATTCTGCAAGGTAAGACTCGATCACCTGCACCTGCCGGTGAGTATGCAAGAGCACATGCTAAAATCTAGACTGGGAGAAAGGAAGTCCAACAAGATAGACTTCTGCAGAGGTAAGCTAGGATGACTTCTTGTTCCAGTCTTTGTGCCACATGTTTGGGATGTCGCCTAACAATATGACATCACTTTCTTCACCACCGCACTTTTCACTTTTTGGGCGAAACACGGCATAGGTGAGGTACTGGAGTTGAAAAACTACTTTACAAGAAGAATCCCTGAATACGATACGTTTATTAATTGTTAAATAATTATCATTATGTCTGCCATGAACTGGCACAGGTAAATTTAGGTATTAGTGAGACATAAAAATGTATTCTTTCTACCTAAATTATGATTGTACCACTACGTACAAATGTAATGGTATTTTTGACTACCTATAAATTATAATTGTATTCTTACTTGAAAGCCTATAAATCTTCTTGTTTCTTGTATGAAAGGCGGCCGGCAGCAGTCGACATGATCACAAAAGTCTCCATCTTCGGTGTGTCCTGTAGCTCACGAAGTGGCCAACGGCAGAGAAAGAAAGCACGCGATGCGGCGATGGCAAAGGCAACACACACAAAATATGACTAGACGCCTTTCCCAACACTAGGTTGTCGGCACTCAGTCGATACTATACTAGTGCAAAGAAAAAATAAAAAACAAGCATGAACCACGGTGCCTCGCTGCGTCGTTTTGCTCCGGCGGCTTGTATCGTTCTGCCCAGCTTCCTTGCGTGGCCTCAACGCGCCATGAGTCATGCGTGCTGTGAACGGACGTGCACGTAGCCTTGGATTATTTGCCTCTTGAAAATGTCATCTTCGAGGAATCCTAATTGCTCGTGGCGTGTACAAGCGCATATTGTTTGTTTTTCTTTCCGGAGACGCAGGTTGCTTGCGTTCGGGAATTTGTACTGTTCCCACTGTTTGATTAATACTACATCATGTCCAAAGAAATCTCTACGGAACTGACCTCACGTGAAATTAGTACCTAAGCGGACTTTGAGTTTGGACTGTTGAAAACACAAAAACTTTCATGGTGGAGCATACATAATTTTCCACAAGAGCTCTGTTAGAAATTCCCTTATGACTTGAGATATTCCAATCGTGTATGAGTGATTCTGTTAAAATTCTTGCGATCCAAACGAGCGCTTGAGCTCGTGACATTGTGAATTCAAGTGGAACTTCCTTCTCAAACTAAATCGAAATGAAAATAAAAGAATTACAAATCGCATGGTAGCTTGATATGGTGAGACCGCAATCATACCCCAGCTGTATATCTCAAGAATATCATTCCAGATTTGTAAATCTTCAACTTTATAGAGCCGTATTACTGCTTCCTTCACGCATTCCGATGCCTTTAAATGCCCGGGGCGTCCGCTTGCGCTCCACCATCCCCCCGCCGAACGAATCTCCCGTCGATTCCCCTCCGCTCCTTTCCCGCCTCCCATTCCCTCGCCTGCTAAATATCTCCCCTGCCCCCTCCTCAAAAATCCAATTCCCGAAAGCACCCTCTCTCTCTCTCCCCCCAATCCCCAATCCCCGCGTAAACCCTCACCATGGGCAGCGCCGCCGCCTCGCCGCCGCCGACCGCGAAGCTCACGCAGGAGGAGCTGAAGCGCGTGGCGGCGCACCGCGCGGTGGAGCTGGTGGAGTCCGGCATGACGCTGGGCCTGGGCACGGGCTCCACGGCGGCGCACGCGCTCGACCGCCTCGGGGACCTCCTCCGGACGGGCGCCCTGGCGGGGGTCGCCGGCGTGCCCACCTCCCTCAAGACGGAGTCCCACGCCACCCGCGTCGGGATCCCGCTCCTCCCGCTCGCCGGCGCCGCCAGGATCCACCTCTCCATCGACGGCGCCGACGAGGTCGACCCGGACCTCAACCTCGTCAAGGGCCGCGGCGGCTCGCTCCTCCGGGAGAAGATGATCGAGGGCGCCGGGGAAAGGTTCGTCGTCATCGTCGACGAGTCCAAGCTCGTCCCCAGGCTCGGATGCACGGGCGCCGTCCCCGTCGAGGTCGTCCCCTTTGGCGCGGTCCACACGCTCGGCCTCATCCGCAAGGTGTTCGACGGATTGCCCGGCTTCAGCGCCAGGCTCAGGACCGTCCCATCCAAGGCGGCGGCGGCGGAGGAGGAGGCGCCCTTCGTCACCGACAACGGCAACTACATCGTCGAGATGTTCTTCGACGACGGCATCCGCGGCGACCTCCGCGACATCAGCGACCGCCTCCTCCGCATCACCGGCGTCGTCGAGCACGGCATGTTCATCGGCATGGCAACCACCGTCATCGTCGCAAACAAGGACGGCACCGTCGCGGTCATCAACAAGAACTAGCAAGGCCGCCGGCGGATGGGGAATAAGCGGCCAAGATTCCATTCCGGCGAAGGAAAGTTTAGAAAAAAAAAGCAGCTCAAGGTTCCCTCCTGCTTGCAGTACCTTATCACTACTACTTTCTTGTTCTTGGGTAACAACGAGATAATAGCTCCCCGCTGTAATGCAAATAAGTTTTGGATTGTTCCATGGTATTATCCAGTCAATTTTGTTCGTCACTCGCCGCCGCGTTATTGACCTTACGTTGTGCGCGTATCAGCTGTCCCTTTCTCTGTATCTGGTGATGCAGTCACCCTGGACCGATCTATTGTGTTCATGCATCTGTCCATCCATTCCGTTTCAGCATTATGCAGAAGAAACAGAATTTTGGCCGTAGCTGGCCGGGTGATTCATTGAACATGGGGGCCGATAAAGATTTCAGATGGATTCAGCAGGGGAAAGTGTTTAGCAGCTCTTTCCTTTTATTAAAACAACACATGGTGATTCAAAAAAAAAACACATGGTAGCCCCATAGAAACGTGCCAATTTTATACAAATTTCTTGTGAGATGTCTACACGCATATGGTTATACTATTCCTCGCGGTTTCACTGAATCAGTGAATTGTTCATCTAAGACATCGTTGGTGTCCTTTTGAAACGTGCTAACTTTACAAAATAATTTGTATGAGATATCCAATGTTGGCATGTGCTCATACTCCTCTATTTTCCTTCGCATTATATTTATATTTTTGCACAAGGAACGAAGGAAGCTTTCAAGAAGCGTGATTAAAAAAAAGGATAATTGGTTAAATTACTGTAACCGGCTTGCGCAGTTGAGCCTCGTTGATTTGTAGCGACCTCGTGCAGTCGTGCTTCTTGCTGCTTTGGGGGCCGTCTTCAGACCTGCCTGGAGAATCTCGGCCGCCATGAAAATGGATTGTGACGTCCGCTAGTTGTTCAGTTAGGTCGCAATCGCACCGTGGATAATGCTATTTCGAAAACTCATGAATATATATGTAGAATATTTTTATTGCTTAGATATTCTTCTACTGGTTTGAGATATCGAGAATTGGAATTTAGAAGTTTCATTGCTCGATTTTGAGTGCTTCAGTACACAGTTTACTCCTTGCTCTCAGTATTCATATATGCCAGGAAGCCATGTGTTAAAATCTGTTCACCCATTAAAACTTGCTGACCTGGTCATGGCCGCACGCGTTCAATTGACAAGCAGCAGAGTACTAATTTAGAGGGCACAAACGGCAATTCCATTGATAGCACGTTCATGGCTGCAAGCGCGTTGATGTTTTGACGTCAGTGACCTGGCGAGTGACTCCGACTCGTGCTGTCGTGCAACATATTAGTACTGACGAGATGATAAAGCATCACGGAATCTTTCCTGCGAAATCTCTGCTTCTTGCCTTTGTGAAAGAGACGTCTCTTTTGAGAGGATGGAGTGCTAGCACGCTCCTTTTTATATTTTCCAAAACACAAGTGCCGAGTGTAATGCGCATAAATAGATTGACCTCGTGCTTCTTGCAGCTTGAGGGGCCTTGTTTGACCTGCCTGAAACTTTTGCTTTCTATGAAATTGATTTATGGCTTTGGCAACTTGTCCGCGATATCGCAGCCGCAGCGCGCCTTGGGTAATGCAATTTGGAGAATTTGTGAATCCATTCATAGAAATCGGTGAATATTTTATTGATAATCTTCCACTAAGACTGTCAATCTAGTTTTAGCGGCTTAAGTTTGACCGTGCTTCCATAAGAAGTTAACAATATTGGTGATACCAGACAAATACTAAGTATCATTATATTACATCCAGCGTGACATATAACTTCATCCTATACATATTTGATTTTTTTTTGCGAGGGATACATATTTGATGTTATAAATATTGATATTATTTCTATAAATTTGGTATGGTTTTGATTTAAGACAAAACTATAACTTAAGATCTTTGATCAACTTAGGCACTAGTTTGTTTTAATTTACTATGTTTTATTAAAGTTTTAGGCAATAATGTAACGTTACTTCCTTCCCGGTCCACCAAATTTTAGGACTCTTATGGATTGTAGGAATTTTACATGAATGAAACAGAAATGTCATAAAAAAAGAGTTCAAATTCATAGAAAAAACACATGCTTCCCTCGCAAAAAAAGAAAAGAAAAGAAAAAACACATGCTTGGGGGGAAAATCCTCCAATCCATACATACAAGTCTCATCATTGAGAAAAGGAAAGCAACAAGGTAGGTAGAATACTTCCTCCTCAGAGATCGTCTGGAGAGGTGCTCCATTCCAGCATCTTTTTCTTATTACCACTGCGCTTGTGTAATCTAATCTCTTTGTTAATGTCTGGACTATCCCTTATTTTAAGTTCTCTTCTGTTCCGATGTTAGTCCAATGGCAGATGTCTGTCATATATATAGTTGGAGTCCTCTTTTCAGCGAGAGAATTAAAAACTCGACCTGCCGGGGGTAAGACCGCCCCCGACGGCATTTGCTTAAGGAGAAGAGCCTCTCACGCAGGCCGAGAAAACCCCCGAACCCCCTCCCCGATCCTACACAGGGACTCAGCTGGCCGTTGTGAGCTTCGGCGCGAGTCTTTACCATGTGCTTTGACCCAGGGAAGGCGAGGGGATTTTTTTAGTGCACTGCAGCTCTCGCTACAGTACACACGCGCGGCACTGTAGCGAGCTACAGTACCACGCGGTGCCGCGGCTCGAGCCCGGGCCGACAGGGGCAACGCCCCTGGAGCCTCTGCTCTGGCCACTCGGGACACCGAGTGTTGGCAGCGAGAGAATTGAAAAAGCAAAGTGAAGCTTATCCATTTGAAGTGCACCTGTATTCTAGGCATCCCCCCCCCCCCCTCCCCCCCCCCAAAAAAAAAGCTTGTTGGAGTGCCATTGCCAAGAAGATAGAGTGTAATTTAATCCTTTTACCCTTTAAGGCACCTCTGTAGTGGAAGTATCCATAGTAACACCTTTACACTTGTCGGCATACCCCCCTGACTCCCAGTTGGATCTGACACCCACTGGGCTTTATGCATAGAACATGGACTGGCCATAGTCCCCTGGCAGGAAGCCATGGTTTAAGACGCGCCATGCCGAGGAAGGGCGCGGAGACAGGGGAGCGTCCAGGCGCCGTGGCTGGGGTAGCGCCGAAAGAGCACTTGGAGGACGCGCGCGGGTGCAGTGGCTGGTCGTGCTCGTGAGCGCGTCCAGGGAGCTAGCCGAGGGAGCACGCGCTGGTGGCGGGCGAGGCGCGACATGGATGAGCACGCTGGCGCGCGTCCAATCAGGCACGCTCTGGCATGCGGCGATGCGAGATGGCAGGTTGCACGGTCAGGTGAGCGCTCGGGCGCCAGGCGAGCATGCACGATGAGCACGTGTCCTGCGCGAGGGAGGTTTTTGGTGTCGTGGACATTGTTGGCATCACACGCACTGTAGGTGTTCGACGAATTGACTTAGCCATGGAAGCTAATGGATGAAGATTGAAGATTGAAGAAGAGGCTCCCATCCCTATCCCTTCTACCAAACATATTACCATTTCATCCATACAATCAATCAAGTGTTGGGATGGTTCTATCCTTAAAAGCAGGACTGTTTCCAAAACCAAGCACACCTTAAGATTAGGCTCATGCTGCGCACATATGTACTTGAGGGGTGGAAGTTTAGTCCCACCTTGCTAGATTGACGATCAACGTATAACTAGGTCGTGCTAAGACCATCAATCTTGTATTAACTTTTTTACACGAAGCAAGATAAAAAAAAACGTAAACATGTTAGTGGATGTGTTGGTGGGTTGCTGCTATACTCACACTGCACATATACATGTGCACACGCCCATCTGTGACTTACACATGACTTGTGACTTGAGCCTTCTGTTTCCTTGTATTTGAGAGGCACAACATTTATGTAGGTGTGCTTCAAGTGATGTATGGAGGTCACTATAACACAATACCGTAGAAGATATCCTGGTACATGCTTGATGGTTGCCACTTTGCAACATTCTGATAACTTCTAAGATGCCCTCTAAGATGACGAGTATAAATGATATAGATTGAGAGGTAAATGGGTAGACATGACATTTATGGTCTAATATGCAATGTTTAGCTGCATTTCAACAATGTGAGTATCTCTTCTTTTAATAGTGACAGCAAAACCATCCAGTTGTAAGATTCTGAAATCTTATAGCACGAATAAAGAGAGATAGGACCGTCAGAAAAATTACCCTGTTCGGCAGGCTGCAGCTGCGGCTGCAGAAAAATAACTGCGAATACTGTAGCTGCTGCTGCGAACACTGTAGCCGTTGTTGAAGAAATAACTGCGAACACTGTAGCTGCTGCAAAATAGCTGCTGCAAAGCAGCGAGACGAACATGGTGAATAAAGAGATATTTCACATGGGCGAAGACAACTTCGGTATTTTTTCCTACAGAATGCCACCACTGAACTTGCAAAGTTTCATAACAGATATTTTCAATAAATCTTATGTAGAAACTCACCTAATAAATAAACTCATCAAAAAAATATTAATATTATATTGTAATCTACGAGTTAATAGTGGTCAACTTTTCCCGAATCTAAATGAATCTGCCACGAAGATTTATCTGCACACTGACACGCATCCTTTATATGCTTAATCCTTATGGAAAAAGCATCAGTAGCTCATAATTAACGTCTGTGGTTATCATGTTGATATGATTTGCACACTTCACGTGGACTAGATTTATATTGATTAGAAGGTGAATCACAGAATTGTCGAGAAAAAGCCCAATGACTGTTTATTCTTGTTTCACTTCAAGTTGTTCAAAAATTCTTTAAATATGACTTTGCATAAAAGATTTTGAGTTCAAATCGTAGGAATTTTTTGACACACAAGTTTTCCCTGAATTGGTAGGCGTGTAAATTGACTTGCACCTTGTGGCCCCATTCCCATCTGGGTCGCGGTGATTCGACGAACTTGCTTCGTACACACCGACTGGTCCGTCGTGGATGGAGGTAGCTGCAACTTCTGCTTCCTTACTCGTGGCCTAGTTAATCGACGCTCTTCTGTGCACGATGAGGCAATTTTGGCAACGACAGTGGTGGCTTCATCTCCGGTGTTGTCACCGTGGACCTGGATGTAATTTTTAATTGTACTTTTGTCCATGTTTTGATGCTTAAACACTTTAGAAGAATTATAGGATCTTGTAAGGGTCTTTTTGCATATGTTTGGATGTTTCTGGATAGTGGAGAAGTTGTTGTTTGAGGAGGGGGGGGGGGGGGGGGTTTCCTGCCTTCGAAAAAATGGTACCTCGATATTTTAACGATATTATGCCCTTAATTTTTTAGATACAAGCGAGTTGGTACCTCGATATTGAATTAGTACCTGGATATGGTTCACTTATCTTCAATTTGTGGAAAACAACTTGAAGAATTGAATAATTTTTATTTTAATAATAGGGCGCACTTAATATTTAATTTCTGAAAAAAATGAAGAATTTTTTTCTTAACATGCTAAATTCTTCAATTTACTCATGAATTGGTACCTTGACATTTCAACGATAGGGTGTGCTTATTTTGAGATACGATAGTTACTCACAAATTGGTACCTCAATATTTCGAGGATGTTGCTCGAAGTAGCCTAGGCAACATAGATGAATACTCTTTAGTCTTATACTGAATTATTTCAAGGTTTGGTTATAGCATGTTTGAGTTGTAAATTTCAAAGATCATATCTAGTTATACACAACAGATGTATGGAAAGAAAAACTTGATGGACATGAATTTACCTACAAAGTGTTTTTTGCAAGTATTCCAACTTTTCTTACAAATTTTAAATTAAAGCTATCAATTTCTTTTCTAAAAATTTTCTTCTATAATTTTAAGTAAAAATTGAACAAGTGTAGTGTTATAATCATTCTTGTACATTTGGACCAGAATTCCAAAAGGTAATGTCATTCCAATTTGAAAATTAAATTTTCAATTCAATAACTATTCATAACCAAAACTATCAAAGGGTTACTTCGAAGAACCCAATATCACAAATAGCAGCATTATATGCTATCATATGTTGCCACATTGCAACAACCACATTCCTACTAATTGAAGTGCATCTACGATTACGCTATTGGAGAGAAATTCTGACAAGGCGAAACATATGAAAGGCGACTTTGCGATAATACAACCACCAAGAGAAAATTACACAAGAAGAGAGAGTATACATACTTGTCAGAATAGACTTCCTAGTTGCTATAGAAATATGTTATCATTTGCCGAAGCAAAGCAAATGGCTAATGTTATTCACGACCCAATGCAGACCTGACTAGTTCAATCGAGACTGAGAGCCAAATCCACTTTGGAGCTCTTATCAATCAGATTCTACCATTTCTCAGGAGAAGGTATACATGAACATTTTTCCCTCAAATTATCACTTATCATTCCATAAACCACGTATCGACTTACTGATTTATCAGAAATATGTTTTCATTTGTTGAACCCAATAATACAAAGCAAAGCAAAGGGCTAATGTCATTCAAGACCCAATCCATACCTGACCAATTCAATTGAGACTCTTTATCATTCAGATCTACCATTTCTTAGGAGGAGGTCGACATGAATATTATTCCACAAATCACCACTTTTCGTTCTATATATCAAGTGTCATCGCACTAATTTATCAGTTTCTTCTTGAGAGTGCAGTGAGTATTATTCAGTCGGTTAAAACTAATTATACTCTTTAAATGTAACAAATTTATCAGAGCTATTTCCAGCTAGTAATTTATAGAGAATATGTGAGCCCAGTGTCAACTTGCCACTAGATAGAAACTCTGAATCAACACTTCAACATGTCTTGATCAGGTCAGCAAAAGTGCAATTTCAAAGAAACTCATCGATTTCACTTGGGAAAAGGAAGACATCCATTGTTTTGATCTATCACTATAGCCTCTAATATTACAAAAACGCAAGAAGCATTTTTACAGAGCACTTGAACCATACGCCTACCGGGAGCTCTGAAGAAAAAAATCGGCGCCGCATCAGCCGGAGAAGAAGTCCTGGAGACCGCGGCCGGCGAAGACGCGGTCGGAGAGCTCGGCGAGGAGCGCGTTGACGGAGAGCAGCGCGGCGGTGGAGCCCGCGATGACGCCGAGCACCACGCCGGTGGTGCCGACCACCTTCCCGGGCGCCGGCCACTCGATCTCCGACATCTCCTGCACCACGCCGGCCCACCACCCGCCTTCACCGGCCTCCGCCTCCTTCCGCGCCCGCAGCACCTCCCTCAGCTCCGCCGCCACCGCCTCCGGGCTCTTCTCCCCCGCCGACGCCCCCTCACCGCTCTCCACTCCTCCGTCCGCCGCCGCTTCAGGCGCGGGATCTTGCTCTTGGTCCTGCCCCTTGCTGCTCGCGGTGTCCTTTGACGCCGCGGCGAGGCGGCGGTTGCGGCGGCCGGGGAGAGAGACGGACAGCGAGACGGACGCCGGGCGGAGGGTGGAGGAAACGGAAGCGCGCTCGGTGGGGTGAGACGGCGCCGCGGGGAGGAGGCGGGGGAACGGGGCGGTCGGCGTGGTCGCCATGGCTCCTCTGGTTCAGCGGTAGGGCTCGGCGAGGAGGTGCTCGCGGCGTCGGCGGATAAGAGACGAGGGGGTGACTGGTATCACTCGCCGGGACACGAGGCTCCTGGAGCCGTCCGATAAGCGGACGACGTCACGGATCGAGGCAGAGGAGACGGTTTTCTAGGATTTTAGCCGCGCAATTCTTATACTCTTTTTTTTTTTTTTGCGAGTGCGGAATTCTTATACTCAGTAATCATCCCTGTTGTTTTCCTTTTGCCGATAATTTTTTTCCTTTGTTGCATGTTTATTTTGCACACACCTGATACTTCAACCATTCGATGTAATACTTCATTTGAGAATGAAGTAATCTACCGATCGACACAAGTCATACAAAATATTGTATAATATTTTATTGGAATAAATTCATCACCACTTGTCCTTCCTCTGCAGCCAACATCTCTCTCCCTTCCCAGTGCATCAATTCATAATAAAACATAAGGAAGAATAATATTCTTTCGGCAATTCTGGAAGGATATGATGCTGTCAGTTGTTCAAATTCCAAAACTTTTAATTTTAAATTATATTATTATATTCATTAATTTTTATTAGTTACAGTAATGATAATATGTTTTGCTTCATGCAACCGCGGTACAATCAATTATGTTTGCCTTATATTTATGTTATGCAATCGTGAGTGTTGTATCTTTTATTTTATATTAATGTCTATGAAATAAAAACAAAAGGCTCACATAAACCGAGTCGGTTGAAACACACAAATTAACTTTCTTTCTTGGGAGCTGATGAAATGGTTGGAAGGTTCCCTCACGGCCCTGCCAATCTAAAACAGTTTAATAGTGTGTACCATTATTGATGAGTCAATGCATGATGAAAGTGTAAAAAAATTCATTTGCCCATGTCTTCTTCCTAGCTTGGATTGCTTCATTTTTTCCCTTCTCTTCGACTTTTCTAAGAAGGCTGCAGTTGATGGATGTCTAGAGGAGCAGTACGTACGCGGTGCGACTGGCCGGGCCCGGCGGCGACAAATTGAATCTATTCCCCAATAAATAGAGCTTCTCCCTACACGATTCCCCAATAATTTTCCTTCTCCCTACACGAATTGCTCCCATCCTCCTCGCCATGGCTCGAGTCGGCTGCAGGAATGCGCCGTCGCGGTCGGGTGAGAGCAGGCTGCAGGGATGCGTCGAGAACCTCCTGACCCACAGCTTGGCCATTGTCGCTGCCAGCATCTGGGGGACGTCCCCGCTGCGTCAACTGCCGGAGCTTGGCGTGTTGCTGCTCGGTTCGTCGCTGGAGAATCAGGCGTTGCAAGGGCATGGGGCTCGAGCTAGTGCGTGCAGCCAAGGCAGCGACAGACGAACGGGATCTCGGGAGGAGCGGGACGCCGGCGAAGCGAGCTGGAGGATTTTTTTTTCCCCCGGAACTGAGCGAATTGAAGACATGGGCAAAATGGACATTTTGAAAAAAAAATGGAGTTTGCTAACGGCGTTACGGCGATGGCACTTATGATCAATATTTGCACATGTGATGCCAATGACCATATTAACACTTTTGTCATGGCACAAATCATATTAAGAGATTTTGTAATGGCAAATATCGAATTGGCCTTTAGTTCTAGGATAAAAGTACTTAGTAATTTTCAATAAACAAAATACTAGAAAACGAACCGTCCAAGTATATGTGTTCAAATGGATGATAGAACTAGAAATAAATACCAGAAGCGTCAAGCCAGCCCCACTATCACATGGTTCCATGCATGATGCGCGAATCACATGTTATTGTTTTTCTATAAACACGTAACTTTGACAAATAGTATGCCGAATCAACAATCCGCACGACGCTGTTGTTTATTTGTCATCTCTCTCTCGCTCGCGTCCGCACGTGCGGGGGTGCGGGGGCTCGACTGGGAGGAACGAAGCTGAAGAACTGGCACCATCAGGTAATAACCTTAATAACTTACCATCCCTTTCTCTTTTTGCCTCTCAAAATATCTAATCAAGGATTCCAGTTTTCAAAAAAGCAGCATCTGCCAATGGGGATTGAATGATGAGGACACCACTCTTTCGGATATAACCAACATTCCTTCGCTGGACATTGAAGTTTCAATCATTAGAGCTAAAGCAAGATAATCAAAATTATCGGTGACCTCGTTTCTAATGCATTCTTCGTATGGTTTTGAGAATAAATTATTATCTCATGATTTAATTATTGTTAAGAATCATGGAGATGATGATGAGGTAGCTTTTTTTTTTAGGATGATGATGAGGTAGCTGGAGAGGTGATTGGAGGCGTGGAGGGCCAGCAAAGGCGTCTATGTCAAGTTAGAGGCCCAATCCAAGTCAACTTCGAGTCCGTTTCGGAGTCTAAGAGCAGTCTGCATTAAAACGGTCGCGCAAGTCGCATACGGGCTCGGTTTTGAATGTTCTACATATGCACAGAAAGATAATTGGATTACCTTTCCAATGGCACTAGTCTCAGGTCCAAATACAATCGGAGCAATCAGGAATCTTCAAAACAAGTTGACGTCTAGAATCTGTCTCGGTGTCACTACTACAAAACATGGTTTTTGTAACATATATTTGTAACACAAATAAGAATGTGTTACAAAAATATTTTATAGTAACACAAGTATTGTGTTACGGAGTTTGCTTGTACCACAAATGCTTGATTTGTTAAAATGTGTTACAAATAATTATTCTAGTAACACAAAAATTGTGTTTCAAGAAAAGTGTTACAAAGAAATCAATGTGTCTAAACATAGCAAGCCTTGAACTCACAGTAACACAAATAAATGTTACTGTTGTGTGTTACTACAAGCCTTAGTAACATTTTTCTTGGACTATAGTAACATATATTCAAATAATTTATAAGTTAAAACCAATTAAGAATAACTTCATATCATAAATGCATGTGTAGCGTAGTGGAAACTTAGTAACATAAAGAAGGTGAGGTCCTGGGATCAAATCCTAGCAACCACTTATTTTTTTATTTGTGTTACAACATTAATATTGTAACACATTTTATTAGACATAGTAACACATTCAAATGCGTTGCTACATTATTGTTGTAACATATTTTTCACAAGTTAATTTTTGTTCTAGTAACACCATCATATGCATCACTTAATTTTTGTGTTACTATAGGTCTCTGTAACATTTTTTTCTAACTTTTGTAACACATATATGTGTTACTAAAGGCCTGACCTGACGTAGTGTGTTGCGCTGTTGTAATTTGGCCTTTGAGCTTTGTATCTTGTTTGAGCCCATGAGGGGTGCGTCCAGAGGTCTTTGCACGACCCTAGAGTCTTCATAACCAGCAGCCGCCGCATCATTAGGGTTTGGGTTTTGTTTAGATTATTCTGCTTTAACAGTTTCGCCGTTCATCGGTTAGTGAGACCCTAACTTATGAGCTTAATCATTCATCTTTGCAAATTGTGTTGCATTTTCTTTCGTTCTTGTTTATGTTCTTCGATTTGCAGGCAGGGATTAGCCTTCTGGGCGAGGTCAATCGTGTTTGCACGGTTGATAACCATAGGAGACGTGGTGCTGCGATTGCGGGGTTTCGGATCGTGTTGTTCGGAAGCCGGATCGATTTGTGTCAAGTCTCCACCAAATCGTCGTTTACCAGAACCTTTCGGAAGATTGGGCACCCTAGTTCACATCAAGTGGTAATCAGAGCTTCAGGTGCTCTGTCAGGTTCGTCCTTACTCTAATTTAATTAGTTTGATTTCGCCTCCATCCTAGAGTCCAGAAAATTGCTTTACAAAAATATTTACTTATTCCTCTTCCGCTTTCCTATCACCCATTGTGCCACTGCAATTCGTTTTAAGAGTTACTTTGTTGAGTTTGTGTCAATCGTCGCTGTCGTGTCGCTGGTTGAGAGTTCCTGTCATTTATCCTTGTGTAGCTCCTTGTTTTTCTGTTCTATGCGCGTCAGCACTTAATTTTATTCTTTGCGCAAGCTCGGTTTCCAGTCAGGTTGTGTCTGTCCTGTAGTGTGCAAGAGCTCATAACCTTCTGTTTTGGTGCGCAAGTAAGAAAAACGAAATAGCAGATCCTACAGTTCCTGTCCTATTTGTAGCGCTAGAATAAAAAGAAAGGAACGAATTAGAAGTCAGATTTCCATAACCTGTTCTCGGGAAGAACTTAAAAAAAAAATTGGGAAGGTTTAGCTTTCCAAAAAGATTCTGTGATCCATTTTCTTCCATTCAGTTGAGCTGTGCACGTGGGAAAATTCCTTTTGCTGCATATCTGCCGTAGAGCTTTCCTTGTTTGGCAAACGTGCCAACTTCAGATTTTATTTTGCAACTTTGTGTCGACAGTTTATTTTCCAGAGTTGCTTTGTGTTTGAGCTTTATGTTTCTTGTGCGGCACTTCTGAAAGAAAAAAAGAGAGAGAGAGAAAAAAGAAAAAGGCAAGAGGTGCAGGTCAAAAAAAAAAAAGAGCCGCACCAAAAAAAAAAGGAAGAAGGAAAGAAGAGAAGGAAAAAAATAAGTCAGAGTGCTTGCATCCATTTTTAGTCCGAGGTACTGTGATATTTTTTTCATTACTAGCTTGCTCTAGGTTCGACGTCGGGTTTAGGCCAGCAACATTGAATTGTACTTTGGACTATTATTCAACTTTGCAATTTCTAAATTTGAAGTTTGTTAATCCTTGCTACTCACATATTTACCTACCAAGCTCCACATATATACTTCTGAACAACACAAATTTTTGACCCTTGCAATTGTCAGATCACTCTCCAGGTATCTATTGCTTTGCTAGTAAGAATCTTGTAAGAGCTGAGTAAGATGCTTCCATTTGTTTGTTGAGAGTTTCCACTGTGGTCACATATATAGTAGTGATAGGAAAATATACTCTTGTATTTTTTCTTGTTTTCTACTAATAATGACAGGTTGTTCGTATCCACCAACATATGATGGTCTTGGTCATGATGAGTACATTGAGTGGGAGATTGCAATCGACAACATATTTGCTACTCGCTTTATGTGTCCAAGGAGAAAGGTACAAAATGCATCTAGTGTTTTGAGACGTTCTGCTTTATCTTTGTGGGAGTCTTTAAGTATTAGTGATAAACCTCAAACTTGGACTGATATGAAACTTCTTATGAGAAAAACCTTTGTTAATCCACCTCCTGCTTTGAATTCATATGATGAGGTGCCTCTTGTAGAAGAGGGGATTATTGGTATTCCTCTTGCTATGCCTAACATTTTGCAGGATAATGTACATGAGCGAGAGGATGGCGTGAAAGATCATGAAGAGCTCATAGCTTCATGTGCAAATTCATAACCATCTTTTCATCATACACTTACTACTCCTGCTAAATTTGAGGGCAACGGTAATGCCCATAGTGCTACACACACAGAAGGTGAGAATTTTCTTAATGTGCTGAATTTTTCCACTAATTGCGCTGATATAGAGCAAAATCTAGTGGAACCTTCTCTTGATTTACCTTTGTCACAAGTTGATTTTCCTGCTGGTCCTTGTGATAAAGAGGAATTGTGTGTTGATGCTTCACTTATATTTTTGCCACAACTAGTAAATGGGAACAATACTTCTAATTTTGATTCAACTAATTTTGCTGAAATTAAATATTTGATTCCCCTTACCTATGAAAAAGATGAGAAGAAATTGTTGTCTTCTCTAAATACTTTGGGTTATATTGAATTTGACGTTCTTTGTGATCTAAGTTCTATAGAGAGGAAAATATTTTCCAAATCTGAATTTCCTTTGTTGTCTAGAAATAATTTTCATGCCATGGGCAAATATGATAAGAACGGTGTGCTTATGGTGCATAGAGTTTATATTTGTTTAGATATAAAGGAACCATATGTTATGCGACAATATAATCAATTAGCTTGCTGCACTAACATTGAACATGTCTTGTCAAGTGCTCCTTATTTTGTTTTTAAGAAACAGGATCAATCACAAAAGAGGGAGCGTTATTGGTTGTCACCACAGAGTATCACAATGGCTCCATGTGCCTCCATAAAGATGGAAAACTTGATCAAACCGAGGGCGGTTTGCTGTCAAGAAGGAGAGGATGATGAGAGCATGAAACTTCCAGATGCAACCATTGAACTTGAGTATAAGGTGAGCATGTTGTTAGCATTAAGGCCATACATGGTAGAAGAAGATGAGCTTGAGTCGAGGACGACTCCAATTCAAGAGGGGGATGATGATGAGTACATCACTCCTTCGGATACAACCAACACTCCTCCGCTAGACATTGAAGTTTCAATCATTAGAGCTAAAGCACGACAATCAAAATTATCGGTGAGCTCGTTTCTAATGCATTCTTCATATGGTTTTGAGAATAAATTATTACCTAATGATTTAATTATTGTTAGGAACCATGGAGATGATGATGAGGTAGCTGGAGAGGTGATTGGAGGCGTGGAGGGCCAGCAAAGGCGTCCATGTCAAGTTGGAGGCATAATCCAAGTCGACTTGGAGTCCGTTTCGGAGTCCAAGAGCAGTCTTCACTAAAATGGTCGCGCAGGTCACATACAGGCTCGGTTTTGGATGTTATATATATACATGGAAAGATAATTGGATCACCTTTCCAATGGCACTAGTCTGAGGTCCAAATACAACCGGAGGCATCGGGAATATTTGAAACAAGTTGACGTCTAAAATCTGTCTCGGTGTTGCGCTGCTGTAATTTGGCCTTTGGGCTTTGTATCTTGTTTGAGCCCATGAGGGATGCGTCCAGAGGTCTTTGCACAACCCTAGAATCTTCATAACCAGCAGCCGCCACATCATTAGGGTTTGAGTTTTGCTTAGATTATTTTGCTTTGACAATTTCGCCATTCATCGGTTTGTGAGACCCCAACTTGTGAGCTTAATCATTCATCTTTGCAAATTGTGTTGCATTCTCTTTCGTTCTTGCTTGTGTTCTTCGATCCGTAGGCAGAGATTAGCCTTCTGGGCGAGGTCAATCGTGCTTGCACGGTTGATAACCATAGGAGACGTGGTGCTGCGATTGCGGGGTTTCGGATCGTGTTGTTCGGAAGCTGGATCGATTTGTGTCAAGTCTCCATCAAATCGTTGTTTACCAGAACCTTTCAGAAGATCGGGCACCCTAGTTCACATCATTGAAGGTCCGGTTGCCATGAGACATGCCATTGCTAATGGCTCTTTCCTTTATGAATATCCCTTTCTTTGGGCCATTTTTTTCAATATTTAAATCCTTGTTACAAATGGTTTCTTTAAATTGTGTGATTAATCAATTTTTATTAGGAACGTGTACGCTGAACTTTTTAAAGGTTTTCTAAATTTTTCCTATGAATTTTTTCAGTTCCTTCTAAGATAAGTTGCCTTACCCTCCAAGATTAACCCATTGGAGTTCTGAACATGCATGGTAGCTTTCAAAATATCAGACATGGCGTTCTGAAAGGGAAATTGAGATGCCACAATGGTGCACAAAAAGTTTGTGCAAATTAGAAGCCCCTTTACCTCTCTGGCCATTTGTTGCTTCCTCCATCTCCTGTAGCCTGCATAAACATACAAATAGTTTTGCTGGCTTCACAACTTGCCCTAAATTTTTAAAATTCTTGTTGCGAGTTTACGATATTGAATGAAACAATCGCCATGATTTGAAATGATCTCGAGCTGTTTGGAATTATCACAACATTTTTTTCTTACTTGCTGTTTGCCTGAAAATGTTGGAAAATAGTTTGCTAAAAAATTTGACCCCATTCTGCTGATAAGCCTTTGGCTTGAAATTAATAAGTGCTAAAAATCGTGAGTCAAAGGCTTATCTGAAGAATATGATAGAAGGAATTGAATTCATACTTGATTATCCTGTGGTGGCAGGGAGGATATGACATATAGTTCTATTTTATCATTAAATATTGTCTTATTTTTTAATGCTTATTTTTGCTATTCAATTAACACTTGACAAGGGTGTAGTGTGCTAAGTCAACGTTGCAATAAATATTTACTTCCATAGCATAATGAAATCATTTTGAGACTTACATTTGACAATCTTCCTAATGCCTCTGAAAATGGGCCCGATCTGCCCATGCAAAAAAGGACCCTTATGTCAGTGACACCAGGTAAGAATTCAGATGTTGATGTTTCTTGTTTGTAAGAAAGTCAAAAACTACTTATTTTGTAATCAATATAGACCTTGTTTTCTTCTATATAAGGAGGCTTCTCTGCCATCTTACCATAACAAATCTATCACCTCCAAGAAAAGATCCTTTACTAACAATTTCCTATTCTCCATTTTTGAGAATGTCTAGGAGACCTAGGAGATCCGGTGTCAACTTTATTGAGAATGACAAAGACCGCAACCTCACATACTTCAAGCGATGTTCGGGTCTCTATAAAAGCGCCGCTGATCTATCCACCTTAACTGGTGCAAAGATTGCTATAGTAGTAGAGGCTGAAAGTGGAAAGAAATCCGCTTTTGGCACCCCATCAGCTAATAATATTATAGATTCATTTCTTTCAGAGCATAATCCAAACATTAATGAAGGGGAAATGACTAAAATAACTCATCTACAAAATGAGTTATTTCGACAGGAGAAAGATAAAGCGGTGGATGACAAGAGGGCAAGGAAGTCTAAGGCTTGTCTTAAGGCGATCCAAGACACCTTAGGGATAGACCAACTTGTGTCTAGTGAAAAGGAGGATCTTGGTGGTGAAGAGCTGAACGAGCTGTTACAGAGGCTTACACGGGTTGGTGAAGATATTAATAACCATCAGGCGAATCTTGGCCAGCAGCACGAGGTTAGTAGCCAAAGCGGTCTATTGACCCATCTCTCATCATCATTGTGGCATTCTCAAATAAAGATTCCACCAAGGCAGCTTCCATGGGTTTATTTACAGCCATCCTCGCTTCTTCATCAAACCTCTCTACCATCAGCCAAAGCACCATCGATGCAGCAGCTGCACCAGCAAGCACACATGATGTCCCCATTACCTAATGAAACTCATCAGTACAACCATTATTTTCCTCAACCACAACCACCGATGTTGCCTCTACAAGTTGAACTTCCTTTAAACCCAATGGCACCGCTTGATCCAAACCATGCATACACTAACAACTTCAGCACCAACCCAGTGCCGCCACCTTATGAAAACAATGCATATTCTCATAATTTTGTTGCTAGTCAACAATCTGCCAGTTACCAGTGGAATCTAGTTACTCCTTCCAATGAGCCTTACTATGACCCTAGCTTGCATGCGCTGAGTGACTACTTCGAACTCGATGATCATTATGGAGGCCAAGCTGCTGCTGGTGGCCCTGAAGACGAGCTTGATCCCTCAGGCCTGCATGCACAAGCTGATGATGATTGGCTCGCCATGAACTTGTTTGATTCTCCCTTACATGGAGAAAACCTTTGGTGATGATGCCTGAAATTATCTTGGTGACATGGACCGCCATTGTGATCATTGATGCAAGAGTTCAATAGACTTGTGGTCCACTAAACTATTTTGGGTCTTGTTTAGCTTTTCATTTTGCAAATAATTGTGGTTTAGACCATCCAGTCTAGCCCCGTCTTTTTGGATGTTATGCATGTACGGACGTAAGAAGGGCCGAACTCTTGGAGTCTCTTTCATGAGGCCGTTCTTGTATCCTGCAATGCTTAATTTAATTTGTGTCTTTCTTCTATGGAATACATGAAAATGTTGGTTTAATATGAATGTTGTTGCCTACATGATCAGGATGAACTAGTATACAGATTTGGGTTTCTGGACATTACTGTGGTGCAGAACACATGGTATTTGCCATGGAAATAAAAGGATCTAAAGAATATAACCATTAAAAAACTGAAAGGAACACACATAGATCTCAAGAAATCCATACAACTATTATACTGAAAAGATAAATGTGCCCAAGCAAAATCGTGTTTGTGCATTGGTCAAAGCATATACGGTACATGCATGCCTAGATTTGTGTACTTGCTGGAAGCGCTGACCCTGCGTTATAGGGACTGAAGAAAAGTTTAGGGGAGGAGTTGACAAGACCGCTGCCTTTGCCTTTGACCTTGATTATTTATGTGGCGAAAGTCAAGATTTATTAAATCACAGCATTACAATTTGCATCCATGAGATGCGATACCATGGAGGCATATGACCAAGCCAGACAATAGTCATACCCTCCGATCCTCACACACCTTGCCAGCTAGGCAAAGTGCAACCCTATTTTGATTTCTATAATAATGAACAAACTCGACCTTCCAGAGCTCACTCGCGAGCAATTTAACCTCTTCCAAGCTTTGCAGCACACAGCGCATGCACCACCGTGACAGTCAGTTTTAAGAAGCACCTCCTTAATTAGATAACCACTAGATCGCCAGGTTCAGGCCCTCCTGATAGGCCAACGGTTCTGCTTTCTTTGCATCAGCAACATGGAACAGGGTGCACTCTGATGGGAACCTGACCGCACCTACACTCTCGCGCGATAATACCTACCACTGCTTTACCTGAACTGGTTTATAAGCCACGTCCACATTGATGACTTTTATACAACCCGGCCTCCCTTACACCATATTTTCAGATCCTTTGCCTCTCCTTAGAGCCATGGCTCCCTGGCCTCCAACTTGCCAGCTTTCCTTTGCTGTCCCCACGGCCTTGCTGCCCCTTTGCCAAGGAATGTCTCAAAATAGCTCTCTAGGAACTGCTCCTCAATAGATTTCCTGATGTTCTCATGGACTATCTGGTTGCAATTGTGTCGTATCCGCCAGAAGAGAGCAACAGTAGCTTGGCCTTCCCTTCCTCCGAACATCTGCCCAGTAACAGCAGCAGCCAATCCTGACCTGCATTTTGGTACTGCTCAACATCCGGCAACTCCCAGCATTCCCTCATTGCAAGGTTCAGACATCTAGCAATCAGACATCTCACCCATTCATGATATTCTGACTCATCCTCCAGCCCACACACAGTACATGTGCCCTTGATTTCCAACTTGTAGTGCATCTCTGATCAGACTTTGATCATCCGGCAACTGGTAAAGGCAACTGGTAAGAGAACAAGGTGGAGCACCTCTGAGAAGTAACCAGCTGCCCAATCGCTGATCCCAGACTTAATTTGATCATCCAGCACCTGGTCAGAGAACAAGATGTAGCACCTCTGAAAACTAACCAGTTGCCCAATCGCTGCCTCAAAATCCGACAAGATAGCCTTGATGTTTGGTTGGAGGCTTGGCTACTCGTCGCTTTGAAGAACAAGAGACTGTCATCTGCAAACTGCAGATGCGTTTCCATTGGTGGCATTCCCCTTTCTTCAACAAATACGACCGACGACTGTCAGACACAAAAAGATATAAATAAGGTGAAAGAGTATCTCCTTGGCAACCAGTGAAGGGTTGCAACATTTCGCCGTTTAATTTGACACTGTAACGTATAGTGGTTACACAACAAATTTTAAGGTTCCAGACCATGGAAAAGGCAGTCTCATAAGCCGGCAAGGCATAAAATCCCATCCGTCATCACTTCCATTGACCTCTAATCCTTTAAAACCGAAACATTAGAAAGGAGTATAACAGAATCCAAAAATGGCCTTATAAGCTCCTTCCTGCTAATTTAGCATGATAAAATCCTAAAGTTAGTTGCTTGCCGTCATTCTGGGAAAGCAGAGATTTTCATTTGAGAGAATGAATTAGCGATCTCATAAAGGGGAAAAGGTGGAAACTGAAATTAGCGTAGCTCTATGGCAAGTAGCTGTTGCTCCTCAACTCCACCAACAACTATTCTTATACTGTACTTGCATGTGAGTGATTAACATGAGTTTTAGTGTAATAATAAATAAAACAAAACAATGTTAAAGTGTCCGTCCATGTCTCAAGCATTTTCTGCTTGTTTGCTCCAGCAAAAAAGAAGAAGAAAGGTTCGTGACAGAACAGGTGGAAATCAAAACTAATTTGTCAAAATTATAGGCGCTGGCATTTATTAATAGGAAAAAAAAACACTCATGATTAGCAACTTAAAATTTACACGCTGGATTGAACTATACAAAATGAAGTGAATGACCTTTGTTTGGTGCTGCTCAACTTCACATAAAAGAACTTGCAATTAGCATCGAAAGTTACCAGACTAACCAAAAAAAATGATGAAATTTCTGCTATAATCCTGGCTGTAGGAACTTTGATGCCTCATGAGCACGGAATATATCTAGAAACTTGGCACTGCTTTGCAAGTAGATAAATTGAGTGTTTGCGGAAGATTTTGAGAATCTGTATTTGCCATCAAACATCTGAGGGAAGGATGGGCATGTGGATGTGAATGAGGGCATTCTAAAGTGATCAGGTTTGTCGCTTAAAACTGCCACCCAAGAAAGTATTATGAGATGTGGAAACAGGGGACTGTAGTGCCAAACATTCTTTTTAAGTGAAGCTTAATAACATAATTATGCATAGGTAACTACGTGAAAAAGAGTTGCCTAGCGCAACCAGACCTAGAGCATGCTTCTACATTGTAACAACCTGGATACAAAAATTGAACGATACAAAACATCAGAGTCTACAGAGGTATCTTTCAGCACAATGAATGGCCATTATTCATCATCTGTAAATACTAAACACCCTGACGAGCACAAAGAAAATTTTAAATTTATCAGACGATGAAATTTTGGCATTGCAATACACATTTTTATGGAATGGAACTATATATGCTATAGTTTCATGACATTTTCACACCTGATGAGCAAGAACGGAGCTAGCATGCACTGCTTGATATGTCCCAAACGTCCCACCTAGCATAGTGTTGAGAACACTTGCCAGCAGCAACAATGGACACACCTACGAGGCCGGCATTGTAAGCTGCTACCAATAAACAGCAGATCACCACCATGTCCTGGCCTGGACTCCTGTGGGAGGAGGAGACGGACGAGACACCAGTGCTATAATTGAATATGCATGATCAAGACTTATTCCAGTATGATGGAAGTTCTGAAATTATAATTTGCTGTTCAAGCCTCAAGGGCAACTTAATGTAACTAAGCAGGTTTCTTGAACAACCTTGTGCTAATGACAGATCATTGCGCTAATGTAACTAAGCAGGTTTCTTGATATACTTATGGCACAGAAGGAACTATCCGGATGATTTATTTGAGCCATCCTTTGGAGATGACCAGGATTATGATGCGGTAAGAGTAATTGGTTTAAACGTGATTTATATGTATATCAAGTAGATAGTATAAAAATCACAAAATGCAGGTTTGAATTATGGTATGCAGAAGTCAAGTCTTCATTCAGCCCAGATACAATAATGTTGAATGCATTATTTGTATCTGGTAGGACTAAGGCTTGCTTCTTCTTCTCTTAATAGCACATCTATTTCTTCTTCAAGTTACTGGATCCAATAGTATGACCGATTGTGACAACTGATTAGAAATGTAAGGGTGGATTTTTCAGAGCTTACTTTGCCGAATTGACTGAACCCATGAAAGATGTCTCACATGATTCTCGACATCAATTGAAAGTAGCTTTAAACCCATCAAGCTCCAAAAACATATTCAAAGTAGTACTAAGCATCCCAACCAGCATGAATGATGCAGAAAGTGTTTACCAGACTAATCAATCATCATCGTTGGAAATATAAGCCCCTAGCAGCATATCAGAGGGACGAATGGATTCTCAGCTCATGGCATTGTTAGCGACCACAAAAATATGCTCCCTACAGTAAATGAAGCAGTTTCACTCAAATAAAAATGAAGTAGTGAACAATTCGAGGCCTTCGCCAATGCCGAAACACTGAGCGTGGCCCGAGCCAGAGGAAGAGGAAGTTGCGGGTGATATGTTGCTAATAATCCTTGGTTGCCTAATTTAGCTTTTGCTTAATATAGAAGTAGATTAATTAGCCGCATGACCATATCACGTGGTTATGGAATGTACCGGCCTGTTTCCATGAAGGCCTTGATTTTTTTTCCTTTGTACTAGTCTATTTAAGCAATGCAATAGCACGAGAAAACGCTGCCTCATTTTGCAGCACAAACAAGACCGTGTTCCTCTGTGGTGTTCGCGTGAGTTGTGTGCGTGTGTTGGTGGCCGTGATCTCGCCGGCAACGTGCGCGTCGTTCCTCCGGCGAGGTATCCAACAAGTGGCATCAAAAGCAAGGTTGCGAGCCTAGGCGATGGCTGGCGACGGGAAGAATGGGAAGACCGGCGTCAAGGGCGACACCTCCGGCGAAGGCGTGGTGATCCAGCAGGTGATTCGTGAGGTTGGAGGCGGGAATAGCTACCCCTCCCTCACCAAGACCAATTACTCCGATTGGGCGCTCCTAATGAAGGTGAAGCTCAGGGCATGTGCGCTCTGCCTCTGGAACATCATCAAGAACGGCGGCGCTAACGCGCAAGAGGAGGCGATGACGCTTGATGTCTTGTGCGGTGCGGTGCCACCGGAGATGGTGCCGACGATCGTCAAGAAGGAGACGGCGAAGGAAGCCTGGGACGCGATCGCGACCATGAGGGTTGGGGACGACTGTGTGAAGAAGGCGACGGCGCAGCAGCTGCGCCGGAAGTTCGACCTCGCCACGTTCAACGACGGTGAGACCGTCGAGGAAGTGAAGGACGCGGACATCGTCGCGAAGATGCTTCGTAGCTTGCCGCCTCGCTTCAAGCAGATCGCGCTCGCCATCAAGACGCTGCTGGACGTGTCGAAAATGTCGGTCGCCGAGCTGACGGGCCAGCTGAAGGAGGCGGAGGACTCGTTCGAGGAAGCGCCGGCGTCGCTGTAGCATGAGGGCAAGCTGTACCTCACGGAGGAGGAGTGGGATGCGCGGCGGAAGAAGCGCGAGGCGGACTATGGTGGTGGCTCGAGCGGTGGCTCGGCGTGTCGCGGCGGTGTTGCCGGCAGACGCGGGCGCGGGCGTGGGCGTGGTGGTCCGTCGAGCGGGCCGTCAAATTCAAACAAGCCCACCGGTGATGAATGCTGGCGCTGCGGGAAGTTGGACCATTGGACCCGAGATTGTCCAACAAAGGCCAAGAACCAACGGGCCCATGTTGTGCAGGAAGACGAGGAGGCCATGCTGCTGTTCGCGAGCGCGGCGCCGACGGGCTCACCGGCGATTCCATCCCCGCATGTCGACTTGCTGCCGAGCGCGCAGATCGAGCTGTGCGAGGAGAAGATGTTCGCCCACCTTGGAGAAGAAGAGGAGCGTGACTCCAAGACTTGGGTCTTGGACACCGGGGCGACGAACCACATGTCCGGGTCATGAGCGGTGTTCGCAGACATGGATACGGAGGTGTGCGGAACGGTGCGGTTCGGCGACGACTCGGTGGCGCGGATCAAAGGCCGTGGGACGGTCATGTTCGTGTGCAAGAACGGTGAGCTTCGATCGTTCTCCGGGGTCTACTTCATTCCTCGGTTGACGACGAACATCGTGAGCATCGGACAACTCGACAAGGTCGGGTACAAGGTCGACATCGACTCCGGCGTGATGCGGATTCGGGAGCCCGGCGGCCAACTGCTGGCCAAGGTAGCGCGCGTGGGGAACCGGTTGTATGTGCTCCACATCAAGATGGCACAGCCGGTTTGCTTGGCGGTGCCCAGCCGCGGTGACGAGGTGGCGTGGCGCTGGCACGAGCGCTTCGGCCATGTTAACATGGCGGCGCTGCGCAAGATGGCTCGAGAGGAGCTGGTGCGCGGGCTGCTGGAGCTTGGGCAGGTGGCGGAGCTGTGCGAGGCATGCATGGCCGGCAAGCAGAGGCACACCTCGTTCCCAGCGCAGGAGGAGTACAGGGCGCAACGGCGTCTGGAGTTAGTGCACGGCGATCTTTGTTGGCAGATCACGCCGGCGACTCCGAGCGGCAACAAGTACTTCTTGCTGCTCGTCAACGACCTCACCCGGTTCATGTGGGTGGCCATGCTCCCGTCCAAGGACCGTGCGGCGGAGGCGATCAAGGAGATTCAAGCTCCCGCGGAAGGCGAGTCCAAGTTGAAGCTTGGCGCGCTCCGCAATGACCGCGGTGGCGAGTTCAACTCGACGGAGTTCGCAGAGTATTGCGCGGCGGAAGGAGTCCAACGCCAGCGCACTGCTGCCTACAGCCCGCAGTAGAACGGCGTCATCGAACGCCGGAATGGCACGGTGGTAGCAACAGCGAGGAGCATGCTCAAGGCCAAAGGCTTGACCGGTTGGCTTTGGGGCGAGGCAGTGAGCACCGCCATGTACGTGCTGAACAGGTGCCCGATGAAGAGCGTGGAGGGCATGACTCCGTTCGAGGCCTGGCACGGGAAGAAGCCGGCAGTGCACCACCTAAAGACGTTCGGTTGCATCGTCTATGTCCGGAACACGACGCCACATTTGAAGAAGTTGGAGGATCGTGGCCGCAAGATGATCTTCATCGGCTACAAGCGTGGCTCCAAGGCGTACCGCGCGTATGACCCCATCGCGAAACGCGTCCATGTGACGCGCGATGTGGTGTTCGACGAGGGAGCCCAGTGGGACTGGGGCTCGGAGGAGGTCGGTGGCGACACGATCGGCGACGATGATTGTGTTCACGGTGGAGTACTCCATCTCCACCCAGGGACCTCCGGTGGTCGAGGGCATCGAGGAGGCACCTGCAGCTGTGGCTGAGGAAGGTGAGTTGACGCCGCCGGCATCACCTCATGCTGGCAGAGGCGCAGGACACGGCGAGGTGGAGTTCTCCTCACCTCCAAGTGAGGCCGACGAGCTGCTAGATGCCGACCACGACGACGACGCCCCACTGCGGTTCCGGAGGATCGACAACATCATTGGCCCGGCCTCTCATCCGGCTTCGCACCACGTGCGTTGGTAGCCGAGGAGCTGCACATGGTGAGCTCCGACGAACCCACCTCTTTTGCCGAGGCAGAACGCAGCCTGAGCTGGAGGGCGGCGATGATGGAGGAGATGGCGGCGATTGATGACAACAAGACTTGGTCTCTCGCCGATCTCCCTCCCAGCCGTCGTGCCATTGGCCTAAAATGGGTCTTCAAGGTGAAGAGGGATGAGCACGGGGCGGTGGCCAAGCACAAGGCATGCTTCATGGTGAAGGGGTACGCGCAGCGGCACGGCATCGACTACGACGAAGTGTTCGCGCCGGTGGCACGGCTCGACTCAGTGCGCCTGCTCATCGCCCTCGCGGCGCACGAGGGGTGGGAGGTGCACCACATGGACATCAAATCGGCATTCCTGAACGGCGACCTGGAGGAGGAGGTCTACGTCGAGCAGCCGACCGATTTCGTGGTCGGCGGGAAGGAGCACAAGGTGCTCAAGCTGCGGAAGGCGCTGTACGGGCTACATCAAGCGCCGTGTGTATGGAACGCGAAGCTGGACGAGACTCTGGTGGCACTCGGCTTCTTGAGGTGCCCATCGGAGCACGCCGTTTACGTTAGGTGGAACGGCGTGGCGCAGCTGGTTGTCGGTGTGTACGTCGATGACCTTGTGATCACCGGCGCCAGCTGTGACGACATCAAGCGTTTCAAGGGGGAGATGGCAGCGGCGTTCAAGATGAGCGACCTCGGCTTGCTTCACTACTACCTCGGGATTGAGGTGAAGCAGAGCGCAAGGGGGATTTCGCTGAACCAAGGAGCTTATGCGGCCAAGCTGCTGGAGAGAAGCGGCATGGCGGGGTGCAATTCAGTCCAAGCCCCCATGGAACCGAGGCTAAAGCTGAGCAAGAAGAGCGAGAAGCCGCCGGTCGATGCTACTGGGTACAGAAGCATTGTCGGGAGCCTCAGGTACTTGGTGAACACCCGCCCCCGATCTTGCTTTCGCAGTCGGCTATGTGAGTCAGTTTTTGGAGGAGCCGCGTGAGGATCATATGGCTGCGGTGAAGCATATCCTTCGGTATGTGGCAGGGACCCAGAATTGGGGACTCTGGTATGGAAGAAAGGAGAAGAAGGAGGCACTCCTAACAGGGTTCAGCGACAGTGATTTCGCTGGAGACGTCGATGCTAGAAAAAGCACGACGGGGGTGATTTTCTTCCTCGGCAGCAGCCCGATCACCTGGCAATCGAAGAAGCAGAAGTTGGTGGCTCAATCAAGCTGCGAGGCGGAATACATGGCAGCTGCAAATGCTACTTGTCAGGCACTCTGGCTCAGCCGCGTGCTAGCGGAAATGCAGGGAGCAGCACAGAGCGTGCCGGTGTTGAGGGTGGACAACAAGTCCGCCATTGCGTTAATCAAGAATCCGGTTCTCCATGGACAGAGCAAGCACATCGAGGTGAAGTATCACCTTTTCCAGGAGTCCACAGAGCAGGGTCTGATCAAAGTGGATTTCATTCGAAGTGAAGAACAGCTCAGTGACATTCTGACCAAGTCTCTCGGCAAAGTCAAGTTTCATGAGCTACGCTCCAAGATCGGCGTGATTGATGTTTGTACCCCGCAATCCAAGGATTAGGAGGAGATTGTTGCTAATAATCCTTGGTTGCCTAGTTTGGCTTTTGCTTAATATAGAAGTAGACTAATTAGCCATATGACCATATCACGTGGTTATGGAATGTACCGGCCTGTTTCCATGAAGGCCTTGATTTCTTTCCTTTGTACTAGTCTATTTAAGCGATGCAATAGCACGAGAAAATGCTGCCTCATTTTGCAGCACAAACAAGACCGTGTTCCTCTGTGGTGTTCGCGTGAGTTGTGTGCGTGTGTTGGTGGCCGTGATCTCGCCGGCGACGTGCGCGTCGTTCCTCCGGCGAGATTTCCAACAAGATAGGGCATGAACAGTTGGCACTCTTGAAAGTAGAGGAGGTGCCGACGGCGACAGGGATGGCCGTCTTGCGGCGGTATTGATCTAGAATTTTCAGAGTAATCATTATGGTGGCAACCTGGTGTATATGATGCCACAGGAACTCTATTATCTTTGTTTGATTCGGGAACTTGTCGTTGGAAGCAAAATGTTTCAAGGAGCAGATGGGCTTCCTTAGGGCCAAGCCGAGCTTAAAACTTTCCTTGGACCGATCGGTTATGTAAATTACACTGAACTTTTTAGGGTCTTTTTTTGCCTTGGGCCTGGTATCTTGTACAGTGTATATTTCTTTTGAAAATTAATAGAAAAAGTAGAAGGCTCCCTGCTATTCGCCTAAAAAATTTAAACACGTACTCAGATTCAGTGGCTGAGGCGACAACGGGAATGTTTGGTTGAGCTCTCACCATTAGCACTGTTGCGGACCTGTAGCAAGAGCCGGCAAAGTGGTTCCACCCAATCGACGTTGAAGCCGGACATGGGACAGAAACGCTCCCGTCTGCAATGCATCATCTACAGTACTCAAAACAGTACAGAGTGAGAGGAGCCAGAGCTGCCAAGAGCAGCACCAAACGGCTCCTTGGGGAGAATTATAGGAAACTGTAATTACTTAAGAAAAGTTAGCGCCTTTGGAATTTGGAGAGAATTATATTCGTATAATTATAGTCAGACCATCGTACGGGCAACCGTTTTTATAATACATCGCTTCGGGAACTTGGGGCGTCACCCTTTCATGTTTCATCTCTACCTTTTTCCGAATGGTGCAACCATCCTAACCAGCTAGTACTCTTAAATTTCTCCTCTTTTGGCCAGGCTAAATAGAATGCAGAACACAAAAGGAAAAATAAAGGCAAAATACATCAGGCAACAGTGAAGTATGCATAGGTTTACCAAAGCAAGGAGAAATCTTCCCAGACATTTGTGAAGGTTTCTAAACTGTAGTTAGACATCATGTTGTCATCAAAACACCTGCTCATATTCGATCCCGAGTGACAAACAGTGTGAAGGTTCAATCGAAGTTCAGGATGAATCTCGACCCGATTTTTATCCTTTTTTCTACAAAAAATGCTCTATAGCTTCAGTTAGGGATGACACATCTCACATCATGAATTCCAAAACTGGCCCTGAATGAACACTGCAATTCCTTGTCTGCATATATTCTATCATCAGCCGATGCCAACCGAAGACACTCATCTCATCCGGTTAACCGTCTAGCCACTCTGAAGCAGGTTGTATCCCCTGGCACAGCTGTGGGCATATTTTCCTCTTCTCCGCTGCTTGAATATTCAGCTGGCTGGGGATTTCTCTAGGATAGACTGTTCACGTTTCCACTGGAGGTGGTACCTAGAGGTCTGCTTCGGGGTCGACCCTTTCTGGAACGGAGGGGAGCTCCAAGGCTGCAAAGGGCTCCCAGTCTGTTGAATAGATGCCAGAAATCCTGGAGGCGCATCTGCTTTAGGCATGACCTGAAAACACAAGATATAAACAGCAGAATGAAATTTATATTTGTATAAGCTACAATATCACATAGTAGAAGGTTAGCGCAATCCAAAATTCGAATGAACTCTCTGTGCGACTGCTCCATTTAGTAAATAATGTTGCCAAAATGGAATGTGCAAACACTCTTGACTAAAGCTACATGTTGACACTGAAGCTACATGTCTGACACAATAAATTCCACTTTTAACGTAAGGACTCGATGAAAAAATACAGATCAGCAAACGATAACAAATAAAGGAGTCATACAGTGAGCACTCGAGTGAGAAATGATGTCCCATTCAAAGATACAGCCTTCTCGATAGAATCCTTGTCAGCAAAAGTAATACATGCAGCCCTACAAGGAACATTCAAATAGCATTACCAAGTGCACATTGCTAGATGTTACAAGGTAAAAGAAGCTCCAATCAGCGAATTTAAAAAAAAAAAGACAGCTCCAACAACGTACCCTTTAGGATGTCCAGTAATGGCATCTGCCAAGATGTTAATCTTAAGCACAGTCCCACACTTCATGAAATGCATAGACAACGCTTCCTTTGTTGCCGCAAAATGTACCTAAAAGAACCATCAAAAGGAGATGCCCTACTGAGATTTTGTTTATTTCTTACAGTTGGTTATCACAAATTTCTCCTTTTCCAAATTAACTGGGTGTACGAAAAGCTAGGAATTATTGCTACATCTACAGAATCAAAAAAAAAATGTCAACAGATTCTCTTTACATACATTTGTCACGAGAACAGTTCTGGAGTCAACATCTTCCTCCAAATTAGCTTGAGGACCTACAGTGTAAATCAATAATTTGATTGAAATTTAAGAATACAAGATACATGCAGAATATTCATTGATGAAATATCAAACTAGTGCAATATAACGTTATTTAAAATCATAGTATAAGTAACAATTAACATACCACTGCGTATAACAAGCAAGTGTCAACTAAATCGTATATGAACAAACTAAATAACAAGATAATCCATGTAACAATGTCCAATTTGTTATGACAGTATTGCTCAACAAACTCATGGAAACAGGCATGGCACACCCTCTCAAACTTTACAAGCAGTTGCAGAAGTGCAACTGGTGCGAAGATGAAGTGCATAGACGCTAGCCACTAGGAGTTCCTTCAATGATGACCTCATGGGGTAGTGACATTCAATGAGGCACATAACACACAGATGGTTAAGACAATGTCACAACGGCGACTGACAGATGATAACACCAGTAACGAGCCACTCAGCTGTCTGGCTCACTCGGAAAAGGCATGTCTTGAAAAGGTATGGGGAACGAAGGGTAAAGAGTTTTTTTCTGCCTACTTAAAATTGCACTCATCAGACATCAATCGTGGCAAATAAGGTAAGATTCGAAAATGAGTGCGCCAAAGAAATGAAATTATTAGCGAAGATCAGGGATTTGATAGTTCCCTGGCCTATGAGTTCTCTTTTGAAGATAGTGAATATAAAATATGCTGGTAGTTTGTGAAGAAATAAACATATTTTAAGAAATGAAATGTTGAGGGCCCAATTCAAAGTATGGAGGAATAAAAAGCATATATTTTCCTGTTTGGGTGAAATACCGTGCGTGCATGTTCAATTTCTTGTTTCAGTACAACAAATTAGAAAGTCTGCACTAGGTCTTCAAGAACCTCAAGAAAAAGGTCAAGAAAACAAGCCACCAGACAAACCTAATGATAGGGCACCTTGCTTTTCAGTAGTTATCTGCATCTGCTTCGAACGAAGCTTGAGAACATCCAGTTCCATTTGCTTGATCTTTAGTTTCATATTCAATATTTCCTGCATAATTAGTTAAGACAAAAAGAAGTAATACCTGAAGTCAGAAGTGGAAACATGGTAAGGAGTTAACAAATAAAAGCATAGCTTACGTCTTCAGCTTTCACAGGATTGTTCCTGCAACTAGAACCATCTTCACGCACAGAAGATGGAGTCTTTGGCAGTGCAGGGCTGCAAACCTGATCACCAAGCAATACTTCAGCTTCTGAATTTCTCCGCATAGTTAACGGCGGCGATTTGATAGATGTCATTGCATGTCCTTTTGATGATCTGAATATATTGTGTGTGGGCTCGGAAACAGCAGGTAAATCATTCATCTCAGCTGTGGACTCGTTCAAACTTTGGGATCGAATGCTTTTAACTGGCATTGATAAACTGGACTTCTGGCTACGCACTTCTCTTTCTTGATCATTGCGCTCCACTGCACCATGAAACACACTTCCTCCACCGAAACTTAGCCGACCAGCAAGCCTACTTCCATTGGCCCTCCCCGCATGCTCATGTGCTTGCGCTATGTTGATATCTGTATAGCTATTGGTAAGCCTTCTAGGGTTTGCTTTATCAAACATATCATGTCTTGCATTTGAGTCAACACAGTATCTTTGTTCATGTTCACAAACGAACTTGGCCTTCTTATATAGTCCATTTTGAGCAGATATGGCGTGAGTTTCTCTAGTTAAACCACGATATTCGACAACGGGCTTCCCTAGCCTGTCCCAAACAGGACGTCTTTTCAAGGACATTGGCACTCTTTCGTCATTAGTTTCCACAGCTTCAGGCAAGCATCTTGTAGAAACATTTCTTCCAAAGTGCTCTCCATTGTCGAATTCCTCTGCATTAAGTTTTCAAAAGAGTAAATTTATTACTGACATTGAACACTACTTTGAGCTGTTTGTTGTCTTGTAAAACCCAAAAGCATCACACTGGACCAACTGTTTTTTCTCCAAATAAATTAATAAGGCGCTAAAACGAAGAACAATGCTTAGCTAAAAGTAATAGTACAGGGTTTTAGAGTACATGGCAGGAGCATCAAATGCACCTAAGCATGAACACTAACCAGGAGAAGCCAGATAAAACAAGGACATAAGAAATCGGACCACTAATTCTATTTGTTCACCTCGTATTTCATCTTCCAAATGGTGCAATATAGTGCAGCATAAGATAGGTACTTCATACAGCCTACATATTGTAACATCACTGCAGTCTCACAGAATACACACTTCAGCTAAACTTGGCCATGTAAAACCCTCGCTGTGCTTCCCAATTATAACATATATTTTTCCAGTCGTTGAGGTTTGCCCCTACTATAAGCACTGCTTGACTAACTTCACCAAAAAAAATATACCAAATTAAATTCAACCATGACATATGCATGTGACTAGATCTTTTGTGTATGACTGCCCAATATACCCAAAACCTACAAATGTCAACTTCTAGCCACGGATTGGATATTTGTTTGCCATTGTGAATACAAACATTAGCCAAAATTGAACTCCATGACACCATGTTAAATATGACTATCAGGTCTAGCTGCCACGCCAATGACATGAACATATGATGGGAGAACGTGTTCGCCATTCAGACAAACACCATTTTGCAATATCCAACGGATTGAAATTGACATTACAGACGATAATACATGCCTGGTTCTACCACACTACTGCCAGTGTCGCAAAACAAAACTGCAACATAACAGGAATGGATGCCACAAAAATGAAGACCCAGGAAACAGACTAGCCATACTAATCATGACCTTACAGGGTCTAGGTGCTGGCACTATAATCACAGGATTGGTTTTGAAATTATTTTAAAAATATGTTTAATAATTTTTTTAAGATTATTTATTTTTAACAAATTAAGCTGAGGCGATGGCAAAATGGATATATGAGGGGGGAAAAGCAATGGCAGGCGATGAAGCTAACCTTTGGAGCATGGCTGGAGCTAAGGGCATATCGCTTCTCACTGGTCGAGCGGGCGGAGATTAGGTGACTAGTCCCTCGTCTAGGTCGGGTCGTGTTTTGTAACCGGCGCGAATGTAATTCTCAATCTGTCTGTGTGTGGGTTCAGAGTGTGTGTCTATTTTGTATTTCCTTTATTCCTTCTATTAATGAAATGATACGCAGCTCTCCTGCGTGTTCGAGAAAAAAAAAAAAAAAAAAAAAAAAAAAAAGGGGGGGAAAAGTGCACCTTGGGTTAATATTCGTTCAGTCCTTCCTGTTGCACCATACTGTGCCATCGAGAAGCTTCTGCAGCCTTCTGCATTTTGACCTTTCTGCTTTATGTAGGATGTTCAATTAAAATTCCTTTGTTCAAATTCAAAGAGAAGAAAAGTTAAGAGTAAAAGTGCAGTGCCTCAACCTTATGATGCTGGTCCTCCCAAAAGCACTGGCCACCATCCAATCTTTCTGGAGAAATCGCATCAGTGGAGCTAATATAGGGCCGGGCCACATTTCGTCCTTTAGTTGAATCAGGATTATGAATGTCACGGGACGGTTGGGGTACTGAGATCTTTGAGTTTACCTGTGCAAGAGAGGATGAGTTTGACACAATGCTCTCATAAATACAGGCATTTTGCTTGAATGTTCATGTCAGTTGGTTTAGATCAAAATGTGAAAAACGTTAACTGTTGCAAGAAATCCCTTATCATAATAGATAATACGACAAGATCCTTACCATATGAGAATCTCCATGGTGGACTTTCGCTGCCAAAAGATACTTATTGCCATTCAAGTGCTCACTTTCATTGTCCAATCTATCTTGGAAACTACAATTACCATCCGATGCCACAGTCCGTTTGCTCAGAAAACCCCAAAGCCTGCATAAACATATAAAAGCATCATGACTCTGAAAGGGTATAAGCTGAAAATAACAGCTGACAGTTACAGTACCATGTCACAAAACTTTCAGTGTCATCACCAAGAAAGGCATCCAAGTCATCACGCGCTTGATACTGATGTTTTCCATTACAGACTAAAACTACAATGTACTCCTTTATTCAAGGGGCGGAAATAAAGAAAAATAATCAGTCATCATTAAGCAGAAATAATAAAGAAACAAATTATACTAACAAGAGGGCACTTGAGAAACAGAAACATGAACTAGTTCAACATACTGATTTAAATACAAATATGTGAATAAGATGATCATTTAGCCCAGTAGCATACTAGTAATGTCAAAGAGGAATGGTAAGCAATAGGCCTGTTCACACGTATTTGAGCAAACTGGCTCAAAACAGGCAGCCCCTTAAGAGAGCTAATGATGAACAGTATCTAAATTACTGTTTGCCCGCGCGAGGGGGGCTAGTTTCGAACCATTTGCTTAAAAAGTGCATAAACAATCCAAGTTAGCAAAAGAGCATTACACTCGAAAAGGACCAAGCCAACTATCAACTCACCACTCGAGAAATATTTAACGGGCAAATAGGTGTATTCTTAAATAAAGAGATAAACATTTGGATTGTTACTAAATGCAAAGAGTGTAAAACCTCTACATAAATAAGTAACATACCCCTTTGTAAAGAAATAAAGACAATAACATTTGAATTGTTACTAGCAAGTTTCAACAATACCATTGTTTGTTTCTCCTTTATTTCGTTTTCATGAATTTGTGAACTCGCTAATGAAAAAGGTACTGAGGTAAACTGAAATTGCATACTGTATTTTCTCATAATAGAGTTTTACTATATTCAGTAATTCACTTGAACTCCAAACAACATGGGTAAATTTACATCCAGTTGGAACCACCCCCAACAAATATCCTATTGTGCCACCATAACTATCAATGTCTATGAAGTAGCACAGAACATCTTAATGCTGAACTAAAATCAGCAATCTTACATAGGATTTTATTTCTGGAAACCACCATGTACAACTATAAACATGTACATTGTTTCCGCGACATTTGGCTGACATTTTAGCACAGTACCATCATGATGAGGAAGTGTTCCATGCAGTTATACAATCCTTAAACGCAGAGTTGAAATGCAATGTGCAAATAACAACAAGGTACATAAATACAACTAGTAAATCATTCAAAAAGTGTATGCAAATGCCAAATGGCAAAAGCAATTGAGCCTAGCATTTGAAAGAGCGGAAATTGAAATCATCGAAGTGGTGAAAGGTAGCTACGGCTTAAAATAATTCAGATAGTACACACCACTCCATGCCATTACAACACTACAAAGTGTGATTGTAAATGCACCCAAGGCTGAGGCCAAAACCAAGAGAACTTGCACACACAACTAACTTACGATGTCTATACAAATCAGACAGAATATGTGAAAGTCATTTCATCTGCACCTGCTTCCTAGATATGCAACATGACTATAATATCCATACAAGACCAGTAGAACAAATTTTAAGAATGTACTACCATTGTAGCTAAAACTCTTTTAGCCATCAAGCTGGACAGGAACATACTTAGCTCCAAGCATCACAATTCACACACCAAAGTAAATGTGGCCTTATTTTCATAGTCTTATTCTGCTTGAACAATGACATTTACACTAAATCAGATCAAAATTCTTCCTGACACTTGTGACAATACCAGGCTTCTGTGATATTTGGTATTTGATCCAAGGTAAGGAACAGAAATGGGTAGGACGACAAAATTTTCAACCACTTGTTACAACATTAGTTTTCTCCAAATTCAATTCCCGTCACTTTCAATTCATCACTATGTGCTAGACCGTTCATAAATCCACTCCTCCCCCACTTGCATACCCAACTGCCTGGTTTCTCTCGACTGAAACAGAACTCTGAAGAAACCAGAGGCACGCCAATCATCTCTCTAAACCAACCAGAACACGCTTCTAAGGTAGCAGCATCCACCCCTACAAACCTAATCGGCGCAACAGCATCGACACCTCCGCCAACCACACCGTTCAAGCAAGTCACAGGGCTCATGCGCGCGAGAGGGGAGGGGAAGAGAGAGGGTGGCCGGGGTTACCACGAGGGTCTCGTCGGAGTAGAGGAAGCGGGGAAGCACGTCAGCGACGGCGGCGCGGAGGGCGGCGGCGTCCGGCGAGCGCCGATCCATGCGGAAGGACCGCTCCTCGGCGGCGAAAAGCCGGCGGCGGCGGCGCAGCAGCTGCTGCTGCTCGGCGTCGGGCTCCGCCTCCCGCACCATCGCCGAGGTTTGGGTTTGGGGTGTGTGTTGGGGCCGCGAGAATCTTCGAGTGGCTGCTGCCCCTGCCCTGTCTGCCTGTTTTACGTGACAGGTTGAAAAAGCGAGTGGGGCGGGATTAATCTGGAGCTAACGTAGCACCAGGTTTTATCTGGATTCCAAAATCTTTTTCACAACAATATTTTTTATGTGCCTGCGATCCCGCCAATCTGTGTATAATAACACTAACAGTTGTGAAAGATTTGGGGCTTTCCAAAATCTTTTTCACTAGCCATTGTACAGCTGCCAAGTGCCTCTATCTATGCACGTCAAGCAACTTGTTCAACAGAGCAACATCATGCGCATTTTACTTAATTTTAATTTTGAGCTAGCTAGCCAGGCTATTGTTATCACAAAAGTTGACACAAGATCTTTTCATCACTAAGACATTCCCAATTTCATCTAAAAAAAAGACATTCCCAATTTTCCAGATACATACATAGAAAAACACTCAAAAACATATTGCTCGCAGATATGCAAGCAATATTGGTGTGCTGCCGAAGAACCCACATGAAGTATAGACGCGCATTTTCCTCTTTAGTCTGCGGCTTCACCCGTCGCATACACATGTGCCACGTCCAGGTGAAAATTTTTGACCGCATGATTTTGATCTGTGTGTTTTCACAATGCTTGGTTACGTTAATCCTCGGTGAAAACTTCTCCCTTGTACGGGTGCTACACGCGTCTGTTCACCTTTCGCTCGTCGTGCGACGGGGGAGTAATGGTGATGCATCGTATTTGGCCCGGCGCCCCTCCGGTTGCTTCCTCATTGCCTTGTTTTCTCCATCTCTTCCCCGTTTCGTCTTCCTTGGTCTCACTTCCTTGGTTCTTCCGATCTGCGCGGCGGGTGAGTTCGTCGCCGTTCTTCCCCGGTTGATTACTGGTGGGATCGCATGGCCGCAGTCGGTTTGGGTCTAGAGATCGGGCGGTTTAGTTCCTTTGTTTTCCCGATTCGTTGTGGTCTTGGTTCAGATTGCTCGCTCATCTACTTCCTCGGTTTCTTGCGCTGGATTGCTACGATGTGCATGTGTTTGGTTTGGAGTGTCTTTGTTTGATTTGAAGCGGTTAGGGTCTCAATCCTTTGCTTGATCAGGCCTCACGGCACTGCTGCTCGCTCCATCTCCGTCGCTCACGCGGATGAGGATGGCATGGTCAAGCCCGACATCAGGAGCCCAACCGCAGCCTCGTGATAGTGTTAGATGTTGCATGCAGGAAGCTTGACAGTGGCCTCGAAGGGGTGTTCTATGCACCACCAGGAGCCCGACAGAGGTTTCGCCGACCTTCAGGTTTGGTGCTATTTCTCTTGCTGGCTTTCTTCAATTGGTTTATTGTTTTGTTTTTTTTTTTTTTTTTTTTGTCATTTGAGGCGCTACTCCTTTCCTGCTTGCAGCAGACTTTCTATTTCGATTCAGCTATTGCTAGATCATATATGCATCATGGTAGATTTCCTCTCACTAATTATGACTGCACTGTAGATCATGTTTTTATCTTCACGATTTATATGGGTATCATGTTTGCATACTGATCAAGTCGTATCTCTGTTAACCCCTCTTTTTAATATTTCCTTTCAGCTGCATGATAAAGTATAGAGAATAGTTAATGTGATCTGAGTTGGTGATTCCCTGATGTGTAGATTATATAATTGAAATGATTTCTCACCTGATTTTTTGCATGTCATTATAATGAAATTTGCTTATTTAGTCATATTGTAGTTTTTCCATTGGTTTCACATAAAGAACCCTGACCTTCCATTTAGAGAATTCTGGTGTGTATATCAGAGGCCCTGGTTTGTGAGCTGTTCAATAACACAAGTATATATATTTTTTAAGGTTTGTGAAGAGTGCTCAGGTGTTAGAATTGTAAAAGATGATTCTGGTGAAGAGTGCTCAGGTGTTAGAATTGTAAAAGATGATTCTGGTGTATATCAGAGGCCCTGGTTTGTGAGCTGTGCAACAACAAAAGTATACATTTTTTTCTTCAAGGTTTGTGAATAGTGCTCAGGTGTTAGAATTGTAAAAGATGATTCTGGTGTATATCAGAGGCCCTGGTTTGTGAGATGTTCAACAACACAGGTATACATTTTTTTTCTTTAAGGTTTGTGAAGAGTGCTCAGGTGTTAGAATTGTAAAAGATGGTTCTTTCAATGTCAATATTGGGATAACAAGTTGTCAAATGAACAGGTAAAACGTGATTATGTCATGGTGAACAGCTTACAGAGTTTCTTTGTTGGCTATATTATTTGTACCTTGTCCTATAATATGTTTCAGCTCTGCTCTTTGTGTCATTCTGCATTGATAGTGCGCCTATAGTATTATTTGGTTTTGTGATTCAATGCCAAGTATTTTTTGTTACTTGAGGTCCTTTTTTCAGTTGAATGCACCATTTTCAAATTGTGTAAAGCAGTTCTTAAATTTTATTGGCCCATACTTTTTTCACTTCCTGTTTGTTTGATAAGATGAAGATACAATCATTGATGGTTTCAACTGCTGCTGTAGGTAAAGTAGAATGCCACAGCCAACAAACAAGGTGTTTATCTGTCCCTGTTGCTGTTCATATGTAAGCATCAATGGCTCCTAAATACTACTATTTACTTTATCCGTTATCCTTTTGAGATCCCATATGCAAATTATTTCCAAATGGTCAGTCAAGCAAGCTTTCCGCCTTCTTTAGTCACTTAAATAGAGCCCATGTATTTATTTAGTAAACACAGATGATTATACCTCATAAATTAATGCTAGGAAGAATTTGTTCCATGGTAATATGATTCTAGGGAACATTAGGGGAGGTTTTCTTTTGACACGACTTGGTAAATCCAATTGAGAGCATGCTGGATGTCCACTGAAATTGTGAATGGGGTCACCCCTTTTTGATTTTTCGTTAAACCTCTACTTTGTGTGGTTCCTGATAGAAGAGCCGAGATCAGCATAGGAGTGTTGCCTCCTTTCTAATTTTGGCCAGCAAAGTGCTTACCAACATTGCACCAGGTTCAACTGAGACTTCTTTAGAGGGAAAATGTCACATCCCAAAAATTTGAGGCCTAAAAACAATGTATATAAACCTTAAACCAAGTTGGATTATGTTTGAATTTCGAATTTGACCTCTTTTGAATTTTCAAATGCATGCACACATGGCATTCATATGCATCCAGGAACTTCTCCAAATTTTCGTAGGAAATTGGCTCGGCCAAAAATCCCAAAACATTTACCATAGATGCAATTCACAGAGAAGTATTTTCCATGAATTTTTCAGAATTGTTGGAGACCATTTGCCTAGGTAGAAAATTCGTGAACACGTCAGCCTGTTTGAAAAATTCGAAAAATAGTAGCAGACCTGAATAGGCTCGGCCCAATTAGCCGAAACAGTGGACCAGCCTGCCACGGCCCACCTTGGCCCATGCCGGCCCGCACCTCCTTCTCCCACCTCTGTTCACGCGCGGCGCGACGCGCTGCGCCGCGATGCGCGCCACCGGCCGCGTCGACGGCAGCTCGCCTCGTCCCGTGCTCGCCACGGCTTGGTCCCACATCCCCGCGCGCCCATGCTTCTCCCTGCTCACCTCGTTGACTTGGAAAAGGAAGAAAACCTGCCGAGAAGCCTCCCGAGCCACCCCGTGCCCGCTCGTTCGTCGGCCTTCCGCCGCCTCCCTATGCTGCTCCCTGTCCAAGCACCGCCACGCCGCGCCATCACTCGCCACGCGTGCCACGGAGCCTCACGCAGCATCCTGCGCGCACATTCGCGATCCGGAGCCCCTCCTTCCCCTTCCATTCCTTGCTCGCCACGAGGCCGCCAGAGCGCGCTCGGGCAACCCGCAGCGAAACCGCCTCAAACGGCTATAAAAGCTCGAGCTCTTCCCCTCTGCTCTCTCTTCGGTCTTCTCCAGCCTTCCTGAACTAACCTTGATGAGAAAGACCGAGAAAGAAGCGTGAATTTGAGCTTTTCCCCAAAATCAGCCGCCGCCGCCATTGCCGGATTTCAAGCTCTTCCGGTGAGCTCCACGTCAAGTTCAAGTACTTTTGAAGTCTCCACGAGACGCTGATGCTTTCCCCTCTGACCTTTTTCTTGATTTTTAGGCGGAGGAGTGCCGTTGCCTTTTCCTCCCCTGTTTCGCCGTCGCCGCCGTCATCGTCATCGTCTCCGGCCATCTCCTTTCCTGCCACTAGCTTGGTGAGCCTTCTAAGAGCCCGTAGGTGCTAAGTGCATGACATAAACACGTCGCCGTGCTCGGTTTCGTGCATCTCGTCGTAGCTCCGCCGCCGCGCCGCCTAGGTCATCGCCGCGCCACCGCTACCGTACACCAGCTCCGGTGAGGCGACCACCGGAGTGTAGGTCTTACCCTCCTGCGTCGATTGGTGGGTGGTGTTGACGTTGTCTGGCCGTAGCTCGTCGCCGGCGAGCCGTCCAGCCGCCGCGTTTACTGTGCGCGCGCTAATTTGAATGAAATCACTCTTAAGCCGCCACTTGTCGCGCTGTGATTGGCCAGAAAATGTTTAAACGTTTTTAACTCGAAATAGATAGAAAAATGGTAGGGAAAAATTAGGAAAAATACTTGGAAAATTTCTTATGTTTTTAGGCTCCTTTTTATGTAAAAATAAGATATATATGCTTAGGAAAAATTCATAGTAGCAAATAGGTTAGCTTTATGTCTTGTTTAAAATTAAATACTTAGGAAAAATTTCATATGGAAAATAAATGAAATAAGGTTACTTTCTGAACTTTTCAGAAACCATATCCACTGTGGATCCAAAATTTATCATAGGAAAAATTTAGAAGAAATAACTTGTAGGGTTACTTTATTTTCTAGGAAATCAAATGTTACTTATAGAAAATTTATCTAAGTTTACTTAATAGATATGCATGCAATCACTATAAATGAAAAACTTAGTTTTCTACTTCTCAAACCACTGATAGTACTGTTTTAGTGGAAATAAAAATATTAGGCTTCATTTGTTTAAATAGATATGCTTGTCACATTCACCATAAGTATTTTTTTTAGGAAAGTAAATAAATTAAAATCTTGTCTAAGTGAATATGGCCTTTTCAACCCTAGAAGTATGCCATACTGTAAAAGATTGACATGTTAGCTTTGAAAATTCATTTAGGAATAATTTAGTCAATTTTTGGATTAAATTTGACCCCTTTTGATTTGTTTATGAATTTAACTTCGAACGCGTGTAGAATCGTCGTACGATCTTCGAATTGAGTGATTCGAATTGCATAGTTCATCTAAATTCATGCTTCATGCATACATGCAAAATATGCATCCCTTTCAGTTGGTTTTTAATTCGGATTTTATTGATATTTATTTGGATATTATTTACTTTAACGTGTAGACGATCCGAACGATGAAGAATATGTAGAGGAGCAAGAATCTGAGGATCCGAACTACGAGGATCAAGAGTTTGAACAAGACCAGCAGCAAGGCAAGCACCCCCTTGATCATTTTGAACCCATGTTTGTGATGAGATGATTTGCATGATGATTAGGGATAAACTATGCATTAATAGTTCCAATAAAATTCTGCTGGGAAAATATGATAAACCCTTTTTACTGGAAACACTATGACCCCTTATTTACCTCTACTTGCAGAATAGTTTTAGAATGGGAATTGTTAGGAAAATATCCTTTTAGGAAGCACACTACATACTATTATTTAAAGTAGTGACTTAGTAATTTCCCATTAAAAGGTATATATATGTTTAAGCACATGCTAATCTATAAATGTTAGATTTATACCACTTGTTGGGAACTATTTATATGCTTTAATAATTTTAGATGATGGCGGGTTATGTTATGATAATTATGATGATATTTTGATAATTGTGGAGACCCGTCACATCGCATAAGGACCGGTACATTATAACTTGATTTGAGGAAACTTCCATGCGACCATGGACGCTGGTATGGGACGGCCATGGCTAAGTAATTTAGTGAATGTTGTCTTGCCTTCTTGAAGTAGAGAATGTGCAGATAATTCCCGGTTTTGTTGGGGTTATTCGAAGGGGCTCCCATTACTATAACGTGTGGGATTAAAGTTTGCTGACACAATAAATTGTACTTTCTTAATTCCTGCCTAACTACCCATGTTTGAAGGAGGGGAAAATTGTACCTCTGGGGTGTTAGTGGTCGGGTACGGAGGGATCTTTGCAATTTAGGGAAGGCAAGATTAGCAAACACTTAATGAAAACGTCATGTGTGATACCGATGTGCACACTTCGTGAGTGCACGGTGCTAGCTACACCATAGACGGTCACTCACAATCCATGGGTACAGCGTACAAACTCTGCAGAGTAATAATCCATTCGAATGGCCGTGCTTGCGGTCTCAAGCTCCTTAATGATAGAAGTTTTGTTTAGCAAATGATGGAGAATGAATTTGATTATGTTTTGTTAATTGTTTAATTATTTAACTTATTGCAAGACTTGATATCTCATTTTTATAGAATATGTATGTGCTTACTCATTTATGCAATTCTTTACCTTAAGCTACCTTCATTTTAGTAACATTTATTTAAATTTACTTTCGGTATTTACTTATGAAAACTTTATCACTCCCTTTCCGCGGAACCTTGCATTTAAATTACTTTTTCATACACAAAAGTCTTGCTGAGTACCAATGTACTCACCCTTGCTAAACATGTTGATCAGAGGAAGAAGAAGATACGTATGAAAATCCGCAGGACACAGGGTTTTATGCTTCGAGTTTTGACGATACTCCCAATGGATCGGTCTAGGTTCATCTAGGTTGTTCGCCTGTGGAGTCTTGGGCAATAACCACTAGATGCGCTGCGAGTTCTTTTGGACTTTAATTGCCTCTTAGAACTTTTATTTAGCCAGTCGGCTAGATGTATGTGTAATTAAGTTGTAATGTTTGAATATGTGATGTAAAATAAATAAGGATTTTTGTTGTATGAGTATGTTGATATCAATTGCTTGCGTGTGTGCTTGCGGTTGATTCTGGGACAAGCATGATGAAAACACGTAGTTTCGGGTATTTAAATATCTGGAACACCGCAGAAAAAGACGCTTCAATTCAATAATAGGATGCCCAATAGATGACGCTAATATCTGTTATTTAGCTATTTAAATTTCAGAGAGCTGTCAATGTAGAATAGGAGCTAAATAATAGAAACTCCAAATATCATGCAGCCTAGGATTTGTTCTTACAATAAACATTCTTAGTTACATGCACTACCTTGCAAGTTCTATTTTCTTCTATAATTGTATTTTTCTCAAGTGGAGTAAGAAACGGTGTATTCAGTTTCATGTGTTCATGATTCAAAATAGGGCCAGTGCTTATTGAAGAACACACGCTGCCATGAGAATTCAGAACTGAAGATCATGATCACTCTGCATATGAGAAGATGCATGTTTTTTGTTTGTGGAAATAAAGGTATGTTCCTACTGAATTTGTCTATAAATTTGTTTGCTGTATGAATTAGGGATTAGCTAATTTAAGCTTCTACATATGGGTATGCCTGAAGCTTTGCTTAGTTTAATGGCTCAGGATTACGCTTATGTGATTAAAAAGAGCTTTCTTACAGTCGTGTGTATGTAGGAGAAAAAGATGGACAACTCTGACCTGGATATTGCGTTTATATTCTAGCTGCAGGTTCTTTTTATTTCGTTCATGGTTCTACAGTGCCTTTTGCATTAATCTAGGTACATCTGCTGCAAGTTTGTTCATGTATTTCAGGGAAAAAGGTCACACTTTCACGGAAAAGTCAAAGGCCCATATTTTTTCTTGAAAATTTAAATGTGACTACACAAAATTATAGGTTCTGTTACAAGAAAATACACTCTGCTGATTCCTATTGCTGTAAATATTCATTTCCACTGTGCATTCTGTCCAGAGAACATAGACTAAATGGCACAGCAAACAGACAAGGTCAGACGTGTTTATTTGCCTGAGTTTCATATTTTAGAGCCAAATCTTTTCCTTTATGCTCTGAGAGCTTATTTGTAAGTTACTTCCATCTAACAACAATTGCTATCGATTATTGGGACAGAATGCCAAGAAAGTAGAATACATATTGCTAACTACAACGTTTTATGAGATATACTTTTATCTTTACCAGTTGAGCATTATCATGTGATTGGCGTGAATTTTGGGCCACACTTTCATGCTTTCAACAGCCAAATATAGCTTGCTATGCTTTCGGACCATACCAGTAACATATGTTGTCAATATTGAATTAGCTTTCTGCTTTGTGTGCATGTCTCACTCACATAGTATTCCTACACTGAAATAGCTTTCTTTTTTTTTTAAAGAAACTGTAAAAGGTGGGCAATGTTGTGCCAATTCTAATATTCAGTTGGTGGAATGCCGGATTTGCCTGTAGCCGTGTTACTTTTTATGCCCTTTTTGTTAGCTTAAATATAGTGAGGTAATGATTACATGTTGCTTGAATTCACCTCTTGTGCATAGGAAGAAGATCATTCATTAATTGAAATTCCAACCTGGCTCCGTATTTCTCTCGCTAATACTCTAATATTGAACACTTTTCCCTTCAATTTGACTTTGTAAACCATTTATACCCTGTAACGGTTTCAGCCTTTTCTTAACTGAAACAGTTTATACAAAGAATTGAGGCACCCATCCAGTTAACAAGATATATTTGCTTTATCAATGCCTATTAAACAGTTATGCTATTTCATTAAGAGAGAGAATGTGATGGAATTGTCAGTCATAGTACTGGATTTTGTTTATATGGCACTATGCACCTAATCATTGGCAACAAAGAACTTGCAAGAAAATCATTGACCAACTTGATTAAATTGTAGACAACGGTCAAGTTCACTGTGTATTCCTGCTAAGCAGTTCCTTTCATTTAAGCTTTGGTTTATAATGATTTTCACTCTCTTTTTCAGGATAGCATTCCATCTAGCATTGCCTGTTTTGCTTTGTTTGCCAATGCGGCGCACAATGCGGTAATTATTTGCTCGTATAAGAAAGTGGCACCTTAATGAATTTTCTTCTTGTATCTGCAATGATTTTTGTGGACTGAAATATCATTATGTTTGAAAAAACATTCCGACACACTAACTCCCTTCTGTTTGTTTCACCTCTACATAGTTACTCCTAATCAGGTTTAGGGATTTCATATCTTTTTGATTCAGTATCTATGCTGCATTTCATATCTGAGCTTTGATGACACATAATAGCCTAATGTCTTTTCCCTGCTACCGCACCGTGGATGCCTTTGTTATGTGCATTGTTTTTGTTGTTCAGTCTCAAGCATACTTTTTAGCCTCCCTTATTTAGTCTTTGTATGTGTTTTCTGTAGCAATCTATGAACGAAGAATTGCACGATGTCTCCAGTGTTGTCATTGCAACTGTGGCCTTTTTTAAAGATCTGTCTGCGTGAGGTTACTGCCCTACTTGATCCATGTCAAAAGAATTCAGAGATTCAATGTTGTACCTTATATTGTTATATACGCTTCATCTGTAATCAATAAGTCGTGCTATTGTATATCGACTATATTTTGAAAAACAATGTCAAATATTTGTATCAACCGTTGTTGCAAGTACATATATTTGCCACTTGTACAACTTTTTTTCTCAACTAAAATTTCTAGCAAACGGCGCGCAAGGGCGCGCCGCCTTCTACTAGTATATAAGTCGTTTCCACTCTGTGTTCGTGATAACAGACACTTAAATCCCACCTTGGGCAAGCGTACTCGGGATCAAACTTTGCTATTGACACAGATTCATATTGGAAAAGTTTCATGAATCACCAATTACATCGAAGTTCGAGGATACTGTTCCTCTCCAGCAAAGATCAAACAAGAAAAAGAAATGAATAAAAAATAGCAATAATGAGGCGCTCACGTACCCTTTCAACAACACAACAACAACCAAAATAGGATGATGTCCAAGCTTTCCACCACCTCCTCCTCTAGTTCTTCTTGCTCTCGGCAAGATGGGTAAAATTGTGGCAAATACTTGTCGTGTCTACCACAATTCATCTCTACAAATCAACATCTGAAGCTAAAGTATTGTGAATATTGTGTCACAAGACCATAGAATAAGTACATAACATGAAGTTTTGTGATGTCTTATAACAAACATTTAGTTTAACGACAATGAAACAACAATTAAAATATACTATTATCTATTATGGCTTAAATTAATATTCCTATTTCTATGCAAAAGCCTTATTGAGATCATATCTAAAAATATCAAATTACCTAAACTTTGACCATTAGTCATACAAATACAAGTATGTGATGTACAAAAACCATGACAATAAATTCATATTTCAAGATTTATATTTACTTTGGAGCACAATACTGTAAGAGAAGTCATTGATCAAACACTTGAAGAGAACAATACTATGTAGTTTTGTCAATTTTAATAACATTTTGTTAAAGTAAGAAAATAATAATTGTTCACTACACCAGGCCCTAGCAGGCCGAAAGCGAAGCAATGGGCAGCCCCTGCATCTCTCTCCTTCGGCCCTTTCCCGTCAAAAACCGGAGGCCTTCCTGTGCTGTTCAGACACCGCCGTCCGCCGTTACGTTTCCGTGTCGTGGTGCACCGCACCTCACGACACCCAAAACCTATCTCCACTCCACCGCGCCGCGCCTCCGTCACTCCCCGATCCCGCAGCGCCGCGCCAGATCCGCCTCCCCCCTCCCCGCTCCCCGCCGGATCCGGTCACCGCCGCGCCGAGGCGAGCCGGTCAGGCGCCGCCGACCTCTGCCTTAAAAAAGCCTCCCCGGCGGTCCGAGGTCGGACGCGGCGGCAGCCATGGCGGCCGCGGAGGAGAACAACTCCATGTTCCTGATATTCATCCTCACCATGATCGCGCTGCCGCTGGTGCCCTACACCATCATGCGCCTGTGCCGCGCCGCCTCCGAGAAGGCCAAGACCATCCACTGCCGATGCTCAGGGTGCCACCGCTCCGGCAAGTACCGCAAGTCGATCTACAAGAGGGTGCGGATGCCGCCGCGTTTTTTTCCCTTTTAGTTCTTCGTCACTGTTTGATTTGATGCGAGAGCCCCGTTTTGGGATGTCCCTGGATTTGCTCTCTTCGTGACTGTGTCTTGCTGGTGTACTTTGTCCCGCAGATATCCAACTTTTCGACGTGCAGTAACCTGACCATTGTACTGCTCTGGGTCGTCATGATCTTCCTCGTTTACTACATCAAGCATGTTAGCCGTGAGGTATGCGATTTTGTAGCTGTTACTAAATACTGCTTTTCAGCTTTTTTGGAGTCCCCAGTCCGCTGATTCGATACTTCTATGGGAACCATAAGAAGTCAATGTTTGTAGTTTGAATAGTCTAGGCTGGTGCAAGGGCGTAGGCGGCATAGCCAACAGTATTGATAGACTAGACTAGTACAACAAGAACATATAGCTAGGATATAAGACTTCTGGCGCTCTCTCGTGATAGTCACCACAACATTCATGAGCTTTTGTCTCTCACTTCTGAGTTTTGGAATGTGTCAGAACAAGTGAACAGTATGGTGAACAGTAGACTACTAGCCTAAGTGGCTTTCCATGACAATCATTCCTAAATTATTACTATGTTGTAGTGCTTAACTTCTAATTGCATCCTACTTTCTGCTGAACTTATTTAGGTGGCTCTCACTTGTATGTGGTCAATATGGCAGTGTTATGGGTATGGGGGAACTGTGTTATCAAGCTTAGCATTTTAGGTTTCAGATCAGTCAGTTCTACATTCTAAGCCTAATGCCAGTCCCGATTATAGGCTGGTTTTCTTGTAGATTTAACAACTTCAGGGTTTTTCTCTGGAAATTCCTTTCATAAAAAAATGAGGTAGTAACATTTTGGTGAACTATATCCAGTGACATGTCAACCTCAAAGACTGCCCTAAAAAAGAAAAACCGAAGACACTATTTTCTTGTGAAAGTTGAGCATAAGCTTCCAATATTTGGTGTTATATACGATTGTGTTTGATTTTGTAGGTCCAAGTTTTTGAGCCTTATAGCATTCTTGGACTGGAACCCGGGGCATCCGAATCTGATATTAAGAAATCGTACAGGAGGCTTTCTATTCAATACCATCCGGACAAAAATCCTGATCCAGGTACTCATTGCACTCCTAATGCTTCTCGATGATGAAAATGTGATTGTACAGGAAGAACCTTTGCCTGATGCTTTATTTTCTTCTTGTCCAGAGGCCCATACATTCTTTGTTGAATATATATCCAAGGCATATCAGGCTTTAACTGATCCCGTATCTCGTGAGAATTATGAGAAATATGGCCATCCCGATGGGAGGCAGGTAATGTCGACATTATTAGTTCATACCACTTCAATGCAAACTAAATTTTACCATAATCGTACGTCATAAACACCTGAAGCTAATATGAACTATCTTTCATGTATGATTCAGGGATTGCAAATGGGCATCGCTTTGCCCAAGTTCTTACTGAATATTGATGGTGCATCAGGCGGGATAATGCTTCTAGGAATAGTGGGGTTTTGCATACTGCTGCCCCTGATGATAGCAGTTATTTATTTGTCAAGGTCATCAAAGTATACAGGAAATTACGTCATGCATCAAACTCTATCCACTTATTACTACTTCATGAAGCCATCTCTTGCTCCCAGGTATGAATTTGCGAACATCTCATGTTGAGAAATTTTCACTTTGGGGTGTTTAATATTTATGTTTCCCTAGTATGTCTTCTTGTTCTTATATATATTTCCACTTATCGAACTCCTTAAAGTGAAGTTGTAATTCATTGTCAAGTTACCACTGCTTTTGCACATTGCCTAGCCTTTTCAAGGACAGGACTCGGGGTTTCAGAAATCCCGTTTGGTTAATTGTAGATCTAGCTAGTTTGTAGCTACTGACCAAAAGCCAGGGCTCTAGATTTTTTAACAACTTTATATGGTGGACATTTTTCTTTTCAGTTTCCAGTCCACTATTGTTATGTGTTCTAGGTCTAGTAATCATGTTTTTTCCCCTCTGTATCTGAAAAATGGATTGGTGCTATGTCACAGCAAAGTTATGGATGTGTTCATCAAAGCAGCAGAATATATGGAGATGCCAGTTCGACGCAGTGACGATGAACCCCTGCAGAAACTGTTTGTAGCTGTTAGAAGTGAATTAAATCTAGACTTAAAGAACATTAAAACAGAGCAAGCAAAGTTCTGGAAGCAGCACCCATCTCTAGTAAAGGTTGGCCTTTGGTTACTATATGTTCTGACGCAAAGATTTCTCTGCAGAATATGAAACATTGAGAAATCTAAAGTATCATTATTTTATTTTGCAGATGGAACTCTTGATTCAGGCTCATCTTACACGGGAAGCGTTTGCTTTGACCCCGGCGCTACTAAAAGATTACAGGCACATGCTTGAACTTGCACCTCGTCTTCTGGAAGAACTTGTTAAGGTACTTGCTCGAATATCACTTCGGTTAAAATTCATAGCGAATATCAGTTCTAGTTTGCTACAACTTACCTTTTTAAAGAGGTCAATGGTTCTCTAGTTGCGTATCTGATCTATTTCGATATCACACAAAGATAGCTGTGACAAGATTGAATGATTTTATCCGTGAAACCCTTGAAGGTACTAGAATTCGTGGGGCCAAAAATTTCAAGGTTTATGGCTATGCATTTGGTTGCCGTTGCTAAATTCACGCCTATGATGTCATTCCATAGAGCTGTAGATTGAGTAGAAAATTATTGATGAGCCCTATTCGGTTACATTGTGATGGTTTTGACATGTATACGCATTTCAGTGGCAAGTCCGGTATTCATTTAAATTAGCATTGCTATAATTTGTTGTGCTGTACTTTTTTTAAGCTGCAGTGGGAATCTAATTATGAGAAACTTAGGTCAGTTTGGAGACCTCCAGATCCTGGAATCTTGAACAAGTTGAAATTGGTAGAATAATAAAGTGATTTTAGTTAAAAATTGGAACGAGCAAAATCAATCATATACACATGTTCTACCCCAGCTTCAACTCTGTTTCTAATGTGGCAATTGCATTTTTACCATCGATTTGAGGTCCCATAGTGATTCTAACCCCGAATCTGCCATTTTGTGATTTTACCACAACTTTTTTGAACTGAAGCAAGCTTCTACCGTGGTTCTGTTAGCAACACTTTGACGGTGTTAACTAGTCAGGCAAAAGACCAAGTTGCCCTTTGTGATTTTACCACAACCCATGTTTTTGAGGCGTTGTGGCGACTGACAATTCATTTCCTACCATAATAGTATATAGCAGATAGCAAACCAACCAATCAAAGCCGATGAACCATTGGACGAAGAAACAAGAAGAATACATCCTATTCAATCCACTTTAGAGCTGACGACTACCTAAACTCCTTACGATGCGAGTACCTGGAGTCCCACCTGATCCGGGTCCTCCAGCCTTTGTCGCCCAGCCGCGCCATGCCCTTGCCGCTCAGCAGCAGTGTCGCGCCGCGCTCCCAGCTGCAGCGTCGTGCTTGCCGTGGTCTTGCCTCCCACCACCAGCTCGCTAGGTTTACGGTTGAGGATGTGCACAACAGGCCCCGCACGGGAGAAGTCTTCGGGGATGGATAAACGGGTGTAGGAGTACTTTGGTCTCCCTTGCGCGTTTTTCTTTTTATTTTTGTACTTTTATTTCGGTCCATCATACGGACTTGGGATCCCGTAAACGGTTGCGTCAGTTCAAAAAAGTTGTGGTAAAATCACAAAATAGCAGATTCGGGGTTAGAATCTCAATTGGCTCTCAAATTGATTGTAGAAACGCAATTTGCCCGTTTCTAATTGATCTTCTGTTTAAGAGTTGGACGTATTGCTCTATGGTTACTCCTTCAAATGGAAAAACTAGTCTATACACTTTGAATATACCTTATGTTGTTGTAACCATTTTTTTTTTACTAGGCACCATGTTTTGGTGCTTTATTACTTAAATTTACTCATTGGCATGCAGATTGCAGTTCTACCAAGAAGTCCCCATGGTTTTGGATGGCTAAGACCCGCCGTCGGTGTTATTGAGCTTTCTCAAAATATTATCCAGGTATGTTTTCTGTCACGTAACCTGTGATAAACAACTTCATATTTTTGTATGTACTTTTTCTCTATGTTGAATTCGAAATAGATGTATGCTCTAGTAGGAATCATTCAGGTGTATCTTTATTCTTTACTTAATTGTGCTAGTACCTAACTGGTCAGTTCAGCTGTGCATGTGGGACAATTAACCTAAGTACAAGGCATGTGGAAATAGTATCAATTTAAGAAAAACTTGAATCAGCTATTCACATTTCCCCTTAAGTCTTCAGTAACTTATATATTTCCTAGGGTAGAAGGACAATGCAATGGTAATCGGCATGCTTATGCTATGCATGTTGCTGACGGGAAAATTGAAGTGCCATCCAATTTATAGTTTTCACATTCTCCTATGTGTTTTTTTGGCTGGTGTTACCAGTACCAAATTTTCTTTTGTTCGCATGCTTATTCATAACCATGGTGCACGTGTAGGCTGTACCGTTGAGTGCGCGAAAAGCTAGTGGAGGCAACCCCGAAGGAATAGCACCTTTCTTGCAGCTGCCGCATTTTACGGAAGCCACTGTGAAAAAAATTGCCCGCAAGGTATATCTTTTATGTTCTTTCTGCAGAAGGTAAATTGAGCAAAGAAATCGAAAGTCTTTAGTCTATTTGACTCTAATGTAACTATCTCATTCTGTGGAGTACAGAAAATCCGTTCATTCCAAGAATTGTGTGACATGTCTGTGGAGGATCGTACTACATTGCTGACACAAGTCGCTGGGCTTTCTGAAGAAGAAACTCAGGATGTGGAGCTCGTACTGGAGATGATTCCTTCTATTGAAGTGGATATCAAATGCGAGACAGAAGGTGAAGAGGGCATTCAAGAGGGCGATGTTGTGACAATGTATGCCTGGGTCTCACTTCAACGCCGCAACGGGCTAACTGCTGCTCTTCCCCATTCTCCTTTCTTCCCTTTCCACAAGGAAGAAAATTTTTGGCTGCTTCTTGCAGACTCCGCAACGAATGATGTTTGGTTGTCCCAGAAGGTCAGCTTCATGGATGAGACTACTGCCATAACAGCGGCATCCAAAGCTATACAAGAAACCCAGGAAGCACTGGGTGCAAGTGCTAAGGAAATAGGAATTGCAGTTAGGGAGGCAGTTGACAAAGTGAAGAACGGCAGTCGGTTGGTAATGGGCAAGTTCCAGGCCCCCGCAGAGGGTAATCACAACCTGACCTCCTATTGTCTGTGTGATGCGTGGATTGGCTGTGATACCAAGACTAGCTTCAAGTTGAAGGTCCTTAAGCGCAGCCGTGCAGGAACTAGAGGCCATGTGCCCGAAGAAGGGCCAGCTGCAGCAGCTACCGAGGATGGCATTGAGGAGGAGGAAGAGGAAGAGGAGGAGGAGTATGATGACTATGAGAGCGAGTACAGTGATGACGAGGAAGATGATAAAAACAAGGGTAAGGGGAAGGTTGCGAATGGAGTGGCTCATCAAGGAGCTAACTCTGATATAGATTCTGGCAGTGATGAGTGATGTTATACCGTGATATGTTCAAAGAGGCATAGACACTTAACTTCATTGGTTTTCCCTGTTGTATCTCATGGAACTTGAACATATCCCATCGACATATAGAGTCGCCAGTAATAGTTACTCAATTTTACAGTTTTGCTTATTATTCTCGTGTTGAAGGGGTGAAAAATAATTCGAAATGAGGCTGATGGCCGTGAAAAGGACCGAATAAGCTCTGTCGAGGGGGACAAACTCTTGTCACAAGTAGTAGCATGAGATTGAGGCATGGGTATAATTATGCTTAGTGGTGTATTTGTACTGGCATTGTTATGTGGGGCTTAGAGCAACTTCAGCAGGGCTTTACTTGGACCCTACTCCATTTTTTAGGAGCTTGAGTAAAAAAATAAACTCCAGTAGGGATCTTATTTGAGCTCTCATTTTGCATGTCTTCTCAAACTTCATCTCCAGGCACTCATTCCTAGAGACTTCCTATTCCCCCCTCTCATCCGTGGGCCTCACTGTTTTTTTTCATTTTCCTTTTTTTTCTCTTCTTTTTCTTTTCTTCTCCCTTCTCCCTCCTCCCGCACGCCATTGCCGATCTGGCCGGGCCCCTCTCTCCCGCGCGCACCTGCCGCCGCCGACGAGACCTCTGCTGCTCCGCCGCGACGCCGTAGACACGTGCCCCGCCTCTACTGCGCCCGGTCATGCCGCGCCTGTCCCCTTCCCTTCTCCGCCGTGAACGGCTCCGGATCTGGGCTGGCGGGCGTCGGGCAGTCATGCTTGCCGCGCGCAGAAGCTGTGGGGCGAGCAGGCCGGCACGACGGCATGGCGCGCCCGAGAAGGAGAAGCTTGAGAGGAGGAGCTGGCACGACGGCATGGCGCCCTCGAGAAGGCCGGCACGACCGCGTGGCGTGGTGGATCCGCCGCGCTTGGAGGTTGCCGCCATGGCCGAGCTTGGGGAAGCTCGCGACGAGCTTGTCCGCGGCTGGGCCCGAGGCGAGCTCCCGTGAGGCTGCACAGGGAGAAGGGAGAGGGCGCGCCGCCGCCGCCGACGCCTTGCTCGCCCCCGCGCGCGTCGCCGAGCGCCACTGCACTGCTCTCTCACACGCGTGCCTAGTGTCGAGCTCCACCCCCCGCTCCGCACTGCTCTCCCGCTCCTACACCAACCTCCTGGACCTGGCCAACAGCACGGCGGACCAGGCGCCGGCGCCGTCCGCACTCGGCGCGCTCCGGCGACGGCTCCCGCGCGTGGTGACCACCTCGGGGCTCATCGACGACTCCCCCGCGTCTCCGTCCACGCCGTCCCCGGCGTCGCGCCCGCGCACCATCATCGTGGCCAACCAGCTCCCCATCCGGTCCCACCCCCCGGCGTCGCCGTCGGAGCCATGGACCTTCTCCTGGGACGAGGACTCCCTCCTCCGCCACCTCCACCACTCCTCCTCCCCCACCATGGAGTTCGTCTACATCGGCTGCCTCCGCGACGACATCCCGGCGGCTTGCCTCGCGCCGTGTCCTCGCCTGGCCCGCCAGCCCCGCGCCTCGCCTCCTTGCTTCACCCGCTTCGCCATGGCTGGCCTCCACCCCCTGCTCTGCACTGCTCTCCTCGCGCGCCGCCGTCCTGCTTCCTGCTGCCGCGCCGCTATGGCTCGTCGAGTTCCAGCTCGCGCAATGTGCCAGGGGCAGGGAAGGTGAGAGCAGAGAGGATAAGGTTGATGAGTTGGGGTAAGGATTGGTAGTAGCTGATACATGTGTTGGGAATGTAGAAAGGCAAAATTTGCTGTAGGACACACCTTTAGTGGAATTGGCTATGTCATGCTCAACTTTTGCTAATTTGATAGAATACACTCAAATCAATGGCTCTTTGCCACAACACAGTGATGCCATTATGTAATACTCTCTCTGTTTTTAATTATATGACGCTGTTGACTTTTTTCGTTACTTTGACCCTTCGTCTTATTCATAAATATTTATACAAATAACTAAATGTATAAGTTAATTTTAAAATGTTTTTAATGATAGATCCAACAATATACATTTTACGTTAAGCAACTAATTATTTTCACTTATATTGTTGGTCAAAGTTCAACAAAAAAGTCAACGGCGTCATATAATTAAAAACAGAGGGAGTAATATTTAAGTGCATTGATAGAAACTTTTGTAAATGACATTGATGTCCTTGGAAAGGAGTTTTCAAGGTCGAGCCCTGCTGTGATTTAATTGCTATCCGTCCGCCACCTCGTGTAGGTACTCTTTGCTGCCCCTGCGCGCCTCCGTCCGTTTCAAATTCGGCGCGCTGTCCTGCTTAAGCCCCGCCTCCCAAACTGACATTATCTCCTAATAATGCATTTCTGGCACTCCTTGCTAGTGTGACCTCATCACTGAATTCCCGTGATGGGGCTGTTCCTCCAATTCATTATCGAAATTATAGCAATTGCTTTGAACCTTGCAAAACAATGACAGATACACAACTTGTGCAACTAGATTATATTAGTAAATAAAATGAAAATGCACATACCTTATGTTGCCTTTTTATTCACCGGATTTAGAACATAATAGTGGCATTAATCGACGCCTACAGAGACGGTCAGTGGGAACTCAGCATGTTAGGACTCTCATTTCATCCATCTCGTCGAATTGAATAATTAATCAAAAGAAATCTTCCGGTGCGTAAGGTGCCAGCCTCGATGCGGACGAAATCCTCCAAGAAGGACCTAACCTACGCGATGGACACGATTAGAAGTCTGCCACCATCGACAGTGACCAAAGCTTGCCAAAGCTCGAGCTCCTTCTTCCTGATGTCCGGCCGGCGGCCGAGAGATGATTGCGATATCAACTGGCGTCCTACAGTCAGAATGTCCGACCAGTGGCGGGACGTGGTCTCCTTCAGTGAACACATGTATGCGGGGTAGAACCCCATCCTCGAGGTTGCCGGTGGCCTGTCCCGCCTGAATTAGCAGGGCCAAGAAGTCACGACCAACTATTGGAACTGATCTCGGTGAGCCAGGATGATGTCTCTCATCTTTATGTCTTCTTCCTCCCAAGTGCTCCTGAATGGCATCCCGGGGCCTAAGATCACACATGAGAGGGGATTAAGACAAGGCGACCCATTATCGCCGTACCTTTTCATCCTTGCCATTGATACTCTACAAGCCCTCCTACACAAAGCAACTGAAGAGGGTCACCTGACACCCCTAGAGGCCGTCATGCAAAGCTTCGGCTTTCCCTTTACGCCGATGATGCGGTCATCTTAGCAAACCCGGTTAAAGGGGACGTCGATAATATTATGAGTATCCTCAAGCGCTTTGGTGAGGCCACAGGATTGAAACTTAATGTGGAAAAGAGCATGGTTGCTCCTATACGCTGAATCTGGATGAGGTCTTGGAAAACTTTGCGGGCCAGCGCGTTGCTTTCCCGTTGACCTACCTTGGACTACCGCTAACTCTTGGGCGCCTACGGGTGGTGCACCTCCAATACCTGCATGACCGGGCGAGAGCAAAACTTGCTGGCTGGCAAGGCAAGCTACTCAACATAGCGGAAAGGTGTGAGCTTACACGATCGGTCCTGTCGGCCATACCTATATATGTCCTGACGGCACTCAAGCTGCCAAAGAAGTTTTTCAAAGAGTATGATAAACCAAGACGTCGTTTCCTATGGGCTGGGACCCAACGCCTTCATGGCGGCAAGTGTAAAGTGGCTTGGGACCGTGTCACGCGGTCACTACAACACGGCGGATTGGGCATCCACGACCTAGAACGTTTCAGCAGAGCGTTACGCCTTCGGTGGCTATGGTACTCATGGACGAGCCTATAGAAACCTTGGGTTGGCATGGAGTTGCCCGTCGACCAAATGGATAGAACACTCTTCACGGCGGCAACAAAGGTACAAGTGCACAATGGAATCAAGGCAAACTTTTGGACCTCCAGCTCGCTGCAGGGACAGGCGCCGGCAATCCTCTTCCCGACTCTGTACCGGCACAGCAGGCGGAAGAATAGATCAGTTGCAAATGCGATACAAGATGACCACTGGATACGTGACATCGCACATCACCTAAACCATGACATCCTAACTGAATACTTCGCCTTATGGCAGCTGGTGCAAGACGAAGCATACGATCCGGCAAGCGAGCAAGAAGATCAGATCACCTGGACACCTACATCTTCAGGTGTGTACTCGGCCAAATCGGCGTATGACATACAGTTTGCTGGAGCCACAATATCGCCGGTGTACGAAGACACATGGAGGATCTGGCCCCAGCACAGTGCAAGCTTTTTCTATGGCTCATGCTTCAAAACCGCATTTGGACATCAGATAGATTGCAGCGGAGAGGGTGGCCAAATGACTACTTCTGTCAACTATGCGTATGCAACTTAGAGACGCCGCAACACCTCTTCGTGGAATGCCCCATTGCAAGATTAGTCTGGGGGGCCATTGGGCAATGGGCAACATGCCAGAGTTTTCGGCCCTGCAACTGGGATGACGAGCACACCATGCACCAGTGGTATTTGGGCCTCGCGCCGGGGAAGGACAACAAAGTGCAGCGATCGCTGGCGGCGCTGGTCCTTTGGGAGATTTGGAAGGAAAGAAATAACCGAGTTTTTGACCGACAACCGAAGACGGTACTAGGAATAATAACAGTGATTAAAGATGAGGCGCGGCAATGGCTACTTGCTGGCGCAAAACATCTTGAGCCGGCTGTTGTGAGGCAAATTAGCGAGTAATTGTTTTCTTTTTAGGGCCCCGATGGGAGGTCTTCCCATTAGGGGGTTGTAAAATCAAACTTTGCGCCTCTGGTGCATGTAAACTCTCTTCTTCTTATTAATATATGCCGGCAAGGTGCCGGGTCTTTCGAAAAAAGCCAGGATGATGATATCACCTGGCTGCGCCTGCTGTGACCTGACGACCTGTTGCACTTCAAAAATTCTCGAATCATGCAGCGTTGAAGATGTGCGCAGCGGCAGGGGTCTCATCTGATCTCGCTAAGGTGGGGAGGCTTGCTGTGGCGGCGACCTCGGCCTCATGCACTTACGGGCCTGGTGCCCCTTCATCTTGCAGCACAAGAACTTATTAGTGCAGTAGCGCGAAAAGTAGTTGAAGCAGCGGCCTACCAAGGCTGCCGGCACCGGCCTAAGTTCACGGCACGGCGACAGCGGGCGTTCCAAGCTAGCGCTTCAACAATTATAGGCACCGGTGTACAGTGCGCCAACCTTCAGCATCCGGTTGGGACTTGGGAGTATCCACAGCGATGGCGGGGGAGGCGCCCGACGCTAGTTAGTGATGATGTTGAAGGCCCGATGAGCAATGGCCATGAGCCCAAGCATCCACTGAAACGACCTAAGTTAGGGGGGAATCAACAGAATAGCACTAATAAAGAAAGCCATCCCTCAAAGGCCCTTAGTAAAGAACACTCCCCCAAAACACCACTATTGAGTACACCTCCACATCACAGAATAGCATTATCCTCTTTCTTATTTTTTTTTACCCAAATTGAGGGATGAAAGGACCAAATTGCCCATGCACTCGAAATCAACAGAATCACGCACGCACTCCTGCCCCAAATCGAATCGGGATCGAATCGAAGAAGAAGCTCGGGTTCGTCACCGGCGACGGCGGCGGAGCTCCCCTGCGCCGGCCACCTCTGCAGCTCCACCACCCGACAGCCCTCCCCCGCGCCTAGCTCCCTCCTCTCGACGCGCCTCCCGTCTCGTCGCTCCTCCCCGCTGGCCGCAGTCCCCTGCGTCGAGCTCGCGGCGACTCGGCTCCCCTGCGCCGGGGCAGGGCGCGGCGGCGTGGCCAGCTTCTGTCGCGGAGGGTCGGAAGGCGGCGGGCTCCCTCCCCTCGACGCGCCTCCCGTCTCGTCGCCCCTCCCCCTGGCCGCAGTCCGCGGCGGGGCAGTCCGCGCGTCGAGCTCGCGGCAGCTCGGCTCCCCTGCGTCGCCGGGGCAGGGCGCGGCGGCGTGGCCAACTGCTGCCGCGGCGGGTCGAAAGGCACCACGCCATGGCTGAAGAGGGTGAAGAGGGCGCTTCGATTTTTTTTTCTTCTGTTATTTGCATTTATCCGAATTTCTAGGCACAATGGTCATTTTATAATTCTGTTTTGGCTAAAAAACAATTCAAATCCAGATAATAGGGTTTTTTTTGGCATATTGTGGTGAGAAGCAGCCTTACTAGTGGCCTTTTAGGGAAGTGCTCTTTACTAAGGGCCTTTTGAGAATGGCTTCCCTTAAGGATGCTATTGTGTTGATTCCCCCCCTAAGTTAGGCTTGGGTAGCTAGCTAGGCGCCAATCTTGTCATGCTGATGATTACCACATGGTATTTGCTCAAGAGCGTAGGAGAGATGGAAAAAAGAAGCGCAAAAAATTAAGGAATAGGAGAAAATCAACAAAACAATAGCTCATCTACCGAAAGTTACACATCACACTATAGGGGAGCGCCAGTTTTCTTGTTTTAATATACAATTCATTCTCTTGTACAAGCAACAAATGGTGTACAAGATTAAATTCACGCTTGATCACTTTGTTTTATGGCTCCACGCATGAATTAAATAACATACAAACAAACTAATAAGCAATAATTTATTCTGCTGTCTTTATGCAACAATCAAATAATCAAGGACAATAGCCATCTAAACACTATGGATGCCCTTACAATATAGATTTTCCACATATATGCGGTGCTTTATTCTTTTCTTTTTTTGACAATATTTTCTTTTCTTTAATTGTTAGGTAAAATATTTTCTTTTGTGATTACAATACAACTCAAAGACTCACAACGCACGCACCTTCGTCAATCTCTATGAATGCACATACGCAAACCCTACTCCCATGAGCATCTTCGAAGATTGAGCCGGCAAATCCTGAGATTGACAAAGTCAACACTGACACCTTGCTATCAACGGCCACGTCACCTACCGCTAAAATGACTTTGTTTGATGACGTAATGTCACAAGACTCGCCCGGTGGTCGTTGCATTCAGAAGAATGCAAAGACTGCAGCAAGGTAGTTCCCTACTTTTTGCGAAAAAGAAGAGGTATCGTTTCCCTACATTTTCGGTTTATGGTATTTTCTCCGACTTTAATTTTTCCTTTTCTGATCTGTCCTTGATCTGCATGAAAAAGGTGGAAATCACATATATGGAGGTAGACTAGTAATATAAAGACAAGTGATAGTGGCGCGTGGTCTAATTGTGGTGGGTGATTGTGCAATTTTTGCCTGATTGTGACCAGAGTTTGACATGCATCTTGGTGCGTGTGTAGCCGCTTGAAACAGTATGTTGTCCACGGCATGCATGGCAGGGTCACATCGACTTTTTAGAGGCGCGGGTTCAACACGGAATCCTCATGCGACCTGCGTGTCCACGTCCACCATTCTAACACAAAAATGCTGATCAACCGGTGCAGAAAATAGAACCGATGCAGAAAATAGAAGGGGATACGTGGTCGGCTTCGTTGCGTCTTCTTTGTTGGCAATGGGGTCGCGAAATGGGCGGCAAAAGCTTGGCCCTGCCGATGCCAAAGTTAGCAGCTGGAGCACATGGGCGGAGCCTATAAACGGAGCCAATCGGAACAGCACCTGCGCTCTCATATATCCAGAGGTAATTAAGCTAAAGAAAGTGCCTTCAGCACGAAGAACAATCCGATCGACCATGGAATACAACCAGGGTTTTCCTCTCCTGGAGACCTCTGCCGGCGATCAGCCGCCCGCTACGACGGGCAACAAGCGCGCAGCTGCATCATCTCCGCCATCTATCGTAATAGTAGGCCCCTCCGTAGTAGTACCACGCCGCTACGGGCTACGTGGAGACCACCAGCTTCGTCGCCTCGGTGGAGATGTCCGACGGCAGCATGTGCCAACGTGTCTACTTCCAGTGGTACCCACCGGCGCAGCATACAGAGGCGGTACTTAACTGCTATTCCATTTTCTTTCTTATATTACGATAATTTTTGTAGACAAAATTGCTTCTTTTTTCTTAATTGTTGGTAAAATTAGTTAGAAGATACCAAACGAGCTGCATAATCAATTTATGGCAAAAAAAACTCATGTATAACTCTATTTACAGCTAGCTCAATATATTTTGTATATGAAAATCGTTGTTTGGTTGCACAGAGCGTCGCCTAGCTAATAAGCTGCATAATACTAGTAAGTATGATACAGATCTGTTGTCATTTAAAACCACCTACCTAGCGACCACTACAAGGCTCATAATAGATAAAAGTAATTTTGTTTGCATATTTGCCTTTTGCATTTTGTTACATTTTCCATTGACTCTGTGCTATAATCAAGCAGGATTTAAAGCTCCCAGACCCTTTCGCAACAAGTACAAGATTCCATTAATCCTCAACAAGCTTGCAAGACTTGCTGCTGCGAGGTACCACCACCTTGCTTGCTCCGTTCCCACCCTTTGGTGGCTTCTACCACATGAGCCGGCCTTGGCTGTGCAGCTGGACAGATTTCTTTTCTAAGAGATCAGGCAACTGACCATCCGCAACCCCTACATGCAGCCCTTTATCGAAAATACACCCTATTGTGCTTGAGGCGTTATACAAGCTGCCTCCCCTGCACCACCCGTTTCAGCAGCAAAGAACCTCTGCGGCAGATGTTGTGCCGGTTTTTGACAGCTTGGACCTCTGTTGCCGGGCCTTCTTCGGGTCTTTGGTCCAACACAGCCCAGATTCATTCGAAGACTGAAGACTGAGCAGCCACACCAAGACAAGAGCCCGAGCCCACTACAAGTTGGATACGAGGAAGGCGAAAACTTCAGGGCCCTTTGGAAGGGCTCTTCTAGTTTTAGCTTCGCTACTGCAGCTACAGTACAGGAGCCGCGGGAGAGCTAAAAAACGTGGCTCCTCCGGCTCCAAGTTCCTACTTCCTATCGGTTTCTTGCTACAATGCAGAACAACTTCTCGCTACAAAGCATGAACAATGTCGAGTGGAAGAGCTGAAGCCATTCAAGGGGACCTCCTATGTGTAGGGCGTCTTATGTTTAACTTATGATAGATCGGCCCAATAGTCCACTAAATCTGACCAGCCCAGCCCAACTCAGAGAGTCAACAATTCGAAACAAAAGAGTCAACATTTTTGTTGTTCTATTTCAACATATTTTAAAATAAAATCAACATTTTTAAAAAATATTGACTATAACAACAAAAATGTTGACATAGTGCAAACAAAATGTTGACATAGTACATTCAAAATGTTGACGAAAATTTTAAATTTTAAATATATTCATATTGGATCTCATTTTGAAGAATTAATTGTAACAAACACGTAGGTTCAAACGGATTTGAAAACGGAGTTACGGTTTAGGAGAAAAATGTGTTTAAAGTTTGAAATTCGTTTCTTTTTCTCCCCCTCCCCACCCGCCCCAATCAGAGCGCGACACGTGTCGCACATCTGTGCTCTCCCCTTCAACCCGCAGCGCTAACCAGCCGTTCGATGTCCGTTTGCACGAATCTCAAAGCGTCCGATTGTAAGGATCCCTTAGGGCGGGCTACATATAGGATTGACCCATTCAAGGAGCCACACCAAAGGACTGGGAGGGGAGCATACCTGCTAGAATTATTAGTGGGCTGCAACTAGGCCTATTAGGAAATTCTGAATAATTCTTTGAAAATCTCAAAGGCCCATCCATGAGTGGTGGGAGTGCATCCTTTAGTCCCACATTGCTAGTTTAGGTGGAGGAAGACCAACTTATATAGAAGGTTGTTCTACCCATTCTTGCAAGTGTGTGGATGAGAGGAATAAAGGAAAAACACACGCGCACGCTCGCTCGCTTCGCCTTGCGGGTGTGCGGCTTCCTTTTGCAGTTTTTCTTTTTCGTGTCCAACAAGTTTTTATATGGAAACCGACTCGGTTTTGGGACGCCTTAACCCTAGCGGTTCTCCCTCTATAAATACGTACGGCCGCCGCCCACCAGAACATACTTCAACACGAGTTAGGGTTTTGCCTCTTCCTCCTGCTGCGCCGCCGCTTGTAGTCTGCCCTATCCCGATCGTCGGCGTGCACCGGCGAACGGGAGATCAGGTCTCCGGAACCGTCGTTCTCTGAGCTCCTGCACCGGGAGAGGGCGAATAAGGTTTTTGGGAAGCGCTCTGCGCGACTGCTTGATCGCTTCCATCACGGCTCGTCTTCCTCAACGTTCGTGTTCGGGGGCTGCTGCTCATCATCGCCTTCGTCGACGTCTTCTCCGCTGTCCCGGCTTGTCTGCATCGCCAATCGTCACGGCTTCTTCATCGTCTCCTCTGAACGATCAGTACGTACTCTCTGAAACCATGTCTCTCTCATATGCCTACATGATCCATGCTTGTACGATAGTACTGCGAAGTATGGTAGATCTTGCTCTGTTTACTATGGTTTTAGACATCTCTAGATCTTGCGTAGACTTGTCTAGTTTATTCTGCTATCTGTTCATCATGTTCATGATTTATTTCTGGATTAAATTAAACCTAAAAGTGCTCATATATCCAACATTCCAAAAGCCTTATTGTAGGCACTTTGGTTTAATGGCTGGATTTGTCGATGCACTGAGGCCAGCGCAATTCACTGGCGTGCACTTCAAGAGATGGCAAGTGAAAGTCACGTTGTGGCTTACTGCCATGGGTGTGTTCTGGGTGTCTAATGGCAAACCAGACGGACCGCTGACTGCTGAGCAGGATGAGGCCTATACAAAGGCTAACACAATCTTCAAAGGCGCTATTCTGAATGCACTTGCGGACCATCTTACTAATGTGTATTTTGTGCATGAAAGCGCTAAGGAGTTGTGGGATGCTCTGTGTAACACCTATGGTGGTGCAGACACTGGCACTGAGTTGTATATCATGGAGCAGTATCATGACTATAAGATGGTCGATGACCGTTCAATAGTCGAGCAGGTTCATGAGATACAGTGCATGGTGAAGGAACTCGAACTCCTTAATATTGTCGTTCCCGACAGATTTGTGGCTGGGAGCATCATTGCCAAATAACCTCCTGCTTGGAGGGATTTCGCCACACAGCTCAAACACAAGAGGCAAGAGATTTCTGTTTCAGATTTAATTGCTTCTCTTGATGTTGAGGAGAAATCTCGGGCTAAGGATGGACGACCTAAAGGAGTTGAGGGTCAAACCAGTGCCAGTGCCAATGTGGTACAGCAGCAGCAGGATCAGAAGTTCAATAAGGGCAAGGGCAAGAACAATAAGCCAAAACAGACCACTACCTTCAAGAAGAAGAAGAACAAGGAGAACGTGGGTTGCTTCGTGTGCGGTGCTTCTGATCATTGGGCAAAGAAGTGCCCAAACCGCAAAGGAAGAAAACCTCAACAGGAGCAGAAGTCTGCGAACATGGTGACCATTGCTGGAAGTGGAAATAGTGGGTACGGTTTATCTTCTATTTTTTCAGTATTTCAATCTACAAGTTGGTGGCTTGATACTGGTGCTAATGTTCATGTTTGTGCTGACGCTTCTCTGTTTTCTTCTTACCAGGTCCAACGGGATTCTTCCATCCTGATGGGGAATGGGTCACATGCTTCTGTTCATGGTGTTGGTACGGTCGATCTGAAGTTTACTTCGGGAAAGATCGTGCGGCTGAGGAATGTGCAGCATGTCCATTCTATCAACAAGAATCTAGTTAGTGGTTCCCTTTTGTGTAGGGATGGTTTTAGGTTAGTGCTTGAGTCTAATAAACTTGTCGTTTCTAAGAGTGGACAATTTATTGGTAAAGGCTATGATTGCGGAGGCTTGTTCCGTTTTTCCCTTTCGGATTTCTGTAATAAGTCAGTGAACCATATTTCTAGTGGTATTGATGAGAGTGATGCTAGTGTTTGGCATTCACGTTTATGTCATTTGAATTTTGGTTCTATGTCTCGACTTTCCAGCTTGAATTTAATTCCGAAATTTTCCATTGTCAAAGGTTCTAAATGCCATAGTTGTGTGCAATCAAAGCTACCTCGAAAACCTCACATGGTAGCCGAGGAGAGACATTTGGCACCATTAGAACTCATACATTCAGATCTGTGCGAGATGAATGGTGTGTTGACAGAAGGTGGAAAAAGATATTTCATGACGTTGATTGATGATGTGACTAGATATTGCTATGTATACTTGTTGAAAACGAAAGACGAGGCTCTAAACGACTTCAAAATCTATAAGGCTGAAGTTGAAACTCAACTTGACAAAAAGATCAAACGTATTAGGTCTGATCGCGGTGGTGAGTATTTTTCTAACGAGTTTGACTTATTCTGTGCGGAACATGGTATTATTCATGAGCGGACGCCTCCCTATTCGCCCCAATCAAACGGGATTGCCGAAAGAAAGAATCGCACTTTGACTAACTTGGTTAATTCCATGTTAGCCACTGCTGGATTATCCAAGGCATGGTGGGGGGAGGCTTTACTGACATCATGTCATGTCCTGAATAGAGTTCCCATGAAGAATAAAGAGAAAACTCCGTATGAAGAATGGATTGGAAGAAAACTATCGCTTTCTTACTTACGCACATGGGGTTGTTTGGCCAAAATTAATGTGCCAATAAACAAGAAGCGTAAGTTGGGACCTAAAACTGTGGATTGTGTCTTTTTGGGATATGCTCATCATAGCATTGCTTATAGATTTTTAGTGGTTAAATCTGAGGTATCTGATGTTTATGTCAATACATTAATGGAGTCTCGTGATGTGACTTTCTTTGAGGACATATTTCCTATGAAAAATTTGCATAGCATTGATAGATTATCTTCTGATGTGATTCCTGAAATAATACCTGAACCTGACACACATTCTGAACATGCTGAACATACACTTGAGTCAATTCCAGAGGAGAATGACAGTGAAGCTCCTAGGAGGAGCAAAAGACAGAGGACTGCAAAGTCTTTTGGTGATGATTTCACTGTGTATCTCGTGGATGATACTCCTAAAACCATTTCAGAGGCATTTGCATCTCCTAATGCAGATGATTGGAAAGAGGCTATCCATAGTGAGATGGATTCCATTCTTTCTAATGGTACTTGGGAGGTTGTTGACAAATCATATGGTTGCAAACCTGTGGGTTGCAAGTGGGTGTTCAAGAAGAAGCTCAAGCCTGATGGTACTATTGATAAGTATAAGGCTCGACTTGTTGCTAAGGGCTATACACAGAAAGAAGGCGAAGATTTCTTTGATACTTACTCACCTGTTGCTAGAATGACCACTATTCGAGTTTTACTCTCTTTGGCTGCCTCTCATGGTCTTCTCGTCTATCAGATGGATGTTAAGACAACTTTCCTTAATGGGGAGTTGGAAGAGGAAATCTATATGGACCAGCCAGACGGTTTTGTAATTAAAGGTCAAGAAGGCAAGGTGTTGAAATCTTTGTATGGTCTGAAACAAGCTCCTAAGCAATGGCATGAGAAGTTTGATTCAACTCTCGTATCAGCAGGCTTTAGTGTCAATGAGGCTGATAAGTGTGTGTACTACCGCTATGGTGGGGGTCAAGGTGTTATACTGTGTTTGTATGTCGATGACATACTGATCTTTGGAACAAACCTTGGCGTGATTTATGAGGTCAAGTCGTTCTTGTGTCATAGCTTTGACATGAAAGATCTGGGAGAGGCTGATATTATTTTGAACATCAAGTTAATCAAAGGAGAGAATGTGATTACTTTGACGCAATCCCATTATGTAGAGAAAGTCTTGAGCCCGTTTGGCTATAAGGACAGCAAGCCTTCTCCAACACCTTATGATCCCAGTGTGATCCTTCGAAAGAATGAAAGAATTGGTAGAGACCAATTGAGATATTCTCAGATCATTGGATCACTCATGTACTTAGCTGGTGCTACGAGGCCTGATATCTCATATGCTGTGAGCAAACTGAGCCGGTTTACTTCTAATCCGGGAGAAGCTCACTGGCATGCACTTGAGAGAGTTATGCGCTATCTGGTTGTTACTATGAACTATTCGCTTCACTATTCTGGATATCCTGCGATACTTAAGGGATATAGTGATTTGAACTGGATATCTGATGCAGATGAGATATATGCCACAAGTGGATACATTTTCACTTTGGGTGGTGCTGATGTTTCATAGAGGTCATGCAAACAGATCATCTTAATGAGGTATACCATGGAAGCAGAGTTAACTGCATTAGATACAGCTACCGTTGAGGCCGACTGGCTACGAGAGCTCTTGATGGACTTGCCTATCGTTGAAAAACCTGTGCCGGCAATCCTTATGAACTGTGACAATCAAACGGTAATTGTCAAGGTGAATAGTTCTAAGGATAATGATAAGTCATCAAGACATATTAAGAGACGGTTGAAGTCTGTCAGGAAGATGAGAAACTCCGGAGTTATATCATTGGATTATATCCAAACTGCAAAGAATCTGGCAGATCCGTTTACTAAGGGGCTGTCACGTAATGTGATAGACGCTGCATCTAAGGAGATGGGTATGAGACCCATATGAGTTATTCCATAGCGGTAACCCAACCTATGTGATCGGAGATCCCGTGAAGTAGGATCTGGGAAGAACAAGCTAGTGGATGACTAGAGAGTACCTTACCTAACCCACTCGAGTAAAGATGCATTACTCTCATTTTCTGCATGGCAGGTTGGCAAATGCCTTAATGTATTCTGTTGGCTTTAATTAGCGAAGATGTTTTCCTGCAGAACATTCTTGAAAGAATACACCTATATGAGCCCGATTGTTGTAAGGTCGCAATCTGTGAGACTTGGGTGATCTCTATTAAGCTCATGAAGAGACCAGGGAGTATGACCCATATGCTCCACCCGCGTGGTAGTCTACTGGAGGTCAAGTATCAGTTTGGCTTTAAGTGAAACTTGTTTGTACAAAACTTGCAATTCAAGGCGTAGTCCATTGTTCAAGTTGTGAATGAGTGTAGCTTATTGTTCTAGATGGATGTTCAACTTAACAGTCTCCATCGAAGCACTGGTATATCAAACAGCAGTAGGATCTGGCAAAGTCTTAAATGGGACTTTGAGATCTGGTGGGGGATTGCTAGAATTATTAGTGGGCTGCAACTAGGCCCATTAGGCCCATCCATGAGTGGTGTGAGTGCATCCTTTAGTCCCACATTGCTAGTTTAGGTGGAGGAAGACCAACTTATATAGAAGGTTGTTCTACCCATTCTTGCAAGTGTGTGGATGAGAGGAATAAAGGAAAAACACACGCGCGCGCTCGCTCGCCTCGCCTTGCGGGTGTGCGGCTTCCTTTTGCAATTTTTCTTTTTCGTGTCCAACACGTTTTTATATGGAAACCGACTCGGTTTTGGGACGCCTTAACCCTAGCGGTTCTCCCTCTATAAATACGTACGGCCGCCGCCCACCAGAACATACCTCAACACGAGTTAGGGTTTTGCCTCTTCCTCCTGCTGCGCCGCCGCTTGTAGTCTGCCCTATCCCGATCGTCGGCGTGCACCGGCGAACGGGAGAGCAGGTCTCAGGAACCGTCGTTCTCTGAGCTCCTGCACCGGGAGAGGGCGAATAAGGTTTTTGGGAAGCGCTCTGCGCGACTGCTCGATCGCTTCCATCACGGCTCGTCTTCCTCAACGTTCGTGTTCGGGGGCTGCTGCTCATCATCGCCTTCATCGACGTCTTCTCCGCTGTCCCGGCTTGTCTGCATCGCCAATCGTCACGGCTTCTTCATCGTCTCCTCTGAACGATCAGTACGTACTCTCTGAAACCATGGCTCTCTCATATGCCTACATGATCCATGCTTGTACGATAGTACTGCGAAGTATGGTAGATCTTGCTCTGTTTACTATGGTTTTAGACATATCTAGATCTTGCGTAGACTTGTCTAGTTTATTCTGCTATCTGTTCATCATGTTCATGATTTATTTCTGAATTAAATTAAACCTAAAAGTGCTCATATATCCAACAATACCTCTCAAACTATCAAAGACAACTGGTCCCTTGCGGCCATTTTCGGCCCAGCTGCAAACCCAACTCCAGAACCGCAAGATGATCCTCCACCCCAACAAGTTGACTTCACGGGAGAATTTCCATTTTTATACTAGGGGAAGATCTATTTCATTAAGGGAATGGAAACATCCCAGCTTTTATGCCCTAAGATGTACTCCCTCCGTTTTTTTTTCTTGTCGTTCAGACAAGCAAAGCTAGTTCAATTTGAACTAGCAAATGCTGTCCTAACGACATCATATAAAAAACGGAGGGAGTATATGGCCAATCTAATTATTATAACTAGTTGGATACTAGGAAACATATCTCTTGTAACACAACACCAATAACACAAGTAAGAATGTGTTACAAACATATTTCATAGCAACAAATATTTGTGTTACGGAGTGTTCTTGTAATATAAATACCTGTTTTGTAAAAATGTGTTATAGAGAACTATTATAGTAACACAAAAATAGTGTTACAAGCATTGTGTTACACAGAAAGCAATGTGTTCTCAACATAGCAAGCCCAAAACACATATATTAATAACACAAATGATGTTATTGTTATGTGTTTCTACAAGACATAGTAACACTTTTCTTGGGCTCTAGTAACATATATTTGAATATTTTATTAGTGAAAAGCAATTAAGGGTAACATCTTATCATATATATGCCTGTGCAGTGTAATGGAAGCTCAACAACTATGTGATCATGAGGTCCTAAGATCGTATACAAATAGCCCTTAATTATTTTCCAATCATTTATTTGCGTTTCTACATTATTATTATAACACATTTGTTGCTACATTATGTGTTACACTAGAACTTGTTATAGTAACACCGCATCCAAGATCACTTATATGATGTGTTACTAGAAGTTTTAGTAACACTTTTCTTAAGTTGTAACACATACTAATATTACTATAGGCTCGACATGATGTAGCCCGCACATTTGTGCGGTTAGTATTGTATTGTTATATTGTAAGTGAGTTATTTTAAAACAGGTGAAGGACTTTTTGAACTAATTTTTTCTTGAAGGCATTGGTGGTTAATGTTTAAGATATGATGATGGAATTTTCCATAATGGCAATGGTGGATAATATTATTCTTTTTTCTTCAATTATTATGGTAATTTCTAGCTATTGAGAGCAAATGTGGTTTTTTAGTTTCTTGACCAAATAGTAATTAATATATTACCAAAACAAGGTATCCCACCATAGAAAGGTCATAAATCGGAATATTTTTTTGTAGTGATTACAAGTCTAGTTTGCAAAGACAACATAGCACAACCAAGGTTAAATGGTTCCTTTCAATCATGCTCCTTTCTGTGGTTAAACTGAAACCATACAAGTAGCCAAACGGGTTCTCAGGATTCTCTTTCAAGTCAAGAAACATTTCTGATTCGTGAAGAATCTGGTCATACCGGGGCCTTTTACTACTCTCTTTCTCTATCTAGTATGATTCACCATAAAGATTCTCTATTCTTTTGGGTTTAATATATAACTCGGTCTTTTCACAGAATGACTAGCTTAACAAGTCACAACACATGACATCCATGTCCCCGCCTCCTTTATCCCTTTTTTTTTGCCACAAAACGTTGTTCTCTTTCAGCCATAAATGGACACTTTCAATCGGCAATTTGACAGAGGATGATTGCACTCCTAATAAAAGTAATATACTGTGTAATTTTTTGCATAAAGAAATCACACAAAACTTCTAAAAGTCTAACTCTTGATGCAAAGTGCCGCGATTCACTATCTTTGTTAAGAGGGGGGGGGGGGGGGGGGGGGGGGATCAAGTGTCAATGCTACAAAAAAAGAGTAAATGCATGGCTAGTCCTCGAACTTGTTCAGGGTGCCATCTAGGCCCTGAACTCTAATTTCTAAAAGGCAGCAAATTGGGCCGCAAGCAGTTCCAAACATGGTAATGTACCTGCGACATGGTCCATACCTTGTGGTTGAAGCGGTTGTCATCGCGCGCGGCCCACAGGGCCCAAAGAGCTGTGAGCATCAGCCCTAGATTTGGTGGTGTCAGATAATTCCCATGGATAGCCGCCAACTGAAGTTGTGTCCCTGAATCTTGGTTGGGAAGGGCATCAGCCCAAGTGACAGGGGAGATGAAAACTATACGGCCCTGGAAAATTAAAAGAACAAGCAAAAAGCAAATGTCCACCATCCTCGATGGCTGCACACCTGGAACAAATGCCATCTTTTCTGTTGGTTGCGTTTCGGGACTGCTTTCTTTCAAGACTGAAAACGACAACTGCTCAACAGGCGACTCTGCCGAACAGTCCTCGAAATTCGAAGTGGATTACCTCATTTCAGAGAAGGAAAGTTAAAAGTTGATATGGTAATCTTTCACACAACCTACTCCTCGGATTAACCTATTTTCGGTTCATGTGCTTCACTCCACCAACACTTAGGATTCGTTGTACTCACTCGTTATACCAACTAGACTACTTATCTAAGGCTTGGCGACTCACACCCTTATGATAGTGTGACTCACTCCTATCTTTATCTATCATTTGGTTTACCCCCGTCTTGGGATTAGTTGTAAACTTATAGTTAAGTCTTTATCAAGCATTGATATACTTTAACCGAGTTGCTAACATGAGGACATTCAAAACCCCAGAATACTCCGACGTGAAACACTGCAATGGTACACCGTTCGCTTGCAGTTTAACTTGAATTAAATCAAGAGAGCATGACTACCACCAACAAATGCCACATAGGAATATTTCGCCGGTACAATGGGGTTTAGTGATGAATATTGTCCTGATGTGTGAGCCAATGATGTGCTGGCTAGGACGCCATCTTTGTAACACAATTTTTAGCGATGAATCAGCCCCTCAAAATATGCGACCGGTGGGCCCTAACGACACTTTATACGATTTTTCATCACTAAATCATCACTTTATATGTTTTCCATCACTAAATCTATGTAGCACCCAAGAATTTAAGGAAAAAATAAAATAAAAGCCAGCGATGACCCTTGACCTGCCCCAACTTTTGGCCTTTCCCACTATCCCTTTAAGGATCATATGAACCCAAAGGGCAGACGTGGTGCAGCTCGGCGTCATCTAGAAGAAGGGGAAAAGCCAAGGGAAACTAGGAGGAGGAGAAGGGAAGAAGGGAGAGGAGAAGGAAAGGAGAGAGGGATCGATGGGGGAAGAACTCGTCCCTGTCGATGATCTCTCCATCAATTGTGGATCAAGGTATAGCCATCATGTTCTTCTCTCTGTTTTGAGATGGATTAGATCATAGAATTAGTGGTAATCCCATCGGTTTTGGATTAGGTCTCTAGGTTTGTCCTTGAAACTGGTTTCGGCCTACGGCAGATTTGTGCAGTGTTGTTGTTCTCAGTTTTATATCTTTATAGCGACCTTCAAAACATATAAAGCCTCTATAGAAGTTGTAGATGACACTTTGATCTTTCCAACCGTGTAAAGTAGATCCTCAGTGGACTTAGGATCTGAGATTTATGCAATTTCAAAGTTGCGTTACTTGCAGTTCTGTAATTCTGAGCAATAGATGTTCTAGTGTTGATTGACACCTTTTCATGTCAGAAAATGTTTTTGTGATCTACTGCATTTTTGTAGGATGTTTCCATATTAGGGAACGGCATATTCATAGGATTTATGTAAGTCAAGTTATTGCTCTTTCAGTTAAGTTGTTATGCAGAGGTGTTCTGATTGTCTGTCTGACTTTCCACCTCAACGTAGCCAACCTTAATGATTTTTCTGAAAGATGAAGTTAACTACATAGTTACAGATAATGAATTTTTATATTCTCTGTAAGACTGCGAAGAATGAATAAATTTGGATATATCTCCGTTTTGGTGCCGTTCTGTTAGTTCTGGACAGTTAGTTTTGAAGTGCAATCCAGACTATCTTTAATACATGATAAAATATGTTTCCTTTATATTTTTGAAGCCCACTTTTCTGTAGTTCAAGGAAAGTGTATTTTTGTGGCTATTCTCTGTTTTGTATTTAGAGGATTCGAGGAAAAGAAGCAATAATACTGTTGTTTGTCTTTGAAGTGTGTATAGTTTAAACGACGGGTTCAGACATAGGACCTTTTTAGTCATTGTTTATTTTATCTATATAATTGTTTTGGTGCTGAGGATTCTGTATGACCATGTGGTGCGTCTTCATAGCATGCTTAGCTCTTCCACTTGATCGTCGGTGAAGGCAAGTAAATGTAGCGACGTGGTCTACATATTTTGACTTGTTATTTGAGTTGCCTCCACTTAATTTTAGTATAACACAAGACATATAATACGATAACTGAATTTATCGCTCTCACTTAAATGTGCTTGATTGCATATTGACTTGAAGGATGCTTTATCATATATTGGCTAGAAGAATGCTTATTGACTTGGAAGGATGATATATCGTATATTGTGGATTTTTCTTTTACATATGAAGTCTGAAGCATTTAAGTTCATACATTGCAATCATTGCACTCTTCCTATTGGTATGCATATGAAGACACCGTAGCTGATGTTGGTGCGGTAAAGTATCGGTATACAATAACGCATGTTGAATTAAGCTATGTGGTTGCAGCCCTCACTTCCTTTGTTTGGATTGTGAGGGTAGAAATGAAGACATGAATTGCATTGCATTGCATCCTGCATATGGATTATTGAAGATTGATTATGATATCACCGCAGGTAATGTTGTACATGAGGATATATATCTTGTGAAGCTTTAGGAAAGTATTTTTATTAAAGGAAAAAGTCCATATTACTCCCTTCAAGTATAACCGAAGTCCATATAACCCCTTAAACTATCCTTTGGTTCATTTTACCCCCTAAACTATGTCACTTGGTTCAATTCACCCCTTAATATAATTTGTCTTTTTTTATTTCTTTATGCACAAATTGAATTTTGATTTAAACTTTTGCATGGATGTGGTGAATATTACAATGTATGTCGGAAAAATATATCATGAATTTCTCATCGTTATTTTCAATTTAATATTGTATCCCAAGAATTATTTAATCATTAAATATCTCAGCCCACCAAAATAATGATATAAAAATATTTTATATTTTTATAACATGAGTTATGATGTCTACTATCATCTCGCAAAATTTGAACCTAATACCACACTTGTGCATGGAGAAATAAAAAAGATAAATTGTATTAGGGGTAAGTTAAAACCCAGTGACATAATTTAGGTGGTGAAATGAACCAAAAAATAGTTTAGGGGGTTATGTAGACTTTGACAATACCTGAGGGGAGTAATTTGGATTTTTTCCTTTATTAAATTGTTGTTTAATCAAATTGCAATTAAATAGCCTGTTAAAGCAATTTACTTGCTGAGGTTTTCCATAACCTCATACGCTTTCTTCCCCCTCAGGTACATGAGCTTGGATGATAAGAATGTGGGATGGGTAGTTGCACGTGTGCACTATATATGATAATTGAGAATATATTTTTGGGAGTAATATGTTGAGTCTTAATTCTTTTTTCACCTCTCAGAGGCTCGAAGTTTTGGTTTGAGTTAGTTTTTTGTATGTTGTAGTAGACGACACATATAATGGGTTTCATGTATCTTTTGTTGCTTCTGCTTTTGTTAAATAGATGTTCATGCTTTCTTTTCATCTATTTTTCCTTAAATAGATGTTGCTATGTAGTGTGGCAACTCTCCAAAATCTTGTTGTCATTCTGGGTGTTACAATCGACTTATTACGAGGAAACTCAAAAACATCACTAAAGTCCATGATAAACTAGAAAAACAATTAAAATAGTGATGAAAATGGAAATCATCACTTCAGAAAGGTAATAAATCAGCATATTTCTTGTAGTGACAGTGAAATCGAGTAATGTATGCCTTACGTGTGCGTGTATCATGGTGGATACATGCACGCATGATGCATGGGCTGCCCGTTATTGTCAGATAAGAGTGTGCCTTGCTTATCTAAATTTCAGTGTATTTCTTCCCAAGTTTTTAGTTTAATTAACTAGGTACAAATTTTTTTTACTGTTAAGGCAACATTATGGGAAGTTGATGGAAACTATAGTAATTCATCTATTTAGCACTTTTGGTCTCGATCAACCGACAATACCACAAAATGGCTCATATAAGGATCGAGCACCGTGTGAGATACATTTTCGGTCACTGATCGAATTTACACAAAAGATTACAATCCGTGAGAGATAGAAAATATCTCTCACAGTTGTAACCACAGACCGTGAGAGATACTTCTTCAGTTATCACCCGCGCCTAATACTTGAGCAACTCCCATCATATGAAATGGGTTCAACGTCCAATTATGAAATCCTTGGAAGATTCTCTTCAAGTTACGGCTAGCTGTCTTCAAAAATTATAAATTTTCATACAGAGTCAGATGGAGAACAAGTTTATATGATGAGGTCTACAAGTGTTTAGTTGACAATGTATAGTTTTCTGTAAACCAATCGGTATACAAAAATAATTAGTAGAAGGGTTCAGTTAATCAAAATGAAAATAAACACTTTGTTGCTAGCAATATTACTTTTTTTTAGAATCATCATCACACTTTATTCAACATTGCGGGTGATACAAAAGCCATCTGGTGGCACCATAAACCATACATGACGACCAACACTGCTATATATAGAACTTCTAGCTAATACATGAGCATCTTCGTTCGACGCTCGATACTCATGGACAAACTCCGTTCTTCGGAAATCTGTAGCTCCAGCCAAAATCTCCCGAACAATGTGCCCGTGGGGATCCATACCCGTTCCTTCTCTTATTCGTCGAACGACTGAAGAATTGTCACTAGCTAACCTGAAGTTATGGAGAACTAGATCACTGGCCAGCGCCATGCCTTCCCTGCAGGCGATCGCTTCCATAGTTTCTGGGTCTGTTATACCAGACAAGACCACAGCCGATGCTCCCAGAAAAGTACCACTTGTATCTCTTGCGACCGCTGCAGCTGATGCAATACCTGAGCTCTTAGACAAAGCTGCATCCACGTTGATTTTCATCAATCCTGCCGGCGTGGGGATTCACCGAGGGCGGAACTGCGCAACTTCCTTCTCCGCCTTGTGTGGTTTTGTGTTGCAGATCCACCACAAATCTGGAAACAAAACAATGTGTAGATAGAGGACTTTGGAAAGTGTTCTCATGTCGCGTTCCTCCTCGCATACCAGATTGCCCATAATGTCACTGTCACTCGTACAAAATCAGCATGTGATAGGCCCTTTATTACAGATAGTAGCCAGCCCTTTGCGTCCACTTCACATGTCTCACTTAGCAGTTCTGTAATCTCGTCATCTTCTAGTGCCCACACACACTTAGACATGTTGCACTCCAGAAGAGAATGCTTCCATGAGTCAGCTGCCCCACAGATTGAACAAGAACTGCTATCTGCAATCTTCCTGTGGTGCAAAACGTCCCTAGAAGGCATGAGCTTCTAGCAAGCTGCCACAAGAATAGTCTAATCTTTGATGGTACTTTAACTCCCCACAGATTTGTCCATTCCTTCTCTTCCTCTTTTCTATTTGATCTACCAGCATTACTCGATGCTTTCATAGAAGCTAGCATTCTATAAGCTGATCTCACAGAGAAAAATCCATTCTTCTCATGATGCCACGCCCAAAAATCATCTTGGCGTTGATTACACAGAGGTATATTTGAAATTACCTCTATATCCGCATGTGTAAAGAAAGTTTGTAATTTGTTCATGTCCCAACACACTGATGACACATCAATAAGTTCACTCACAAGTTGAGGGGGATTTGACGTGTTGCACCTGATAGGTCTCCTCAATCCTGCGGTTGGTAGCCAATCCATCGACCATATGTTCGTAGTTTCTCCGGTCCCAATTCTTCTTATAAGACCTTGTTTCAGAACTTCCCTTCCATCAACAATGGATCTCCAGATGTGAGATGGCAAGCTTCCCAGATTCGCGTCCAAGAAATCTCCATTAGGATAATATACCGCCTTCAATATTCTAGCACTCAAAGATGATCCATCAACAAGAATTTGCCATGCCTGTTTCGCAAGGAGAGCTAGGTTAAACATCTCAAGGTCCCTGAACCCGAGACGGCCCATGTACTTGGGCAGCACCATGGTGTCTCAAGCAACCCAATAGGTTCTTCTTTTTCCCTCCTTGCTGCCCCACAGAAATTGCGAAGAAGACCATCAATATGCTGACACAGGCCTCTCAGCAATCTAAAGCATGACATTGAGAATGTGGGTATTGCATGGGAAACCGATTTTATGAGAACCTCCTTACCACCAGCCAATAAACATTGCTCCATCCATCCTTGTATTTTATTCCATCCCCGGTCCTTCAAATATTGAAAGCACCACTAGGCGCATTCCGGACATCTGACAACAAGCCTAGATACTTTCATTGAGAGCTTCACTATGCACATCAAGGATATTTTTTATTTCATCCCGTAAGCTCTAGCAACACCCCTTGGCAAAATGGATAGAAGATTTGTCCACATTAATTTGTTGTCTAGAAGCCTTATAGTAAGTATTTAGAGCCTCCTTCACCTCCTGAGCATTTGTCCTATCTGCCTTGAAAAACAATAGGCTGTCATCTGCAAAGAGTAGATGGTTTACCATCGGAGCTGACGGCGCCACCCTAATGACATTGATTGTATATGACTGACAGAGCTTTTAAGAGGCACGAAAGGCCCTCTGCTGCTAGCAAGAACAGATAGGGGAGATAGGATCTCCCTACCTAATACCCTTTGTTGGTGTAAATTGCTCCAAACACTAGCCATTCAGAAGCACTGAAAAAGATACTGACTTGATCAGTCTCATTACCATCACAACCCATACCTGATGGAATCCCAATCGGAGCATGATCGAGCGAAGGTACTCCCATGCGGTCATATGCTTTGTTCATGTCAAGCTTTAGGGCACAACACCTCAAATCCTGAGCCCTCTTTCTTTTCATAAAATGCAGACACTCATATGCCGTGATTATATTGTCTGTTATAAGTCTCCCTGGGACGAAGGCTGATTGTTCTTCAGAGATGATTTCTGGTAGTATGATCTTCAGCCTATTAGCCATCACCTTAGAAGCTATTTTGTATATGACATTGCATAAGCTTATTGGCCTAAATTGACCCAGCTCCTCCGGGTTCGCCACCTTGGGGATTAACACAATTAGCGTATCATTAATCTTCTTTGGGTTATCCTCCCCTTTTAAAACCCTCAACACAATTGAGGTAATCTCCATCCCACACAACTCCCAATGGCGTTGGAAAAAATGAGCCGGGAAACCATCCGGTTGCGGAGCTTTTGTGGGGAAAGTCTGGAAAAGTGCTGGAGAAGTTTATCATTCATTGCTGCTATTACCTTTGTAGGAACTCTTCTCAAAACTTCCTCTACATTTCTGTCCCCTCGGAGCTATACAAATGTTTGTAGAACTCCGTAATCAGCTCGCCCATCTCCTTTATGTTTTCCGTGAATCGTCCATTTGGCTTTTGTAGCTTGGTTATTTTATTCCTTTTACACCTCCTGCTCGCTCTCATGTGAAAGAACCGTACATTTTTGTCTCCCGCAAAAACCACATAATTGTCGACCTCTGCCTCCACATGAGCTCGTCCCTGTAATTCAGCTCTCTAATCCTCTCGACAACCTTAAGTTTTGCATGCGACGGCTCAAGGAGATGTGGATCAGCCTGCATGCGTTCTAGCTCAGCATTTAAGTTACGTAGCTCTCGCCGCACACTTCCAAATGTCATCTTCTCCCACCGCAGCAACTGGTTCTCACCTGTGTCAACTTCCGTTGCAGATCATCTATATTTGACGCATCTCGCTCACTTTTCCAAGCATCTGCAAGCATACTCGAAAACCCGTCATGAGTTTCCCACATAACCTCATACTTGAAGTGCCTCTTTTGGCTTGTACGCGGCTCCTTCCGTCTCCAAGTAAGAGTACTAGGACAATGATCTGAAGCTGCAGCTGTTAAGTGACGCACCCTTGCCATAGGGAAACGGCTGCACCACTCAGCCATCACTAGCGCTCTGTCAAGGCGGACATGACAGTATGACCCTCCGGCAACTTTCTTCTCATATGTCCAGGTTCGACCCTCATAACCCAAATCATTCAAGCCACATACATCCATAGCATCACGGAAACGTGATATTTGTGCGTAGCTCCTTTCCTGCACTCCCTGATGTTGAGACCTATGCAACACTTCGTTAAAATCTCCAATACACATCCATGGGAGAGGAGACGATGACTTGATGAATTTCAGCATATCCCAGGTTTTAAACCTCTCGCTGGTCTTTGCTTCTCCGTACATATGTGTGAGTCTCCACGGTTCATGGTTCCCCTCCTTAATAATGACATCAATGTGGTAGTGAGAATACAGCAAAATAGAAACACTTGTATCATTGTTCCAAACTAAACCAAGCCCACCATTACGGCCATCACTACTAACGGCAAAAGATTGATCAAAACCAAGTGTATTCTTCAAACCCTCCACACGTGACTTATTAACCTGTTTCTCGAGTACGCAGAGCATGGATGGGGCAACACTCTTCGCCAAATCGCAAAGCTCCTTAACTGTCGCAGCGTTGCCAAGCCCGTGACAATTCCAACTCAAGCAACTCATTGGGACTGGCAGCGCTCCTCTCAAATAAGCCCGCCCTATCCTTCTCCACCTTGACCACTCCTTCCTTCTTTGCCTCGCTGAACCAGATCCTTCTCGGCAGATCATTCACGTCGGTCTCGTCCTTCCTCGCCATCACGTTTTCCCGAAGTCCCGATCAACAAAACCTTTCCCGAAGCCCAAGCAAACTGCACAACCACCAAGGCCGGGAAGCTGATGAGGTCAGCCCCTTGATCGGCCCGAGTGGAGAGCAGCCAAGGAATTCGGGAGGAGGTAGGAGATCGGTCGATTTCCTTCGCCGGTGATGTATAGCCGGCAGAGTCGTCTGCTAGCAATATTACTTACTACCTATAATATGGCCCATGAGAATGAGGCCCATTATGAAATTCGAGAGCTAGAGCTGTGCATGGTGGATAGTACACTGTAGGTTTGAGTAGGTTGGAGTTCTCCCCATTCTTTACAACAAAGAATCAATATCGAATTGAGAATATGTACTACTATGCAAACACAAGCACGCCTACGTATACATGCATTTTCACGTGAATATATAATTTGTGACTTGTGATGCGTGACCCTTTTCATTTAAAGCTATTGTTGGGGTATCGAAGGCCCCGGTTGGACTCAGCGAAGCCCTCCAACATGTTGTGTTCGATTGTCTTGTCGCTGCGAAGCCTTCAGGAGTATCTTGACGTTCAATGGTCTCCTTGCGAAGCCCTCCGGACGCCTTGTCGTCTGATGACTTCTTGGTGAAGCCCTCCTGATGCGTCCGCGGTGCCGGACGAAGGTTCGTTTGCCCAGCCTGTTCCTTGGGTCTTTCGTTATGTGTAACACCGAAGCCCTCTTTCGCCCGCGATGCCGGGCGAAGGGGTGTGAGATGATAGAGAAATGTGGACGGAGTAAATAAGGTGTCTTTGGCTCGTGGCCCGAAAAACAGATGTCATTACAAGATCCCCTCCATCCATATTTATAGGGGGGGGGGGGGGAAGATCGTTATTACAATAGTGCCATTTGTCAATTCTGTTACGTTTCTCAATGGTAGGCTTAGACTTGCTTCTACTCAGTACCCTTCGTGGCTTCTCTTGATGCCTTCGGCTGATGACATTTACCCTTCGGACGAATCAGGGAGCCTTCGGTATCATCTCCAACATTAGCCCTCAATTGTTGATGTGCTTGGTAGGACCATAGCCAGAAACAATTTTTATTTTATTCTTAAAAAGGGATTATGTCGTGTGCTTTCCTAATTCTTCCACGTGTTTATCGTTTCTGATTGTACTGTTTTTCCCGACTCCCGATGCTCAGCTTGGTTCCATATATACCTGTTGTGATTGCCTTGTTTCTTCTGCGCTGTTTTAGCTCTTTGATCTCCTTTTGCCTTTGCTTCCACTTCTTCTGCTCCCTTCGCATAACGGGAGGTCCTTTCCTTCGTCTTTTCTTGAAGATGTCTGGTAACCGAAGGTCCGCGAAGAGAGTGCTAGGAAGAAAGCGAAGATTAACAAGTCATCTTTGAAAGATAGTTCTGAGAAAGTGACTAATGCCGCCAATCCTCAAACGTCTGATGCTGCTGCTATCACAGCTCCTCCTTCAAAGGTTTCGTCTGCACGGACATGAAAGGACCGTGTGACCGAGAGGGGGGGGGGGGTGAATCGGTCCACACTATAGATTTTTCTCTTAACACAAAAGCCCACTCAATTCCTAGCAAGTAGTTCTAGTGTAAGAACGAGACACACTAAGGAGAGTCCTTAATCTAGTGAACTAGTATGAGTAAAGAACTAACAACAAGAGAGCAAGCTAGTTCACTAGATAAGAGCAAACCTAAGTTACACTACAAACTAGACAAGCACAAGGAACTAGAGGATCCACTAGATCAAGCACACTAAGTAGAGTCCTTAGATCAACTAGCAACCAAGATATACAGGAGCAACACAAGCAAGCATGTATGATAGAGACAACTAGAGAGCAAAGAGAATAGGCCAAGGAAAACAACTAGAGCAACAAGTAAACGAGGCAATCTCAAGTACTACTAGCAAGTATAGTAAAGACGATAAGTAAGTGCAAGTAGTAAAGAGAAAGGGATAGAAAGGCTCATGATGTTTTCCGTGGTATCGGGAGGATGGCGCCTCCCCCTAGTCCACGTTGGGTCACTCCCGCCGGAGTCTTGACCCGTCCCTCCGCTCGATGGCGATCCCCTCTAGAGCATTCTTCACCCTCCAAGTGAATACGCGGGCACGTCCCGCCGGCAACTGCGGATACTCCTCCGAGGGTAAGGATCCGCACGTGATGCGGTCCAAAGGGTGGTCTCTCCTTGTTGCTTCTTTCACACGGGAAGCACGAAGACCGTGTACAAACTTGTAGAGACTTCCACACACTTTGGTAAGCTCTCTACCAACGCCTAACCGGTCTAGGTCTTGCCATAGACCAAGAGTAACAGCCCTAGTTGATCCTCTCAAGTACTCACTAGCCTAGAGATCAAGGATGCACATGGTGTCACTCTTCTCAAGCACTTGGATCACTCAAATCCCTCAAAAATGCTTCTTCTCCCTTCACTTGGCTTCTTGACAGCACCTCCCCTCCTTTGGAATGACCAAGAGCACCTCAAAGAGGCAAGCAACCAGCTATTTATAGCCTCAAGCCACGAAACTAGCCGTTGCAACTTTCTGCCCAGATTTCTCTGGTCACCGTATGATACGGTGACTAGAACCACCGTATCATACGGTGACTATCCAACAGTCGACTGGGACTTCCTTTTCCTGAGTGAGGTATGATACGGTGACTAGCACCGTATCATACGGTGACTTCTTCATTCCAGCTTCAGCAAACTTCTCATTTTGCACCTCTCCTGGAAACCTTACGGTGACCCACCGTATCATACGGTGGTCATCATACAGTGACTCTACTAGTGACTCTTCTTTCATTGGATTTTCTGCTCCATAGTCACCGTATTATACGCTGCTATCACCGTATCATACGGTGACTCCACTTCATCTTCTCTTCGACTTCATCCAATTTTGCAGCTCCCCTGGAAACCATATGGTGACCCACCGTATCATACGGTGACTGTCCACCCTGCTTCACCCTCTGAGCTCTTCAGAACTGGATCTTCATGTTCCTGTAGTCACTGTATCATATGGTGACTACCACCGTATCATACGGTGGCTTTGCTCCTTCTTCTCCTCGAACTTGCCCAAAATGCAGTTCCCCTGGAAACCATACGGTGACCCACTGTATCATACGGTGACTATTATACAGTGACTCCTACCAGTGACTCTCCTTTCACTGGATTTCCTGCCTGCAGTCACCGTATCATACGGTGACTGGCACCGTATCATACGGTGGCTTCCCGTCAGCTGGAACTTGATCTTCTCCATTGATCCTCGCTTCCAACTCCTTCTTCCTTGGTTCCTGCACTCTTCCTCTGCAACCCTAGATCCTGAGAAACACACCATGCATCCAAGATCTCTAAACTAGTGTTTACCGAAGAGTACCAACTCGAACCCTCTTGATAGTCCGGTGTTTTCTATGGACTCAAGCCTAACATCTAACCAAGCCAACACTTGCTTGGATCTAGCATGTCCTTAGCCTTGATCCATCTCCTCGACCGCGACTCCTTCAAGTCCGTCCATGAGTTGATGAGGCAACCAATCATCCTTGACTTGGGGTTTTAGGTTGGTTGTTGTAGTGCTCCCTCCAATGTGACCTACAAGATAATATACTCAAAGCACACGTTAGTCACATTTATGGTTCTCATCCAATCACCAAAACATTCATACCTTAGGGTTTCCAAACTCCAATGGTCATGAAGCTTACAAGACAACTTCGGTTAAGCCACCCATTTCTATCAAGGCCCCTACTATGTACTCTTTGATGGATATGATTACCAATCCGAAGGGGGGAGGTCAGGTTTCCTCCATCGCTAAGGTTTGGAAGACTTCTAAAGATGCCCCTTCAAAGGGTTTCGCTGGTCCTACGAAGAATACTTCTTCCTCAACCGATGTTGGCTGGTCTGTTGTTTCTGAGAAGGCCAAGATCCAGGACAAGAATTTGGCCATTGCTGCCCCTGTGCTTGTTACCCCTGGATCGAAGGCTAAGATCCAGGACAAGACCCAGGATATCGAAGCCTCTGTCGAGGCCCAGATCCAGGACAAGGTTGTGGGCGAAGCTGCTGCGTCTGGTTGTCTTTCATTGCGCAATATGTCTGAACTTCGCCAAATTGCTACTAATCTGGGGCCTCTTTCAGATCGTTCTGGGATTCAGCTCCCGTATGAGCCCCAAGTCCAACCTCGCAACATTCTCAGCCTTTCGGCAGGTGGTGAACTTTTTCTCCATTCTATCTTTGAGACGATGCAGGAAGAATTTCTCCCTTTTGACATGACTTTTGATTCAGTTGAGGTTGTTGAGGGCCCTTCGCTTGCTTGTGACGAGGTACACCTACCAATACCTTCGTCATGAGTGCTCAGGCTGTTGAGCCTTTTGTTGCTACTGCTGACAGGACTCGACTTCAAATTGTTTTCAAATTGTGTTGCCGGTTTTTAAGTTTTGTTATCTGACTCTTTTTTTTTAGTCCCTTGCTATTACCCATGCCTCCCTTCGTCAGTATAGAGAGCAATCTCGGATGAAGCTTGACCAGGATACGCTTCGTAAGGACCTTAGTGTCCTTGAGACGAAGGTCAAGGAGAAGGAGGAAGCGCTTGCTCTTAGCGAAAAACGCGCGGCCGACCTCTCTTCAGAGAAGGATATACTCTGTAAGTCTACCGAAGACTTTAAGACGAAGGTTGCTTCTCTAGAGAGGCAGATTGAAGAGCTGGATTCATCCCTTGCGAAGGCCAGAGAAGCTAACCAAGATCTTCGCGGAAAAGTTGATGCCGCTAATCAAGAGTTTGCTGCGCTTGCCAAAGCTGAGAAGCTTCGTCTATCTGGCCTTTGTGACCGAGTCCGGGATGCTCTTGTTTCTGTGGGGACGGTCCCTGAACAGCTTCCTGAAGGTGCTTCGGTTGAACATTGTCAAGCTTGGCTTACGACCAACGTCCCATATGTTGTCAAAGCTTGCAGTACTTTTTCGAATAACGCCGTGCATCTTGCTGTTCGGGACCTCCTTTACTCTCTCGAAGTTGGGGGGGAGTGATGCCTTGGCGAAGGCTGTCTGTGACTCCTTCTCCTTTATCTCCACTGACACCACCCCTGCCTCTTTGATCGAAGCCCTCATTAAGTTCGCTGATCACATTGATGAGTCTTTCTGGAGCAGGGTTCTTGCGATCGGTCGGCAACCTCAGAGTGAGGTATAAAGTTTTTCCTTGTTGGCTGTGTATGGGATTTTTCCCTCTTCGGACTTGTATTTGATGAGTGTGCTGCGAAGACATGTGTTTGTAAACTTATTATTATTATTTATCTTTAATTTTTGTTTGATCTTGGACTTTAGGACTCATCTGATGTTTCTTTGAGCGAGTTTGCAACTCCGGAGTCTTCGTCTGATGTCTCGTTGAGCGAGTTTGCTACTCCGAGGCCTTCTTCTCAACGGTTGGCTCGTTGCGAGCCTTCGATTGAGATTTTCAGTTCTCTTTCGGAGATTAACTTGTCTAGTGATTCGGATCCTTTGTCTCCCGTTGAAGGGGGCGGGGGCTCTTTCACATTCCCTTTGGGTAGCCTTGTGGCTATTGGTAGGGTTTATAATTCTGGTTCTGATGCTTCCGAAGGGTGTCGTGGCCGTGGGAGGCGAGGGTCTCGTGGACGTCGCTCTCGGGGTGGCCCTTCTTATAGTCGAGGTTCTGCCAGGAAGAAGCGTGGTGGTCAAGGCCGTCGTAGTCTTTCTGTTGATTCTGAAGGTCCATCTTCGCGCTTTGATCCGGCTTCGCAAATTGAGCGAATGGTCTCTTCCGGGGTAGTTGATCCTGTTTTTCAGAGGCCTTATTCGCCTTCGAGCGGATATGATTTTGACGAGTTTAGTATTGTCTATCAAATGTTGATAGAATTAGGTCTTATTGTAAAGCAGGAACCTGACGATGGTTCCCCTTGAATATTGTTTTTATGCTGCTTTAAGCTGTTTTTTGAAGAGATCCTTTCGGCACGCTTCGCTAGAGAATAGGTTTCTTCAATACTTCTGTGAAGCTTTCTTGCTTCTTGAACGATGGCCTTCTGTTTTCTTAATGAAAATCAAAGTTTTCGTGCTTGCGTTTGAGACATTGAGTATTTGCCCAACGAAGGTTCTTCTTTGAGGGTTCTTTCCCTAGCACGAAGGGTGACGTTTTCCTTGTCTTGGAAAACTGTTTGCTTCGCTAGATGATCTTTGGTTCGTCTAAGACTTTGCCTGTTTTGACATTCCTTTTCTGGAGCCAAAACAAGTTTTTGGGGTAGGTTTAGCTTCTTTAGCTTACCTTTTGTAATATCCCATGTTTTTTAAGAAACAAGAAAAAAAATATATTTACTTGACCGAAATGATAGTTGACCAAAATTTGACCTTTTGAACCGTTGCTTGGATGGACGATCGGGAACTATATATAGATGCGAAGATCTCGTCGAAACGATTCCGTTTGACTACTCATATGCACATTTTGGATGACGGATGATTTATAGTGACTTGAACAATTTTGGGTCGTCGATTGTACTTCTAGGTATCCTGTTAGTATGCGTTAAAAACAAAGGGCTCGGTCCTTTCCTTTCCAGCCGAGCCGCAGCCCTGTTCTCCATTGCCGCCGCCGCCTCCTTGGTGGAAACCCATCACCACAGTCCTGCCTTGCCCTCCTTTAGCAATTGCATCCCGCTTGCGTTGGATTGTTGTGTTCTAGAGTTGCGGGGAAGGGGTTGCTCCTGCCAAGCTGCTACGGTCCCGTTTGTGCTGAAGCTGGTGCTGGCCATAGCTGCCTTTGTCGGCTGCAACCAGGAGCAAGAGATAAAGAAGGTAAGGGAAACTTGCTGCCTTAATCCCTGTAGTTGCTGTGTGGTTGTTGGGTGCGGGCTAATTGCTGCCGGTGCTGCTGAACCATAGGGGAAGAGCAGGGAAGAAAAGGAAGGAGAAGAAGGGGGAAATCGTGGAACTGATCAATTTCCTTGCAATTTGAAGTTTCCTGCCACAAGGTTTATTCCTAAGTACTCCCTAGATGTTAACAGATGAGGTTATTTCATCAGACAATTGGCGTACGTCACATTCAAGCAATCAGATTTCTGACAGATGGATTAATCCTAAATCCGGTGTTAATTGGTTCGGATTTTGATCATCAGCCAATAACAAAAGTTGTAGATAATGTTTCTATCTTTCCAACGGCGCTGGTCTCACTTGATTCCGATAAGCGGTTAGGGAGCAATCATAATTTTAGTACTTCTGTCTCTGGATTTCTTAGTCTGCGCAGTTTTCTGTTTAATTTTTTTCGGCACAGTTAGAAGATTATATAGCAAATCTTGCTATTACAAAAGTTGTAGGAAATTCTCTGTATATTCTCAGAATGTATTCGTTTGTAGCATTTGCGTAAGGATTTCAAAAGTTACGGTCTAAACAGCGAGCAAGTTAGGTTTCTGGGCAGATTCTTGAATATTCCACATAAACGTGTTTTATCCATTTTCGGAAATAATACATAGGAACAGCGTTCCGATGCTAGCAAAGGTTTTGAGTGTAGTGTTTTTGCTTTACAGGCCAACTTTAACGGTTCCGTTGTCGACAGAGTGTTGTCGGGTTCTCATCAACCTTGATTAAGGCAAGTGCAATGACGAACTTCTATGTGATGTGAATTCGGCTGTTGGTTTCATGTTCCCTTTGAATATGCTTCATTCGATGCCTTTGATTTCATATGTTTGTTGCTTCAAGATTTCTACTCTTTTGTCAAATATTCAAGGATCATGTGTTCTCTTTCATGTCGTTCAAGTGCCGGGGATTTGTATGAACACCGGTTGTGTTATCTGGTTCTTATATTCAGGTTCCTGTGAATAAGTGCTGGCCCTACTTGTTCAACTTTACCGGTAAATGCTAAGGATGTATTCAAGTGTTGTCCGTTTCAGACGGAAACTACTATTTCATTGTTGTTTCAAGGATATGGTTTCTTGATTCTGGATTTCCATTGTTCATAATATTATTGTATTTGTTCTTCCAATTCTGAATTGTACTTGCTGAGTGTTTTTACTCACTTTTATGTTTATTTGGTTTTTAGGTACCTGATGATCGAACATGCATGAGATGGGAGTAGCACATTCTTATTAAGCGCGCGCACACACACACACACATATCTTACATTTATTTAGCTTCCTTATTAGCTCGTTAAACTTTTAGATAGTGACTATGTGGTCGAGACGATCGTATGGATACATTGAACGGTTCTTGGATTAGACTTGGTGATGTTAATCGGATATTGCTTATCTATTGTTATTGTGTTTATTTCTATGGTTTGTGTGCCCGCGGATATAAGGAATTACAAAGGAGATTATGCCGGGATTTTGAATAATTTCTATACTTAGTATGAGTTTTACGTGTTTTTAGTAACCTCTAGGTTAGTCAATATCTGGGGTGTTACACCTTTTTCCCTTCAATTCATATCTGGGGGCTTAGTATCATTTTTCGTGATACGTTATCCTAGAACTGGGTTGCGCCAAGTTCTGACTTGGTGTACCTTTCGATTTGTTCTAGGCTTTTTGCCTGATTTCATTTGTTGAGCTTATGGCTTCGCCTTTTGATAATGCTCCTCTTAGCAAATTGTTTTTGAATTTTTTGAGGGTAAAAGATAACTATAAAACTGTGTTACAGTCTTAGAGGGTGCCTCGTTAAAAAACCTCACACCCTTCGCAGGGCTACCCTCGTGAGGAAAAAGAGTGCACCCCCCGTAAGTTCTTTATGTTTTTACACATAAGCATCGTTTGCTCTACCGAAAAGTCGTTTTGATGACTCTTGGTAGAAGCGCCTCATGTAGTCTTACATTATGCTTGCGGAATTCTTTAAGCTGAAGACCTTGTATGCTGGGATTTCTTGTACTTGCCTTATGAGGTGGATGTTCTTCCTCCCTGGTGCTTCGTCATTCTCGATGTTTCTTGCTTGCAATTGATCTCCGAAAATCCTAATCACTGAGATTGGCTCCGGGATCTTCATGCATAGATATACTTGATGGATTACAGCCTCAAACTTGTTGATAGATCCTCTGCCAAATATTGCATTATAGGGGTAGACGATGTCGACCACGTCAAAAATTACGTCTTTCGTTCTTGCGTTTTCTCCTTCGCCAAAGGTTATTGGCAAGACGATTTTTTCCATTGCTTGGATTATTTTTCCCTTGAAACCGACCAGTGGAATCCCTGCTGGTTGCAACGTTTCGTTTTCCAGTTTCATTCTTCTGAAGGTTGAAGCGAAGAGGATATCTGCAGAGCTTCCCCCATCGATCAATATCCTGAGGGCATCGAAGCCTTTGATATTTTCCTTGATCATCAATGGATCTGAGTGTGGTTAATCCAAATCTCTTGCATCTTCCTTTCTGAAGGTTACGTCAACATGAGACCATCTTGTTTTGACAAATAGGGCTCTAGATGAGACGCGTTGTACCCTTCGCATATATTCTTTTCTGGCTCTTCTTGAGTCTAACTGCTGAGTTGACCCTCCGGTGATGGCGTTTATTGTTTGTCTCTGAGCTCCGCTGTTAACTTCTGAATGCCTTCTATTGTTCAGGTGATTCGTTTCTGGTGGTGGTGGCAATGTAGCCAGACTCTGTGGTTGATGATAAGTATACTGTTGCAGCGGCTGCGAGGCTTCTCTTGGGTAATTGACCACATGATTTACAGAATGCGAAGGGTAGGCTGGACGTGTGTTGCTTTGTGACAAATCTTTGCGGTAGTTGCTTGTGTGTCGAATGGCTTTCTTTGCTTCCCTGTTTGCGAGCCAGCTATGCTTATATGATTGAATGTTACGGCATTGTTTTGTTGTGTGCCCTTTGCCTTCGCCATGTAACTCACAGAATACGGTGCGGGAGCTGCTTCTCTGACTACTGTCTCTGTTTCTTTCTTCCTGGTCTTTGTCGTGGTTGCTTCACTCCTTCCCTTTTTTTTCTTCTCTGGTTCTCTTTTCATCTCCCCTTTCTTCTCTATTTTTCAGGTTGTGAACCCTTCAACTATTGTGGTCTCTTGAGTTTTCTTTGTTCTCATCATGCCTTCGGCTTCGGCTTGATTCTTTGTCTTCATTAGCTTTTTTCTCATCCCTTAGCTGCTGCAACTATTTCTTTTCGTCGTTCTTCTTTCTTCTGAATTCATCGTCTGATCTTGCGTACTTTTTGAAGGTATCGAGCAGTCCGAAGATTGTGACTGGTTTCTTTCTTACGAGCGAAGAGTGGAAAGGGCCGGCTCTCAGGCCTTCCATCAGGGCATCGATGACCGTGGAAGCCCCCACGCCTCTAGCCTTCGATTTGATTTCCATGAATCTTTGCATGTATTCCCTAAGATTTTCATCATTCCTTTGCTTGCAGGAGAATAATTTTCCTTGATGGACTTCTTCGGCTTGAAAACCCTAAAAATTGTTTATGAATTCCCTTCTCAGCTCAGACCATGAGTTAATTGATCCTGGCTCTAGAGTGGAGAACCAGGTCTTAGCTGTTCCTTCGACTGCCATTACGAGCGCATTCGCGTATGTTGAATTTGTACCTCCACCAGATTCAACTGCGGCTTCGAAGGACATTAGAAATTCCCTTGGACATGACTTCCCTTGATATGCTCTTATTTTTGGCATTTTGAAGTTGATGGACCATGGCTCGTTTTGTAGTTCTTCGCTTAATGGTGAGTTTTCATTGAATGTCATATGCGAGTGAGCATTCTTGCCGGAGCTGCTTACTTCATAGACGACCTTCCCTTCGGTTTGTTTTTTAGGCCTGTTCTGATTCTACTAGTTTATTTTCTTCAAGTTTTCCATGTCTTGGTTGAATTGGTTGAGTTTGTCATTCATTTCATTGATTTCCCTTTGTGTCTGCCTTATCTTTTGCAGCATATCTATCTTTATCTTCGTCTTCTTCTCGATGATGACCAGTTTTTTATCCCTTTCTAGCCTTTCCTGTTCCAGAATGCGGAGTCGTTCTGCTATGGAGTCTGCTTTTTCATCTTCTACATCTTCATTCTCTGGAAGGGTGTTTCCAGCATGAGGGTCTTCGCCATTGCTAGCTTGCACGCCTCTTAAGATTTCCTCCTGTCTTGCCGCTTCCTCAGCTTGAGCCGCTTCGGGCTGCTCTTCTTTTTTTTTTAACGATCCTGGCTTCTTCCTCTCTAGCGAGTTTTTCTTTTTTTGCTTCGATCTCAGCGCGCCGTGCTTCGGTATCTGTCGTTTTTGAAGACTTGCCTCTGGCCATATTTTGTTTCTGGTCGTGGGTTCGGCCCACGGACGGCGCCAAATGTTGGGGTATTGAAGGTCCCGGTTGGACTCAGCAAAGCCCTCCAACAGGTTGTGTTCGATTGTCTTGTCGCTGTGAAGCCTTCAGAGTATCTTGACGTTCAATGGTCTCCTTGCGAAGCCCTCCGGACGCCTTGCCGTCTGATGACTTCTTGGTGAAGCCCTCCTGATGCGTCCGCGGTGCCGGACGAAGGTTCGTTTGCCCAGGCTGTTCCTTGGGTCTTTCGTTATGTGTAACACCGAAGCCCTCTTTCGCCCGCGATGCCGGGCGAAGGGGTTTGAGATGATAGAGAAATGTGGATGGAGTAAATGAGGTGTCTTTAGCTTGTGGCCCGAAAAACAGATGTCATTACAGGATCCCCTCCATCCATATTTATAGGAGGAGGAAAGATCGTTATTACAATAGTGACATTTGTCAATTCTGTTACGTTTCTCAATGGTAGGCTTAGACTGGCTTCTGCTCAGTACCCTTCGCGGTTTCTCTTGATGCCTTCGGCTGATGACATTTACCCTTTGGACGAATCAGGGAGCCTTCGGCATCATCTCCAACAGCTATGTACATGTACAAATAATAGTTCAAATATCGTGACAACAAAGGTTAAAAACCAAAGGTGGACTATCTACATGCTATGCGAGAATCCTATTCAACGCTCTATGTATCTTTTATTCGAAACTGATGGAGATTACCTACCTCAACAATATTAATGGTTTCTGTAACTTATTACGGTTGTGTCCTATATGGACTTGTTTGAGAACAGGTATTGTTGCTAGGCTCGTACGTTCAAAGAGGAACACTCATGCGAAAGAGGGACGGGGGGGGGGGGGGGGGGTTGGGGGGGTGTGGTTCATGGATCGTTATCACTAAACACATATGAAAATGGAAGCACAGTCGGATCAGGTTGGTCTAACGTAGTCGCGCGTCGATATAGAGAAACTAGTCAATCTCAGCAAACGTCAGCAGACACGACAACGTTATAGCTGAGACATTATCTGAGATCAAAAACGTTATAATCCCACTGAAATCTCTACGATACAGAGGAAGTGGTCATGATCAGGAGCTAAGCTACACCTTGACGTTGGTGTTAGCTGACACCGACAGATTTTTGAAAATCCTGTGTCAAATGCTATTCCAACACTATTTAATACAATGGTAATTAATGACACTGGTAAAAAACGAAGCTGCCATCGGCGAGCTAGCTACTAGGCTGGCTTTGCCCCTTGTCTTGATGCAAGATACACACACGTTATACATTGTTATACAAGGTATGACACCGTGTTATCAACTTTTTGTGCACACCAAACTACAGCAAACTAACGACCTCGCGCATCAGAGGAAAAATGAGAAAGCCGGTACGGCAGCCCAAAGTAGGAGCAGCAGCAGCTAGCGGTGGCGAAAGGCACACCGTTGCCATACGCCACGGCACCAAGGACAGTCATGCCGGTGCACATGGCATGACTTGCAATTCCGTTTGGAGGGCTACTTCACCTTTTTGATTAGTTAAACTTGATGTGAGTTGGTTAGCCGTTTGTGGAAACTCAAACATAAGATGGTTTCCGGCCTTTTCTTGGCACGCCACGCAAGGTGGGCGCAGAGGACATCGCCACGACAGAAGCCGACAAGGCAACTTACTTAGTTATGCTGATTTGTTTTGCCACTTCGAATGATTACAACTTTTTCATCGGATGTGCTGGTATCTTTTTAATGCCCATGGGAAACGTTGTTTGAGATACATATATGTTTCGAAGGTTATTTTTTTAGTGTACTTGTAACTTTGTATAAACTTTCTGTCGAAGCCTTTATAGTTTATACCATGTGCTCACTATAAAAAAATGCTAGCTGAAGTTAATGACTATACAGCCTGTTCGTTTGGATGTTTTGCAGCAGCAGCTACAGTGTTCGCAGTTATTTCTTCAGCAGCAGTTACAGTGTTCACAGTTATTTTTCTGCAGCCGCAGCCGCAGCTGCAGCCTGCCCAACAACCTTGTTAGTAAGTTGTTGTTATTAGGCACTGTTCCTAGTAGCAACCCTTCCAAATTGATGAACCAACTTACTTTAAGGATTCAAGTTGTTGATGACACTGTAAAAGCTTATGTCGCAAGTGCCTAGAAACTTATGTAGAGACTGCTGCAACTGGTACGAATTAACATGGACATTGGATCGAGCAACTGATTTTGAATGGCTTGTAGCAACTTAGAGCGTCTCCAAAGGGAAGCTAAGAGTTAGTCCATGTAGGATTTTGTCCTACGTGGAGGAGAGAAGAAGAGGAGAAAGAGGAGAGCTAACTCTTCCTTAAGAGGCAGCCTCTAGCATTTACTGAGTTGATGACATACGGGACCACTCATTAATTTAGAGACAGAGTGAACTCTTAAGCTGACTCTTAGATGAGGTGGAGAGTTAGCACTATCTCTACTTTTAAGGACGCTCTTATGTTGTATGCCAAGAAAAGGAAATTATTTTGAGAAACTTATGTCGAGATTTGATCAACTTATTATAATGATTAGTAGCAGAATATTTAAAGATTGTGAAAAAGACACATAAAGACTGTAGAAACTTACAGAGAATCTATCGTAGCAGTATACATAGGTACTATGCACCAAGTTATGTTATTTTGTTTTCAGATAACAACTTATGTGCAAGCTAATGCAACATCTTATATGCTGATATATACTTTATTAGCAAGCTAGTATGTAAGCTGTCAATACGAATAGATATCTTCATCTAATTTTGTTACCCTGGAGATCGGCAAAACCACAAATCCAAAAGGAACTGAAAAAATCATATACTAGATGATATAGTTTTTTTTGTTTTTGTTTTTTTGGCGAAGGACTAGATGGTATAGTTACGAACAGTAAAGTAACAAACTACATCAACAAGTAAGTATAACTAACTTTTAGCTATTCTTACTTATGTGCGATCCATTTTTTTTTTTTTTTTTTTGCAAAACACAATACATATGCAGACACTCACAAACACGCACAGGTACTCACCCTTATAAACACACCATACAACTCCTACCCTATGAGTGACTCGGAAAGACTGGGTCGGCTGATCTTGAGATTCATGAAGTCTCCATAGGCGCCTCACTCTCGACGGTCAAGTCTGGGACTTGAACACGGGTGGGTTGGTTTCACCACAAAGAAGCTAACTAACTGAGCTATGCTCCAATCTAATTATTGCCAATGTAATGATAAATTTTGAGTCCAGTTCACCATGAAGGATGCAACAGGCCAGCGTACCTGTGTACGCCGCACTGTTCTGTTCTGCACTTCCGCTGGAGCTAGCCCCTGACGTTTAAGGCTTTTGTTCTGTTCATCATTGGTCCCGCTCCAGCCGTTCCAAGGACACATTCCGTGCACCAGAAGCTTCTCGATCTGCAAGCTCGGGCTGCACAACTCACTATAAATTAAGGTACGAGCCGATCGAGCGGCAAACAATCAAAATTATTAAGGGCACGCCAAGCAAGAGGTATGCATATATATCCTATTTCTCCTTTCCATGATTAGATGCATTGTGTATATGCGCTTGTTCTTAGTTACATAACAATATTGATGGAATGCTTTTTTCTTGCCATATCAATTGGGGTTTTCAATGGTTGCTATATCGATCGATTGCGGGGACGAGCTTGAGAAAATTACATGTACTTCAATCTGTGCATTAGCTAGGATTCAGCTGACGACAGTGCAGTTGTTGTGTCGTTGTGGGGAAAGAAAATTGTGATTTCGACCTTTGTTGTAAGGCACATTAATTATAAGTGATCCTACAGGACGTTCTTGTTCCGTGCATGATATGATCATGCAGCAGCGGAAGTGACCCCAATGGCCCACACGCTCCTGCCCTGCGGGAATTTAGTTGACAAATCCCATGTTATACGCAAGCACATGTTTTGGTGGGATTTATCATGTTTTTCCAATCGTTTGTTGCAAGACATTATATAAGCATGTTGCGCTAGCTGCTTGGAGTTTCCATGTTGGGGTGGGACGGTTATAGGCAGCTAGCCGGGTCGTCCCATTTTTTAGCTGGACGGGATGTTCGTGTCTAAACACCATCATTTAGTAATTATATATACTTATAACCGCGCGTGGTTCTTCTTCCGTGAATAGAGAGAGTATTACCGTACGCAGCAGACAAACCAACCAAGCATGCACGCTTTTGCTATGGCGAGACCCAAGGTTGTGTTCGTGCTGGGCGCCACGGCCACGGGCAAGTCGAAGCTGGCCATCGCCCTCTCCAAGCGCTTCGACGGCGAGGTGATCAACGCCGACAAGATCCAGGTCTACGCCGGCCTGCCCGTCATCACCAACAAGGTCACCGACGCCGAGCGCGCCGGGGTGCCGCACCACCTCCTCGGCGTCATCCGCGACCCCGGCGCGGACTACGCGCCGGAGCACTTCCGCCGCGACGCGGCCGCCGCCGTCGCCGGCGTCCTCTCCGCCGGCCGCCTCCCCGTCGTGGCCGGCGGGTCCAACGGCTACGTCGAGGCCCTCGTCAAAGGCGCGGCGTTCCGCCGCGCCCACGACGCCCTCTTCCTCTGGCTGGACGCCGAGCCGCGGCTGCTGGAGTGGCACGCCTCCGCCCGCGTCGACGACATGGTCCGCGCCGGCGCGGTGGCCGAGGCGCGCGCCGCGTTCCATGCCGGCGACGGCGACTACACCCGCGGCGTGCGCCGCGCCATCGGGCTGGCCGAGATGCACGGCTACCAGCGGCTGCTCGCGGCGGCGGAGGGCGCCACCGACGCCGAGCTCGCCGGCGCGCTGGCGCGGGCGCTGCAGGACATGAAGGACAACACCGCCCGCCTGGCCCGCGCGCAGTCGGAGAAGCTCCGGCGCCTCAGCAGGCTCGACGGATGGGACGTCCGCCGCGTCGACGTCACCCCCGTGCTCCTACGCATGGCCGACGGCGAGGCGTTCCGCGACAGCACGTGGGAGAAGGTGGTGTGGGAGCCCTGCGAGGAGATGGTCCGCCGGTTCCTCGGAAATGACCCAACTCCTCGACCTTGACTACATGTAGCTACTTGAAAGCGGCCATGCATGCTCATGCATATGTATGTGCATGGCGGGAGTCGACTGGCAGTACGTCGTAAGCTAATGTAGTATACAATACACGATCATCATCCTGTGGAAGATGCTTAATTATAATACTCCCTAAATATTTTTAAATTAATACGACACTTTAACCTAGATCCCTTCAAAATTTGGCAAATTAAATTATTGTTTGTTTAAAAAGTAGCTTGGAAACATTTTAAAACTCGTATGAGTAGACTAGCTAATTAATTGCCTATGCGTTGCTATGGGTCAAAAAAAAAGATAAAATCACAAGACAAATATAATTGATTGGTTAAAGCTAGTACAAAACAGTTTTGGACATTCAATGAGAAACAAACATATATAGAACTCCAATGGAAAATAGGATCTGTTTTAGCTATGAGAGATTTGATAACTCAGAACGTTTCTTCTTATCAAATATAGGTGAAATTGTTTAAATTGTCTTTCCCAATGGAGAATTCAGAACCGTTAGCCTTTAACTCGAAAAAGAAGATTGCATGGAACCCCCCAAAAAACAAGATTGCATGGTAGTAGATTTCCTAATCATCACATTTTGCGGCGCGACGCGTATATAGCGGAGCCGGCTTGATGCAACTCTGTACTTGGATACGCCTAACTCGAAAAGCTAGTCGCCAGGGTCACGCTGGTGGCCAAGTGGACAACTTGCACAGCGCTCTATGACTTGTGAGTCGTCGTCTAGCTCGTTGCAACTAATTGCTAATTTTTTTGGGTTTTTTTTACCGGTATTTTTGGGTTCCTTTGCAACTGCACATGTGCATACTTAGAGCAATCTTACATGTAAGAATTCGTGTGCTTTCATCAGGGTTCATCAAGTGACGAGCAATTGCTATCCTAAGCTGCATCGTTTGTTTCGGCAGATATCTAGAGTGATGGTGTTTGCGTCCAATATCCAATTTAGCAAAAAAAAAAACAAGACATGGATTTCCCCACCAGAAAACTGCAAAAAAAAAAATCCCAGTCAAACCACCCAGCCCAGCGTGGTCCAACTCTCTCTCCTTCCTGGACTGAAAAGCCAACCCTTTAGCAGATATGGCCCATGCGGGTGTCCCAACTTGCAACAAAGCACATCCCAGCTTTGCTCAAAAAAACCAAAGCACATCCCAGCTGGCCCAAAATTGGTGCTAAGCACCTTTCTTCTACCTCCCGACCAGTACTGTATCGTCCAGAAAAAAAACGCTACACGCCATTAGAGACAGTTTTTTTTTGGGTCGATCCCATTAGAGACAGTTGGAGCTCCCAAATTGACAAGAGTAAAGCACACCAATGAGCAAAATGGATAAGAATCAGTCCCCCCTTCGTTTCTCACTCAAGAAAATCTGGAAAATTGAACTCGTGTTTAACTCAGTAATTCGAATTCGGCATAGAAACAAATAGACGACTTGACTCCGACATGAAATCGGTAGGCAGAGATCTGAAACTGAAAATTGTGGTTGACGACCCCTTTAAGACTTATTAAGTAGTAGAGATTCCTCTTGAAATATTATCACTACAAAAACCACACAATCACATATGCTTAACTAAGTCTACCCATTTTTTCCAAGCTAGCTAAGATGATCAAATTACATGTTCGATATGTCTTATTTGTCATGCCACCGTAAAAAAAATGCAAATAGAAAATCTCAATGCAACGACATTTAAACTCTAGCTGGCCATTATTTGTGACGGAGTTTTCAAAAAGTACAAAGACGACGGTACTCTCGAAATTTTGTAACTTCTATAAGGACTTCATCGGCTCCTTCAAATTTATTAAAACATATTGAACTTGTTAAGCATGTGCATATATATTGAGGTGGTTTTTTGCAACTCTATCCAGTAAGAGGTAGGCATTTTGAACAAAACGAGTTACTGGGATGATTCTTAAACTCCAAGTGACATGCCACATATGGGATTGTTGAGGGATCGAAGGTCTCCGTGTGACGTATCGAAGCCCTCCAACGGTATATAGAAGCATTCTGGTTCTGGCGAAGCCCTCGAAGGTCGATGATGCCTTCGGATCACCTCGCGAAGCCCTCCTTGTTCGCCGTCGCCGTCTTCTGGTTGGAGCGAAGTCCTCCTTCCTGGTCCGCGGTGCCGGACGAAGGTGTTCTTACTCAGGTTCCCTGCAGTTTGTTGCGCGAAGCTCTCCTTCACCCGCGATGCTGGGCGAAGAGGTTGAATGACTAGAGAGGTCTGAGTGCGGTGCAAATGATTCCCCCTTTAGCTCGAGGCCCGAAAACCAGATGTCATTACAGGATCATCTCCCTCCATATTTATAGGAGGCGAGATGATTATATTTACAAGTGTGCCATTGGCTACTTTAGCGTGGCTCTTAGCTTGATGACTTCGGGCTCCTGTGTCGTCCACTTCTTTCATCCTTCCTTCGCTGGTGGCTGTTGACCTTCGCGTGGCTCAGAGGGACTTCGGAGTAGTCCCCAACATTGCATCCCCCTTCGCGTGTGTCTTCTGGTTGTGGTTCGTCCCTTGACTTGGATCGCAGCTATCTTCCCAACATTAGCCCTCAACTGTTGAAAGGAAGTGAGCGAAGGCGTTTCCTTGAAGCAGTTATCTCGTTAGCTGCGATTTTTTTTCTTATTTCATTTCTTGTTATATATATTTTAATGTATTTCACTATTCTTACTTAAACCCTTGGTTGTGCGGTTTTTCACCCCAATGTCCCCAGCTTTCGGCAGGTCTTTAAATATGTGTCGCTTTCACCTTTTCCCGTCCGTATCTTTTTACCGTCGTGGCTGCTTCGTTGGCATCTCTTCTTTCGAAGGTACTTCTTTTCTTCCTTCGATGGCTAGGCAGAAGTCGGCTGTTTTTCCTAGGGGTTTCCATTCTCTTCGAGCTGGTTATTATTTCACAAGGTCTATCTCCGCCTCCCGTTATAAGGGTATCTTTTCGAAGTGCTACTCGGAGTCTGGTCTTGTTGATATAGATTCAATCCGTCTTCCTCTGTATGGCCCGAAGCAAGTTCCGGAAGTCCGCCTAAGACCTCGAAGCGATGAGTTTGTTGTCTTTTCGTCATTTATGGATGCCGGTCTATCTTTTCCACCTTCGAGCTTTGTCCTTCGTGTTCTTTCTTGATACCATCTCCAGCTTCATCATCTTACTCCTGTTGCCGTCGCAACCATGTCAGCCTTCGCTTGGGCTTGCATCAGCGAAGGTTTAAATCCTGAACCTCATGCTTTTTATTGTGTATACCAAGCCCGGCACACTCCTACTTATGATCATGAGAATCATCTCAGCCCTTGCTTCGGAGTTGTTGAATTTGAGGCTAGGGAAGGGTTTCTGACGCCTCTTAGTAGCTTCGATCCCTCTCCCTTTGATGAATGGGTGAAAGATTGGTTCTACTATAAATACTCTGCTATCGATTTTTATACTGGGAAAGCCGCTGGTATATGGATTACCAATGACTTCGAGCCTCCGCAGAATAGCTTCATTTCTCGATGTGTCGATGCTTTCCGAAGGGTTAGTCAGAGGATGACCCTTCGTGATATTCTGGAGGAATGCTTCGCTGCTGGTGTTCTTCCTCTCGCTCGTCGTGGTTGGAGGCCCTCTTCTTTTGGTAGAAATAAGTTTGGCTTAAGAATGCCAGTTTTTCCTTCGATATCGGGACCCTGTATGACTCTTCCTTGTGCTTCGTTGCCTTTGATAGCTTCCTCTATTTTTTCCTTTTTGAATATTTCTTTTGCTTATACTTTGTTCTTTTTGCTGGTTTCAATCTCTGGTCACCTCAAGACTGAGTTACTTCTTTTCTTGGGAAGTTCTCTCAGAAGGAGTGGGTTGAAAGTACTCGAAGGGGCATTGGTATTCGGATAAATCGGTTTTATCTGAGCTTCGACTTGTGTCTCCACAACCGTCCTTTTCCTGAGGACAATTCGTGTGAAGGAGATATTTTTCCATATTTCAGTGTTTCAGGCTCTTCGACAGTTGAGATGGATCCTTCGCTGGTTGTTGTTACTCCCGATGTTGAGTCCGTTCCTAGGAATGCTGAAATTCCTTCTCTGCCAGGTTCTCTTCTTATGCCGACTTATTCTCTTATCTTTGGAGAACCGTCTCCTGACGATCCTTCGAATTCAGCTGTTCCTCCCGTTGTGCCTGATACTGCTTGCGGAGGTTCCTCATTAATACCTTCGGAGGTTTTACGAAGGTCTCCAACTATTGCTTCGGATGTTATCTGTATGGATGGAATTGCAGAAAGGTCTGAGTTAGTTGATTCTTGTTAGCTGCTCCCTGAGGGTTCGAAGGGCACTTTTTGTCTTCTGAGGAAGTCTTCGTTTCTTGGTTTGCTTGCCAAACGGAAGCTTTCAGAAGTTTCAACTCCAAGCCAGGATATAATTTCTTCTTTGGGCACTGCTTTGCCTTTGATTGACGTTGCTGTTCCACCTTCGCAATCTTCAAATCCTGGTATTCATTTTCAGAGGGCTGCCTTTGCTTCTTCTTTTGTCTCTTTTTTTTATTTTTATTTTTTTTTAATTTTTAGGTGCTTCGAGCTCTGGGTCTCTTGAACTGGATGTTGAGGCCATGCTATCGTCCATTAATGACGACGTTCAGGCTTCGGGACCTCTTGAATCTGCTACCCGTAAGGTCCGGTTTCCGAAGGTTGAGCTTGGCCTGTCGAACCTTTCGGGTGACGTCCTCTTCCGTTCCTTGGTTGCTCATGAAGTCAAAGTTAGTATCCTTTTTTCTTTTCTTTTTTTTTTGTACTCTGTGTATCGTTTTTCTGACAGCTTCGCTTCTTCCTTTTTGCAGTCTATTATTCTTACTCAAGCTTGTGCTCGTGAGCTCCAAAATTCTTCTGGTGATTTGCTACTCGCATCATCTCTCGAGGCTTCTCTTTCTGCGAAGGATGATTCCCTGAAAGCTTCTGCTGCTGCCGCGTCCGACTTGCTAGCTGAAGTTGAGGTTATTCGAAGCCATAAATCTAGCGCTGTCTCTGATTTGTCTATCCTTGAAGAAAAGATTCGAGAAAAGAAAGCTTCGCTGGAGAAGGAGAAGTTATTTAATGAGCATCTTTCGTCTCGTCTGTCGAAGGCGTCTCAGTTGAAGATCGTTTCTGTTGATAATTCCTTCGCAAAATCTCTTGCCCTTTGTGATCTTGTCAAAGAGCTGTTTCAAGCACTTGGTGCGAAATATGACGAGGTTCCGGCGGATGTCTCTTTGGAGGTTATGAATGAGTGGCTTCGCCTGAACTTGGCTGGTCTTGCCGAGATATGCAGGAGCTTTTCTTATGATGCTGTGGTACTTATGATTCGAGATCTCCTTCATAGCTTTTCTTGTGAAGGCAGCGATGCTGTTGACTTGGTCAGTCGTCCTGATTTTTCAATGAAGCCCTCGGATCCTTCTCATGATTTTGGAGCTGTCGAAGGCAAGTGTATTGGCCTGATCAATGACTTCTGGTGGAACCGGGTCAAGTGTCTTGTCCCTGACTTTCCCGAAGATTCTTCTTGAACTCCTTCGATTAGCTGTTGTAGATAGCCCTTTTGGATGTCCTTCGATCTGTATCTATTTTGGATACGCTTTTTTGATGTAATATTTGCTTTATCGAAACTCTGAAGCTTTATTGCATCAAATACCTTATTCATGTACTTCATGTTCTGCGATGACTTCGAGCTCTGTATTGAGCCTTCGAATTTTCATAGCCTTGTGTAAGCACACCCTGTGATTATTTATCCGCCTTTGCTCTTCGCTAATTAACTTTATTGCCACTTTCATTGCTTGATGATGACTAGATGCTATGGGTTGCTTCGTAACTTCATTGGCCTTAGTCTGTTTTTGACGAAGCAAGCCTGAGTACGTCTTGTTTTTCTATTTCTGTCTTCGCTGTATGCGAAGGTATACTTTTATTCGTCGTGCTCTCCTTTTTGGCTTATTTAGCCTTTTTGGAGGATGATGCCTTCGCTATTTTTGCGGGTTCCTTTATGAGTTTTTATGATGGCTTTCTTAGCCCTTCTTTCAATGGTGGCTTCGCTCTTCTAGGCGAAGACTGTTTTTGGTTGGCTTTCTATTAGCCTTTGAATGGTAATTTTGCTTCTGACGAAAAATTACCGTTTCGGCTCTGATGCCTTTGAATTCGCTTTGCAGTTTTATTGCGAAGTCGAAAAATTTTCTCTCCTTTTTTGGTGAATTTCTTTCTTCGAGAGTGAATTTCTATCATCTTGTCTTGTATTGTGACAAGGCTCCGTTTTTTTTTTTGTTGAAAACTTAACTTCGATGCCTTTCTTTCGAAGGTGAATTTGTTTTTCTGCCCTTTGTAGGAGAATTCGAAACATTTGCTTTTATAGCAGGTTGCTATCATCTCGCCTTGTGATGCGACAAGGCTCCATTCTTTTCATATTATAAGAAAGGGTAGATATTTCTGTTGGCGTCTAGAATGTTCTTCTTTGGTGTATATATACACGAGGTGTCTCCGTCTTCTTTGTCAAATTCTTCAATCTTCTTTTCTTCATGGAGGCTTTGTGGGACCGGCTTCCTCGAGGCGTGCTGAAAGCTCTTGCTCGTGGAGGATTTAAGCGTGGAGATGTTCTTCCGAAAGAGCTTGTAGATCACTTCGCGGAGCTTGATAGGGTTGCCGATAATCGTTCGTTGGTCGAAGCTCCTGTAGAACCTGTTCCCCTTGCTGTCATTCCTCCGGGGGTGATTATTATTAGCGATGACGAAGGCTCCGAAGATCGTCGAGTTAGGCCTTCGCCGCCAGTCGGGGTGGCTAGTCGAACTCGTAGTAAGTCGAAGAAGTAGGTGTTTATATTTTTGCACTCTTAGCTTCGAATATTTCTGATTAATCTTCGGCTTTGATCAGTACTTCTGTAACTTCGTGCTGAATGAAAGGAATGCCTTTCGCTTTGTGTGTCTTGTTATACTCCTCTTCTTCTTTTCCAAGATTCTCTTCGTCTTTGCAGCTTGCTATGAATCCCTTGTTTTTTGCTTCGATTTCTCTGTTTGTAGATAGCCTTCGATGTTATCATCTTGGAGAAGGTTTCGTCGTCTTGGTGAAAGCTTTGCAATATTGGAGGAGGCTTCTCTATGAAAGAGTCAAAAAAGGAACGAAGATTAATATGCAACATATGTAAAAGAGAAAATACATCAGATATGATATAACATATGTATAAGAGGCTTCGTCCATGAGATTTTGTCATTGCAAAGAGCTTCGCTTCGCGTTGTGCGATCGTGGGTTTGTTGTGATGACTTTGTTTTTGTCATGCTGATTGTGTTCGTGGGTTCAACCCACGGACGGCGCCAAATGTTGGGGGATCGAAGGTCTCCGTGTGACGTATCGAAGCCCTCCAACGGTATATAGAAGCGTTCTGGTTCTGGCGAAGCCCTCGAAGGTCGATGATGCCTTCGGATCACCTCGCGAAGCCCTCCTTGTTCGCCGTCGCCGTCTTCTGGTTGGAGCGAAGTCCTCCTTCCTGGTCCGCGGTGCCGGACGAAGGTGTTCTTACTCAGGTTCCCTGCAGTTTGTTGCGCGAAGCTCTCCTTCACCCACGATGCTGGGCGAAGGGGTTGAATGACTAGAGAGGTCTGAGTGCGGTGCAAATGATTCCCCCTTTGGCTCGAGGCCCGAAAACCAGATGTCATTACAGGATCATCTCCCTCCATATTTATAGGGGGCGAGATGATTATATTTACAAGTGTGCTATTGGTTACTTTAGCGTGGCTCTTAGCTTAATGACTTCGGGCTCCTGTGTCGTCCACTTCTTTCATCCTTCCTTCGCTGGTGGCTGTTGACCTTCGCGTGGCTCAGAGGGATTTCGGAGTAGTCCCCAACATTGCATCCCCCTTCGCGTGTGTCTTCTGGTTGTGGTTCGTCCCTTGACTTGGATCGCAGCTATCTTCCCAACAGGGATAATTTATGTACAATGTATGTATTTAGAATCGTCAAGGGCTCCAAGCCGTGAGTTTAAGGCAGTACGTGTGAAGCGTTGGAACCGTGCCTAGTGGAGGCCATCGATGTTGGCATGCTTTATTTTGTATTCTCAGGTTGATCTCAGGAATCGATCGTTGTGTTTTGCAGGAGCAAAAGGAAAGCTGACTACAACATGGTCATTCCAAAAGTTATAATGGCGAGATGGAAATTAATGGTGAACATTGATTTTGATTTTCGGTTATGGTAAAGAAGGGATGATATTTTAAATTTTAGGTACCTATGGGAACAAGTCTTGGCAAGGACGTACAAATAATAATGAGGGACACGCTCTAAAAACATGGACAAATATGTAGATGTTTGCTCAGTCATGTGTGTTGCCCCTTGGCCACGGATGCCTAATGCAGTTCGTTTGTTTTTTGGAATGCTTAATGCTTGTTATATATATCTGTTTCCGGCTAGATCCTCGGCCACCTGTTGCCATTCACCCTTGGCAGAAGCAATAGAGTAGCCACTCTATACCTCTCCGGCATAATTTAAAGTTTGTTTTTCTATTTTTATGGCTTCTCAGTCCTCAGAAGGGCATTAGGCAACACATCTTCCACTAGAAATCTTCCGTCTTAAAGGCTAACGGTAAGGTATTTTACCATGGAGAAAGCTGACGATTATTTCTAACCACATTTTCTCATGAGAGATAGGGACTTCCAAACCTTAACATTTTAATATGCCTAATATAATATTTATATACAATATCATAAAATCTTAAATTCTTGTTTGGCTCTATATGTGTGTGAAAATATTTTTCAGTTATTTAAATCCGATGTTTTGTGCCATATATGTTTCAATTGAAGGGTAACAATGGCTATATATCAAATATAAAACATTGATATCTAACAAAAATGAGAATAAATAGCATGCAAAAGATTTTTTTTTTTGCGATTACACAGTACAACTCAGACACTCATAATGCACGCACACTCACTCCTATGACCGTACATACGCAAACCCTACCCCTATGAGCATTTTTTTTGTGTAAACCCCTATGAGCATCTTCGAAGACTGAGCCGACAAATCCTCCAGATTGACGAAGTCACTACTGACGCCTCGCTGTTGACGGTCACGTTGCCTACCGTTGAAAGCACAACGCCGTTAAATCCTAGAAAATTCGCTCCCACCAGGAGTCGAACCCAGAACCTCAGGTGCTACCGAGGCTCTTGTAACCACTAGGCTACATGCCCTTTCGCAACATGCAAAAGATCAGTCTCAGTCTCCATGTTATTGACATATATGGAGCACAGCAGAATAAAATCCTACGGATTATAAACAGAATCTTGGGTCACCCAGAAATTATTGCAATCGGCCAGGCGCAAGTGCCCTGCCGATTGGACCAGCAGTCAACGTCCTTTGCCTCCTCACCTTTCGTGCGTCCCCTGATCGTGCTCTATCTCGTCCGCAGCTCTCGCCAGCCAAGCAAAAATCAGCGTAGAGATATCGTACGACTTCGGACGTGATCGAGCTAGTTCAACCTTTTGTTCCCTTATTATACACTAGCAAAAGTGTCCGTGCATTGCCACGGACTGATCGGAATAAAAATGCATTGATATTTATTTTAAAACTTGTTAATGTTACTCATAAGAATTTATTATATTTATTGTAAACTTTATTACTGATTATACAAATGCAGTTGTTCTTTTAGAGAACATATAAACTTCATCCCGTGTATTGCTAAATTGATTGTGGACAACTTTACATCTTGGATTACTGTTGTCTTCTATTTTCAGCCACTTTCCAGGTTTTAACCTCCAAATAATACAAATCATGGCATGTGTCATCTGCCATGTTGCCTTAGCCACCTCGTCCTAACATGGCGGCTTAATGATGTGCATCCTAATTAGGTAAACAGTTATCAATCCAATAGGTTGATTCTATAAGAATTTGCATGGACTCAAAAGAGAATAAAAGCCACAAAATTATCGCAGCTACCATAAACGTCAAATCTTTCATATAAAATCAAATGAAAAGAAGCTACATTTTCATGGATCAGGCAAAGTTTTCGACAGCGCTACGCTGACATTTATAGTGCAAATCAAGCAAGAAAAAAAAATGTATACTTTGATAGTTGTAAACATTCATTCAGATTATTAGACTGTTATGTGTATGACCTCATGCATAATGATAAATTAAAAAAAAGTAACCTAACATAATAAGACTTCATTAAAAAAGGAAACAAACAAATAGTCATTATATCATTCGCCTCATGCATACATAATGCATCGTTAAATTATTCATGCAAGCTAGAAAAACAAGAAAATAATAGCAACATTCCATTGTAATTGCTAAGTTTTCTCATCTATCGATGTATTAGTGAAGGGAATATTTTTTTTCTTTTTTTCTCGAATATGCAGGAGAGCTGCGTATCATTGTATTGAATAGAGAAAGAGTCGGCCCCTTACATGAATACCACCTCATTCCGGGCCGGGCCATGAGGGGTTAAGTTACAACTAGTTGTACTATTGAAAAAACCTGAAAACAAGAGTTGACCTAAATAGACACTCGGCTAAACTAACCAAGCTCATCGCCTTGACCAAGGGCGAGGCGACGCAGGCCTCGAGCCCCAGCCATACACCACAGATGATGCTCATCCTCAAAGGTCCTCAGGGCATTCGAGATGCATGGTCGGGCACCTTTAAAAACACAAGCGTTTCGATGCTTCCATATGATCCAAGACCCAAGAATAATAATGGTGTTCAATCCTTTCTTCTTTTCTTTGGGTATTCTCTTGACTGCACGTCGCCACCAATCTGCAAACAAAACCTCATTTTGCCTAGACACTCGGTCTTGAAGATCTAGAGGTGCAAGGATCCTGAACCAAAACTCCCAAGTGAAGACACAGTTGGTCAACAAATGCTGGACCGTCTCCTCTTCTTGATCACATAGTGGACACTTTTCTGGATGTGGGAGGCCTCTTCTTGCCAATCTATCAGCAGTCCAACATCTATTGTGTATCGCTAGCCAAAGGAAAATTTTACACTTTGGCGGCACCCACGATTTCCATAACCGTCGCCAATGCTCAAATGTGACTGCTCCAGTGAAAAAAGCTCGATAGGCAGATTTGGATGAGAACTGACCTGATGCATCAAACCTCCAAGTATGTATATCATCATCTTGGGAGAGTGTTATTTCAAGCATAGTATCCCACATCTGAAAGTATTCGAATAACCCAATTAGTGACAGCCCGCTCTGAATATCCGTTGTCCAGTCTTGATTGTTCATTGCTTCGGCTACCGTGCGGCTGTTTTGAAACTTTTGTGGCACCGCTGCTACCACAGCAGGTGCAATGTCGATTACTGAGCAGCCCATGAGCCATTTATCGGTCCAAAAGAGGGTGCTGCTGCCATTTCCAACATGTGATTCTATTGCTATGTTGAACAGTGCCGTGGCGTTCCGGTGGACTTGGATATCGAGCCCTATCCATGCACGGTTCGGGTCAGTTTTTCTGAACCAAAGCCAGCGGATTTGGAGCGCCCAACTCATAATTTCCAAGTTCATAATTCCTAGACCGCCAAGATCCAATGGCCTTTGAACTTTATCCCATGCGACCAGGCAAGATCCTCCATTGACTTTCTCACGTCCAGTCCAAGTAAAACCTCACCTTATTTTATCAATTGCTCTATTAAACCACTTCGGGACCTTGATAGCGATCAGTACATAGATCGGGATGGCTGAAAGCACAAACCGAGTCCAAGTAACCCTGCCCGCCATATTCATCAATGCCTGTTCGCCTCGCTGCTTTGCAGCAGCTACAGTGTTCGCAGTTATTTCTTCAGCAGCAGCTACAGTGTTCGCAGTTATTTCTTCTGCAGCTGCTACAGTAAAACGGCTGCTTCGCAGCGAGGCGAACAGGCTAATGCAGCTTTCCAACGAGGCAGTTTGTCACCGATCTTTTCCACCCATGTTAGCAAGTCTGATTTCCTTAATTTCTTATTAGATATCGGCAGTCCCAAATAGGTGCAGGGGAATTCAGCTTGTGTGCACGGTAATGTAGCACTGACTACTTCCATTTGATCTTGCTCACATCTTATGGGGACAACACAACTTTTCTGCATGTTGGTTTGGAGCTCGGAGGCTTCACCAATTTTTTTCAGGATCTCCATGGTGAGATTCATCTCCTCCTCGCTAGGCTGAATGAATAGAGCTACATCATCGGCATAGAGGGATATTCATTGCCCAGCATTACGGCGAGATAATGGCTGTAGCAACTCAAGCTCGCTAGCTTTGTTAAACAAGCTATTCAAGACATCCATAACCAATATGAATAACATAGGTGATAGCGGATCTCCTTGTCGGAGACCTCGCTGATGCCTGATTTCCTCACCGGGTTCACCATTAAGCAATATCCGTGTCCCATTAATTTATGCATATATACTCACCAGACTTGGGCTGAAATTTGAGACCTACAACTGCACTGTTGACCCAAGAAGATGAAACATGTCCCATTAAAGTCTGTAAAACTTTGCCAGTTACAGTAGATGGACGAACTGAGCCCAAGGTTGTCAAGGAACAATAGGACATGTAACCGTAAGAGCAGGAGTATATGACTGTGTGCATGAGCATGCTAGTACCTGTGAATCAAATAATTTGTATTGCTTATAAACAGATAATATGTGGCTCACTTCTGAACAAAATATCAAAACTTCACTATGCAGAAAATCCATAACAATACATAATGCTCAACTTCATAGCGATTCGGACGGTCCACAATTGAAACTTCACTGTGCAGCAAGTATATGAAACTGAACTGATGCTTCCCTCAATTCAGCGTTATGGCTGGTAAGTTTTAAATACCTCAGATGTAAGATGAGAATGCAATGCTCATCAGATACCCGGACTGGCATTTATCCCTTGTCAATCCATCTTTTAGATGTTATTCTGGTGCAAAATAAAAGTAAACAGGACAATTCAGGATATCTTTGTTCCATCTAAAATTTGCAAGCAGGTTTAGAATGGGCAACAGGAACACTCCAAAAATGTGTACCCCTATTTAACAGATTCAAGATACTGCTTGTAAACAAATAATATGTGGCTCAATTCTGGACAAAGTATCAAAACTTCACTGTGCAGAAAATCCATAACAATACATAATGCTCAACTTCATAGCAATTCGGACGGTCCACAATTGAAACTTCACTGTGCAGCAAACATATGAAACTGAACTGATGCTTCCCTCAATTCAGCGTTATGGCTGGTAAGTTTTAAATCCCTCAGATGTAAGAAGATGAGAAAGCAATGCTCATCACATGCCCGGACTGGCATTGCTCCCTTGGGAATCCATCTTTGTTCCATCTAAAATTTGCAAATGGACCAAATTGCAAGCATACTACATAAATAATTCAGTAAACAGATGTCCATCTTGGAATGCATGGGAAATCCTACATAAAGAATTCGGAGATGTCATGCTCCTTAATAATTCATTATCAGTATAACCAACATGGGGGGAAAAGTAGATATAGGTTTCCCACCAAAGCATTTTAGCCTAACGTGCACTGAAAAATCTGCAACCGTAGGGTAAAGGAAACTTTTCTTTAATACATGCCAGTGGAGATAATGCTACTCTCAAAACAGAGACTCTGAAAGCAAATCATAAGGTTATGTGTTGAAGCTATGCAGTCTGTCAAAAGCCTAACAATCTATTCTGGACCCCTGGAATACGTTGCTCTATCTGTTCAGTTAGAAGAATCTACAGGCCAGGAACGGCAATGGGCTTGTACTTTTTAGAGAGCTCGCGAGGAGATCAGTCCGGTACGACTTACCAAGCTCTCATGTGCAGGTGTGTTGACGGTCCTTACGACCCATTTTTACCGTCAACCTTATGCACCTTTGTGAACCTAAAACCATCACCAAGTGTAGACATAGGGTTTATTTCTGACAAATTCCACTAGTCTTAGTGAATTATGAAGTACAGGTGCAATTCATACAAAAACAGGGGAAAACATGCACCAAACGTGGACTTTGCAATCGACGGATTTTCCCCGGACTAAAGAACTTAGTCCAAAAGCCCAAAACCACAGAATCAGGCTTTGAGATCAAACAATGCACGTGGTTTAGGCAAGTACACAGGCCAAGGAAGCAGCCAGAGGAGGATCAGGCCCAGTGGGGCCCAGGCCAGGTCGGCCGACCCCCTCTGGCCAGGTCGGCCGACCTGCCAGGGAGGCCCCACTGGCCCATCTTTTTATGGCGGTTTACCACCGACTTCTGGAGGTCGGTTCCCCCTGCATTAAATGTCACCGACCTCGGGAACCGCCTCAAAGTTGCCGACCTTCCAAGGCTATAAATAAAGGGGCACCCCTCCCTCTCAACACACACCACAAGACGCAAGACTCTCCAATAGAGCTCCACTCCAATCCTTAGGCTGAGAGCCTTTTGTACACTAGTAGAATAGGAGAGAGGGCAAGGGAGAGAAAGGAATACTCCTTCCATTTTGGTGGAGGTTTAGTTCTATTTCTTTACCTTGGCGTGTAAACACTCTTTGTGCTTTATACGTGGTGATTATTTATCTAGCGAGCATTATTACTTTTCTAGGCGTAATTCCTGTTATACTTGTTTACGGGATCATCGCTCCGCAAGGGGTGCTCTAGCCTTCTAAATTCAGCTTTGGGCCGAGGTTAGAGTAGTAATCAACGGCATAGACGTGGTGTCTAGGCTAGAGGTTACCTTTGTTTGCTGTGTGCTCCACGGTTTGTAGAGGTAGGCGGCAGGAAGTGACAGCCCTGTCCGTCCAAAGGAACCCTCCACGTTCGGGTACATAGTAGAGCTACAGGTCGGAGTGGCTTGGCAGACTAGGCCTAAGCCGGCGCCCGAAGTAGACAAGTAGAGCTTGAGTTCGTCTATCCTCTAGGATAACTAGATTTAATCACCCTCTCGATCCTAGGCTGCTAGTTGTCTTGGTTGTCCTTGGGTAGAACTTGCCCTGCGGTAGAATAACTCCGTTCCTTGGGGAAAACAAATACGATACCTTGGAATACTCCCGGGTGAAGTGCTACAACGGTATTCCGTGCGCTTGCGGATTTATCTGTGACGTAAGAAATACCAACAAGCATTTCTGGCGCCGTTGCCGGGGAACGGTTGATATCTCTATTGCAAATTAAGTTTGCCCTCGTAATCTATCTTACTTACCGTTCTGTTTTTATTTTTCCTTAATTCCAAAAAACTCACAAAAACATTTCATGGAGTCACAACCCACCATCCAATCATTCTCTACTCCACGGGGCGAGCTCTTAGAGCCACCATCATCATCACAACCCATTTCTTCATTTGGCTATGAGTTTTCCCCTGATTACATTTCGATGATAAGAGGTTTATCCTTTTCGGGTTTTAAACATGAAAATCCTTATGAACACTTGCGAGAGTTTGAGCATTTGTGTTCATGCCGATCGATCCATGGCATGACACAAGAAACGTTGAAGTGGAAATTGTTTCCCTTCTCTCTCAATGAGAAGGCGAAGCAATGGTACACTTACACCGCTAAGAGAGTGAACGGTGATTGGAAAGAATTGCGAGACAAATTTTGTCTAGCGTTCTTCCCCGTATCCCGTGTCACTTCTCTACGAGCGGAAATAATTAACTTTCGTCAAGAAAAAGAAGAAACCTTGAGTGCATCATGGATTCGGTTCTGTTCATTAACAGACTCTGGACCTGAATTGTTGCTCCCCGAACCCGTTTTATTACAACATTTTTATTCGGGATTGAGCAGCGATACCGCACTTTATCTTGACACGGCCGCTGGTGGATCTTTTACTCATAAGACCATAGCGGAAGCACACGAACTTTTGGATCGCATTGTGGAAAACACTCCTTTTTCCGCTGATTTACTAGTTGAGCCGGAGTCAAAAGATGAGGAACTCGTTGTGCAAGAAACACAACAATTGGTGCCTACAATGGTAGACCCAACAATCGAGTCCCCATCTAACACAAGAACAATGATAGAGGATGATGAACCTCTTGAGTTCCCATTTGAGTTCGAGGAAGAAATTTTTGAAAATTTTGGAGACTCCTCGAACTACTCTTGTCAAAAGAGGCCAAGACTCCCTGCACCAACCCCCGAACCTTTAGAAAAAGATTTTCTTTTGGAAACCATTCGGGAGTTGACATTGATCATAAGCGATGAATGGTTGAGAGAAAATGAGTTTTCTTCCGATACTATTCGTTTTGAACATCCTACCTCAACCATTCAAAGCTCAATTCGGGGATCAAAGGTAGATGTTCTCTATAATCCTTTAGTGGGTGCTAACATCATGTCCGAATCTTTTGCTTTAACCATGTTTGGGAATGAAGTTTGGGCACCCACTAGCAAACTCCTTAGAACCTCTCCGGGGCACTTCTTTGAGGGTTTGGGGATCGTTAGAGACGTCTGCATTAAGCACGATGATGCCGAAGTATCGCTGGATTTTCACGTCTTCGGGGTTTTGAATTTTGATGTTCTTGTAGGCCATCCCATAGAAAAGCTTTTCTCAAAAATATCGCCTTCTGGAACCCTTGACTTCACCCTCGGCAAGGAACCTTTTTCTATCCCTATCGTTCATACGCTGAATACTTTTGCCGAGGAGTCCCCCGAAGTAAACGATTGTATAGAGGAGGTTATGGCAGTTTTTCTTCATGAAACCCCCGAATCGTCCTTGGAAGAAGATGCTCTCAATTTTGTTTTAGAAGAAGACGATTCGGAAGAAACCTTTGAGCTGCCCGAAACCTTAGCCTCGCCGCCACCTCCCATAGAGCTCAAGGCACTCCCACCGGGTTTACGCTACGCTTTCCTTCACGGAAACCCCGAAACACCTGTCATCATAAGTGACAAGCTTTCGGAGGAAGAAACCGCTAAGCTCTTAGCCGTGTTAGAGAAACGTCGCTCCGTTCTTGGCTACTCGCTAGGAGACCTCAAGGGAATCAGCCCTGCTCTTTGCACCCATCGCATTCCCATAGATCCTGATAGCACACCTTCTAGGGAACCTCAACGGAGGTTGAACAATGCAATGAGGGAAGTCGTTAAGAAAGAGGTCTTGAAACTTTTGCATGCTGGTATTATCTATCCAGTTCCACACAGCGAGTGGGTGAGCCCAGTGCAGGTTGTGCCCAAGAAAGGAGGAATGACGGTCGTTCATAACGACAAGGATGAATTAATCCCTCAACGAACCATCACGGGGTGGAGGATGTGCATCGATTACCGAAAACTTAACAAGGCTACAAAGAAAGATCATTTTCCACTGCCCTTCATCGATGAGATGTTGGAACGGCTGGCAAATCATTCTTTCTTTTGTTTCCTTGATGGGTATTCGGGATATCATCAAATTCCCATCCATCCCGATGATCAGAGTAAGACGACTTTCACATGCCCTTACGGAACTTATGCTTATCGACGAATGTCTTTTGGGCTATGTAATGCGCCTGCTTCTTTTCAACGATGCATGATGTCTATCTTTTCTGACATGATCGAAGAGATTATGGAGGTTTTTATGGATGATTTCTCCGTCTATGGGAAAACCTTCGATCATTGTTTAGAAAATTTAGACAAAGTCTTGCAACGTTGTCAAGAAAAGGACTTAGTGCTCAATTGGGAGAAATGCCACTTTATGGTTAAAGAAGGCATAGTCCTTGGGCACTTGATTTCTGAAAGAGGGATAGAGGTGGACAAGGGGAAATTAGAAGTTATAGAAAAGCTTCCACCTCCCGTTAATATTAAGGGTGTTCGCAGTTTTCTTGGACATGCGGGGTTCTATCGCCGTTTTATCAAAGATTTCTCTCAAATTGCTAGACCCCTTACAAATTTGCTTGCAAAAGATGCACCCTTTAATTTCACTGATAAATGCATGAATGCTTTTAATACTCTTAAAAATGCACTCATCTCCGCTCCAATCATTCAACCCCCTGATTGGACGCTTCCGTTTGAAATTATGTGTGATGCTAGCGACTTTGCTGTGGGGGCTGTTCTTGGTCAAACTAGAGATAAGAAGCATCATGCAATTTCTTATGCTAGCAAAACTCTGTCTGGAGCTCAGTTGAATTATACTACCACTGAAAAAGAGCTCCTTGCTGTTGTTTTTGCTTTTGATAAGTTTAGATCTTACTTAGCTGGAGCAAAAGTTATCGTTTACACCGATCATGCTGCTTTGAAATTTTTGCTCTCTAAGAAAGATGCTAAACCCCGTTTGATAAGATGGATTCTTCTGCTCCAAGAGTTTGATTTAGAAATTCGTGATAAGAAAGGAGTAGAAAATTCTGTAGCGGATCATTTGTCGCGCATGCAATTCACTAACCCGCAGGAATTACCTATTAATGACTTCTTGCGCGACGACATGCTACTCCACGTCAAGGACTCACATCCGTGGTACGCCGACATTGTGAACTTCATAGTGACGGGGTACGTACCACCGGGAGAAAACAAGAGACGACTCATCTATGAGAGTCGTCGTCACCTTTGGAGTGAGCCCTTCCTTTACCGTGTCTGCGCCGATGGACTGCTCAGAAGATGTGTGCCGACACCCGAGAGCACACAAATCATCGAGAAATGTCATGCAGCTCCATACGGGGGACACCATGGAGTGTTTCGTACTCAGGCCAAGATATGGCAAAGTGGTTTCTTTTGGCCAACAATGTACGAAGACACAAAAGATTCATCAGACGATGCCCACAATGTCAAAGATTTGGAGGCATCACGGCAAGGGATGCAATGCCCCTCAACTTCAATTTACAAGTCGAACTCTTCGACGTATGGGGCATCGACTTCATGGGGCCATTCCCCAAGTCACAAGACTGTGAATACATCTTGGTGGCAGTCGACTAAGTGTCCAAATGGGTAGAGGCAATGCCATGCCGAGCTGCCGACTCCAAGCACGCTCGCCGGATGTTCCACGAGATTATCTTCCCAAGATTTGGAACACCGAGACTAGTGATAAGCGACGGAGGGTCTCATTTCATTGATAAGACCTTCCGAAGCTTCCTTAGAGAACTTGGAGCACGACACAACATAGCCACTCCATACCATCCTCATACAAGTGGGCAGGCCGAGACTTCAAACAAGCAAATCAAACGGATCCTGCAAAAGACCGTGTTAGAAATGGGGAAGTCATGGAAAAGCAAGCTACCCAATGCACTATGGGCATACCGGACAGCATACAAAACACCCATAGGCATGTCACCATACCAACTCGTATATGGAAAAACATGCCATTTACCCATCGAGTTGGAACATCGAGCATATTGGGCCGTTAGAAAATGGAATATGGACCTTCGAGGCGCCGGATGGAAAAGAAAAATGGAGATAGCTGAGTTGGAAGAATGGAGAGACAAAGCTTACCACAACTCAGCCATTTATAAGGAGAGAACTAAACGGTGGCACGATAAAAGAATAAGAGTAAAAGAATTCAAAGTTGGAGATAAAGTCTTGCTATTCAACTCACGGGTGAAACTATTCGGGCACGGAAAATTGAGAAGCAAATGGGACGGGCCATACACGGTTATTGAAACTTCGCCACACGGAGCAATCACACTCCAAGACAACGAAGGTAAAGTATTCAAGGTAAATGGCCAGCGTCTAAAAATTTATTTTGAACCCGATACGAATAAAGAGTTTGATGTCATGCACTTGATTAATTTAGAATCTTTATCATGATATCCTCTGATTTGTTTTATTACCCGTAGTAGCACTTTCCTTCGAATAATTATAGCAAGAGATCAACCAGAAAAAGAAAGGGATCAGAGGGTCCCACAGCAGGTCGGCCGACCCAGGGAAGGGGGGTCGGCCGACGCCCCTTGGACTCCCCTGCCTTCCACTTTTCTCCCAAATTCTCAACACGTCTTTCCTTTTCTTCTTCCTGCTGCTTTGGAAAGAAAAACCTTGTCGAGCGCGCCTGGGATGGAGAAAAACCCCTATATATATCTCTTTTCCCATCCCATCTCTTCATCCCTTTCACCTCCTACACCATGAGCGATCAAGGTAGTGATTCGTCCGTCATCTCAGTCGACAAAACCAAGAGGAAGAAGCCTTATGGAGAGGAGGCTATAGACAACGCTACCCGCATAATTAGGGAACTCCGACAAGAGGTGACACGTGTCAAACGAGAAAGATTGATGCTCCAGAACCTCTACGAAGACCTCATGAAGGAAAAGAAGGATGAAGACCTCATCAAGACCCTCACTGGAGGGTGGGCGCAATATGATCTCGCCTTAGAACTAATCGAAAAAGAGAAGAAAAAGTTGAGAGAAGCCAAAAAGGCTAATATAGAATAAGATTAGACCTTAGGGCGCATTTTAGTTTAATTTCATTTGCTTTCCTCATTTTAATTCCCTCATCAAGTTTGTAATGCGCCTTCATATTTGTTTCTAAATTTAATCAAATTAGTGCTCCCCGGGCTTGCATACCGGTAGAGCAATTTTGTGTTTCCAAATGTCTTTGTCTATTTTGAAGGAAACAGGCAGAAAGTCAAGTGTGGGGGGGATACATCGCGAAAACAGAAACAAACTCGAGCAAATCACTCAGAACCATCACGGGAAGGACGACACCTACAACTGTGAAAAATTTGGGCACCAGAAGGGGCCACACCAGGTCGGCCGACCCCCCCTGACCAGGTCGGCCGACCCCTGGTGGGTCCCACTGGGCCTCTGCTTCCCCGTGCTACTTAAGTTTGTTTCCCACACTCCCTTTTTGCCTACCATACCTGTCAAGTTCATTCTGAGACGCGAAAATTAAATAAAACTTGACCAATTAAAACTTGGGAAAGATTTATTTTGAAACATTTCATCAAAAATCCCATGACTCTCCCTAATGCTCTCAAGATGAACTTGCCCACTTGTTATTACTCGCTTCATTACCACTTGCTTGTGAACAACCTATCCATAGGGACCCATGTTTTTCTAGATAATTGGCGAGTGTGATATGGTTCGATGAAATGATCTTTTGCTCAATCTACAAAGTCCTTGGGAATTTTATTTCAAAAAGATAAAATAGCATGGCTCGCTGCTCCTCTCTTGGTATATGATTTCCTACCAATGCCATATGTTGATCACAATTTTCAAACTTACACGCATATGCTGCTTGTGTTGCAATGAGCTTTTCCAAAATTTTGTGACCCTAATGAGATACTTGTCATGCTCTCTTGATCAAGTTCACGTACACGATCCACCAAAATTGCTAAAACTCCTACACCGGGAGTTAGCACATCCACCCGTCCAAATAAAGACACTCCTCACTTTTATCCCATTTTACCTCTCTCTCTCAAAATAAACAAAAGAGGGGCATGGCTCTGCAAAAGAAAAAAGAAGACTCACAAAAAGATGAGCAAGAAAAAAAAAACAAAATGCTCATGTACAGAGCATGAAAAAGAAAAGAAAGAAAAATGTTAGCCATGTCTCGGAATTACAAAACAAAGAGAGGTAAAATCCAATAAAGGAGTCGTCGCATATAAACATCCACACATCCATCCACACATGCACTTCTTGATCAAGGTTGTATGACTTGAATTCTCCGTGGATCCTTTCTTTTGGTTCAGCAATATTTGTGATACAAGTATGCCTCTCTATCCCTACCTTGAGCTCCACATACAAGCCTTAGAAGTAGGACAAAAGAGGCAATGCTTTGGTAAGGAAAACACACTTTTTGAGCCGAGAGAATCAATAGAGGAGCAAGAGCCATGTTGTTTATATTTTTCAAAACTCTTTCAAAAATCCCAAGATACTTAGTGGATGAAAGCAAGGTGATTTGAGTCATGAACCGTTCCACTTTTCAATCATCCAAGAATACATGTTAGCCACCATCATGTTCGCAGGTAAAAAGGTGTGGCTTGTAATAGCTTGTGTGCAGGTTTCATTCATCAAAGGGGATGAGTCCTCCCCAATTTCCACTCATAGCTTTACTCGAGGACGAGCAAAGAGCTAAGTGTGGGGGATCTTGTTGACGGTCCTTACGACCCATTTTTACCGTCAACCTTATGCACCTTTGTGAACCTAACACCATCACCAAGTGTAGACATAGGGTTTATTTCTGACAAATTCCACTAGTCTTGGTGAATTATGAAGTACAGGTGCAATTCATACAAAAACAGGGGAAAACATGCACCAAACGTGGACTTTGCAATCGACGGATTTTCCCCGGACTAAAGAACTTAGTCCAAAAGCCCAAAACCACAGAATCAGGCTTTGAGATCAAACAATGCACGTGGTTTAGGCAAGTACACAGGCCAAGGAAGCAGCCAGAGGAGGATCAGGCCCAGTGGGGCCCAGGCCAGGTCGGCCGACCCCCTCTGGCCAGGTCGGCCGACCTGCCAGGGAGGCCCCACTGGCCCATCTTTTTATGGCGGTTTACCACCGACTTCTGGAGGTCGGTTCCCCCTGCATTAAATGTCACCGACCTCGGGAACCGCCTCAAAGTTGCCGACCTTCCAAGGCTATAAATAAAGGGGCACCCCTCCCTCTCAACACACACCACAAGACGCAAGACTCTCCAATAGAGCTCCACTCCAATCCTTAGGCTGAGAGCCTTTTGTACACTAGTAGAATAGGAGAGAGGGCAAGGGAGAGAAAGGAATACTCCTTCCATTTTGGTGGAGGTTTAGTTCTATTTCTTTACCTTGGCGTGTAAACACTCTTTGTGCTTTATACGTGGTGATTATTTATCTAGCGAGCATTATTACTTTTCTAGGCGTAATTCCTGTTATACTTGTTTACGGGATCATCGCTCCGCAAGGGGTGCTCTAGCCTTCTAAATTCAGCTTTGGGCCGAGGTTAGAGTAGTAATCAACGGCATAGACGTGGTGTCTAGGCTAGAGGTTACCTTTGTTTGCTGTGTGCTCCACGGTTTGTAGAGGTAGGCGGTAGGAAGTGACAGCCCTGTCCGTCCAAAGGAACCCTCCACGTTCGGGTACATAGTAGAGCTACAGGTCGGAGTGGCTTGGCAGACCAGGCCTAAGCCGGCGCCCGAAGTAGACAAGTAGAGCTTGAGTTCGTCTATCCTCTAGGATAACTAGATTTAATCACCCTCTCGATCCTAGGCTGCTAGTTGTCTTGGTTGTCCTTGGGTAGAACTTGCCCTGCGGTAGAATAACTCCGTTCCTTGGGGAAAACAAATACGATACCTTGGAATACTCCCGGGTGAAGTGCTACAACGGTATTCCGTGCGCTTGCGGATTTATCTGTGACGTAAGAAATACCAACAAGGTGTGAAGGAGAGGAAGAAGGGAGGATGACATACGTGCGAATTGCATTGAGGAGGCGAGGTTGGGGATAAGGAGGCAGATCCAGTCGAGATCGAGGAGGACGGACACAAGGCGTCGCACGGTGCCGGAGCCAGACCAGATCCGTCAGCCGCCCGTCCAGACCTTCGCGGCCTCGTGGAGATGGACGGGGAGGGCGCAGCGGCGAGGGCGAAGAGCTCGTCGTGCCAGGCCCACATGGAGGAATTTGCGGCGCGGAGGGAATTCTTCTCAGCCTCCAGGTCGTCGATCTCGCGCTGCTGCTCCGAGGACCGCCACCCCAGCGCCATGAACGAGCCCAGCAGCAGCCCGCTGATCACCTTCTCCCGGTGCTCCGTCAGCTTCACCCTGATCCTGTGCAGCGCCGCCTCCGTCGCTCTCTATTACTCTCATCTACGCTGTGTGCCGGCGGCGCGTCGGAGCAGCACGGCTAGGGTTGAGGAAGGAGGGGAGGCGGCGTCCGAGAGCAGCCGGGCGGGCGCGCGAGAACGATGCATCGATGGAAGGGGACCCACCTGTCGGCGCCGTTACTTTTACGGTGGGAGAGGGTGCGATGCACACGCTCGGGAATGAACTTAGAAGACAAATAATAAGGAGTAAAGATGCTACACAGTCACATATTAGGCTATCAGCAAAGACTATTAATGAATGTTCATGCACGTGGATTGTATGCCATGAGCGTCGTCGTCTTTGCCGTGTTCTCCCTGCAACTGGTCGTGTTCGTAGCTTCTGCTGCGAGAGGCACGGAGGCCGCCGGTGGCAATGCGACCATTCCGTTCCTCGCCGAGCTTGCGCGTTGCCCGGCGAGCTGCGGCGGCATCACATTCGACTACCCCTTCGGCATCGGCGATGGTTGCTTCAGGGACCCCGACTTCGAGCTCATCTGCAACCAGACCGTGCAGCCGCCGAGGCTCTTCCTCAGGGACGGCAAGAAGGAGGTCGTTGACGACATTGACGCGACATACAACCGTGCGTACAGCCCTCCCTATATATACGTGCCTCTTGTATATCTCTTTACCTTACTATCCTCATAAGGCTGTTGCCCAACCTTTGAGTTCTATGTTGAAGTTGCCGTCAATCAGCCTTATATGGTTTGCGCCGCGTAATACTAGTTCATAGCATATTGGTCAAAGGTCTGAAAATACCTCGTCGGCACCTTACACCCCCCCCCCCCCCCACCCTTCTCTCTCTCTCTCTCTCTCTCTCTCTCTCTCTGAATGGCAGTTAAGTTAATGCAACAACCGGTTAATCCAGAGTACAAAGCAAAGGGTTTTGATCCCTTTAGGTCACAAAGCACCCCAAGGCGGTGTGGACACTTAACAATGACAGAGTAGGAACTACTAGAGACGAGCAACCATGCAACAGGCCGACTACTGAAGAGCTGCCTAAGGGGACTCACTGTTAAGCGTAGATTTATTGAGGGCTTTGCTGCCTTCTTGACAAAGTATCGTCGGTGAAGCTTGATGTGCATCTTGTTCACCAGGACACACATGGAACGCAGAACCAGCGCCCCTGAAAGGCAAAACATCTGGATCCAAGTCGCAATGGCCGGACCACCCGTGACGGTCAACAGTCTTGAGACTGCGAGCACGGAATGTTGCCGTTGCCGTGGACATCTAGGAAACATGTATCGTATGCACGGAATGTTTGTGTTGCCGTGGACGTCGAGGAACCATGTAGTCACAATTGCTGGACCACCAGTATTATTGCCGTTGCCGTGAACCCATTAGATAAGGTCCCTGATATCCTATAGAACACACAATACTGCATAAAGCACCACACTCACATTGAACGCATAGCATGCCACGTGCCTCAAAGAAGCTACGCATGGCTGCCACGTTGTGGCCGACACAGAGCAGTGGTCGTGGCCGAAGATGGCGTCGCTGAGAGAATGGGAGCCTGTTGTGTTGCTTATCACCAACTGGGATGTTGAGGCTGCAAATACTAGTGGCATGTAGAGGGTATGGCTCTTTAGTTCCATGGAAGGGTGGCGGCGTCCAACCAAGTGCTCGACTAGTCAGCTGAGGGGAGAGGGAAGCACGTCGGCTTGGCGGAGGCGATGGTGTCGAGGAGAGATAGACCTGACAAAGACGATAGCGACGAAGCATCGTTCTCGTCGGAGAGGTTGTACACGGTGGATTTCTTGGAGACTTGGACGCGAGGATGGAGCGATGGGGATGCTGACAAGGGGAAGGTAGGTGCGCGGCAAGGGCTGATTCTCGCACTCCACTGCCGGATCCCACGCTGGAAGGCACGGATCTGGCGATAGCCCAGCCAGATCGAGGAGAGCCACTCACGACGTCGAGCAAGAACTCGAGGCCAATGGCCATGGCTGCCCCGCGGCACATAGCTAGCCCACAGTTACAAGCTGCAGAACTACCTACACCTACTGGGGGGATTTTTTTGTGGGTGGGTGGGGGGGGGGGGGGGGGGGGGGAGAGAAAGAGAGAGAGAGAGGACATCCTCAGCACCGCACCTTACTTTTTTTTTGCGAAAGGGAAGGCTCCATTTTTTTTTTCTACGCAGAGTACAAGACACAAGGGTCCCCACCATCTCCTCACCTCTACTGCCTGTAGAACTAGGAGAGTGGTGAGACGACTCCGTTTCGACTAAATTCTTAACACAGAGGGAAATCAAACCTCTTAACTACAAACTCGTTACTTCTAATATCATGTGCTAAAGAATGAGCCACCTGATTAGCTTCCCTCTTGACACACCTAAAACTAATACCGGGTAGCAGCCTCCCAGCAGCAAGAATGTCCTGCACGATTCCTTCCCAGGATGACCTTGTCTTCTTTGAAGATTCCAGTGCATCAATAAGAGCCGAGCAATCAGTTTCCATCACCACCGGTTGTCACACCCAGTCCGTCACAGGTGAAGTCGCACCCCTTCCAGGCACGCTTCTGCCTCCGCATCCACAACTGAAGCACATCCTCTGATGGGCCGCCATGCAGTCAGAATGCCAATGCTAGCACTCCCTGACCCCTCCTGAAAACTTGCATCAGAGTTGATTTTCACCCATCCGTCAGGCGGCAGCTCCCACTTTGTTACTGTTGCTGCAGAACCTGTAAACCCACCCGCATCAACTTTTTTTGTGTCTGCTCTGTGAACAATTTCCTTTTGCCCTTCTCATCATATACAGGTAAGCACTTTTGACAAGCAATAGTTAAAAAATTACTATAGCTTATCAGAAACGGAGCAGATCCATTGATGGAGCCTGTACCTTTCCCATGTTGGGGCGGAGCCACATTAGTGGCATTGGGTGCGGCACCCACACAAAACTGAAAATTCAGCTTTAATACTCTTGTTTTGACCATATTTGCACCCATTAAAGAAAAAGTTATGCACCCACAAGGCAAAAAAGACATAAAAAGAACAACTAGCTTATTAGGGTCAGCACCCCGGCCCCTCGATTTTCCTCTGGCTCCGCCTCAGCCCATGCACCATGTCATTCCGGAGGTGCCAAGCTCTTCACAAGCAGAGCAAGATGCAGGCCCCTATCTCTTTGTCTACAGTACTTAGCAACATGAGTAGCCAATTAATCCGGCCCACTGTATTTGAATTGTTTCTCATCTGGCAGTGGTCATGACTGTCTCAATTCTTGCCTCAATGCTACTGCCTTGGTGCAGCGTAAAACTGCATGAAAAGCACTGTTGGCCCAAATGGACTACTTTTCATTGTCTCTACCCAACAAGGGTTCATGGGTTACATATATATAGAGTTTAACATAAGGACCTAAACACAAATAGATAAAGATAGGGGTACTACACTCAAGGACTTATTCTTTCATTCTCCCCCTAAGTCTTGAGTGGTAGTTGTGCCATCCCGATCCTAGACCGAAGCTCCTGAAACTTGACCTTTCCAAGTGGCTTGGTAAGAATGTCAGCGAGCTGATCTTGGGTGTTGATGTAGTCGGCCTTGATGCTTCCCTCCTCCAGGCAGCTCCTGATGAAGTGGTACTTGACCCGGATATGTTTGCTGCGCTCGTGGAAGACGGGATTCTTGGCCAAGGCAAGGGCAGACTTGTTGTCCACCCGAAGCTCCACTGCTCCGGCTTCTCGACCAAGGAGATCACCAAGCAGTCGTGCTAGCCAGAGTCCTTGGGTCGAAGCAGAGTTGTCGGCGATGTACTCGGCCTCACAGCTGGATTGGGCCACCACCTGCTGCTTGATCGACTGCCAGCTGACAAGGCACTTGCCAAGGAAGAAGAGCGTCCCGCTCGTACTCTTGCTGTTGTTGATGTCGCCGGCGTGGTCGCTGTCGCTGTAGCCGATGAAGTGTGCCGCGCCGGGACACCTCGGGTAGTGCAGGCCGTAGTCGAGGGTGCCCGCCACATAGCGAATGATCCTCTTTACAGCCTGCATGTGCTCCTGTGTCGGTCGCTGCATGGACCGACTGACATACCCGACAGTGAACGCCAAGTCCGGCCGCGTGTGGACGAGGTAGTGAAGGCTCCCCACAAGGCGCCGGTACTGCTTGGCGTCGACCTCCTCAGCGGTGCTGTTGCGGCTCAGCTTCAACCGCTCCTCCATGGGTGTGTGAGAGGGGTTGCAGCCGGTGAGGCCGCCTAGCTCAACGATGCGCTTGGCGTAGGCGGTCTGTCGAAGTGTGATGCCGGAGTCGTCCTGGTGCACCTCGATCCCCAAGTAGAAGGAGAGAGGCCCCAGGTCACTCATCTGGAAGGCGGTCTTCATCTCAGCCTTGAACGCCTCCACGTCAGCTTCCTTGGCTCCAATGATGACCAAGTCGTCGACGTAGACGCCCACCAGCAGGGCACAGCCTCCTCGGCCCCGCCGGTAGACGGTCGCCTCATGCAGACTTTGCTCGAACCCCATCGCCCTGAGGATGGAGTCCAGCTTGGTGTTCCATGCCCGCGGCGCCTGTCGCAGGCCGTAGAGGGCCTTGCGCAGCCGCAGAACCTTGTGCTCCTGGCCGGGGATGACGAATCCCGGCGGCTGGTGCACGTAGACCTCCTCCTTCAAGTCGTCGTTGAGGAAGGCCGACTTGACATCCATGTGGTGGACGCGCCATCCCTCCTGGGCTGCCAGCGCGAGGAGGAGACGCACAGACTCCATCCGTGCGACAGGAGCGAAAGCGTCATCGTAGTCGATCCCCTCCTGCTGGACAAACCCGCGCGCCACCAGGCGCGCCTTGTGCTTGATCATCGCCCCGGCCTCATCTTTCTTCAACTTGAAGACCCACTTCAGGGAGATAGCGCGGTGGCCAGCGGGAAGATCCGCCAGCTCCCAGGTGCGGTTCTGCTCGACGGAGTCCATCTCCACCTTCATCGCGGCCCGCCAGGCCGCATCCCTCTCCGTCTCAGCGAAAGAGCGGGGCTCGCTGTCGCCGTGCGCCAGGTGCAGCTGCTCATCAGCACCATGCTGCACCAGTCCAGGTGCTGGCTGCTCGCCAAGGATGTTCTCCATGGTACGATACCACAGCGGCTCGTCGTCGTGGAACGCGTCGATGCGGTCCTCGTCGTTTGAGAGCGGCGTGGCAAACTCCATCAGGTTCGGCTCGCTGTGGACCGAAACTGCCGGCGCCGAGCCTGGAGGCGTGGGTGCCGGTGTAGGGGTACGGGGCGAAGCCAGAGGAGTCGGTGTAGGAGGGCACGGTGGAGGTGGTGGTGGTGAACCCGGAGACGAGGGGGGCACGCTCGGTGAGGGAGAGCTGCCCACTCCCCTGTCCCTCTTGAAGTAGACGTACTCGACGGTGAAGTCGCTGGTGGTCGAGGCCGTGCCGTCGTCCACCGCCTTGCCCCACGCCCAACCTCGCCCTTCGTCGAACACAACGTCACGTGCCACCCGCACGCGCTGTGTCTCAGGGTCAAGGATGCGGTAGCCCTTCACACCGTCTGCATAGCCGATGAAGATCCCAGGCGTACTCCGGTCGTCGAGCTTGCTGATGTGGCTGAGCTCCTTGACGAACGCCAGGCAGCCAAAGACGCGGAAGTAGCCGACCGCCGGCTTCCGCCCATGCCAAGCCTCATATGGCGTCTTGCCATCGAGTGCCTTGGTGGGCGAGCGGTTGAGGAGGTGAACTGCTGTCATCACCGCCTCTCCCCAGTAGATCGCTGGCATGCCCCTCTGCTTGAGGAGGGCACGCGCCATGGCCACGACCGTCTGGTTGCGGCGCTCGACGATGCCGTTCTGCTGCGGGGTGTACGGCGCGAAGAAGTGCCGCTGGATCCCCTCGTCGGCGCAGTACTCCGCGAACTCGGTCGCCGTGAACTCGCCGCCGTTGTCCGTGCGCAGCACCCGCAGCTTGCGGCCACACTCCTTCTCCGCAGCAGCTTGAAGGTGCTTGATGGCGTCCGCCGCATCACCCTTGGTGTGGAGGAGGACCGCCCACATGTAGCTGGAGACGTCGTCAACGAGGAGGAGGAAGTAGCGTCTACCTCCTGGAGTGGCTGGCGTCACCGGCCCGCAGAGGTCGCCATGCACGAGCTCAAGCCTCTCCTTGGCTCGAAAGCTCGACTGGCGAGGGAAGGGAAGTCGCCGCTGATTCGTCAGCACGCAGGTGTCGCAGAGCTGCTCGACGTGGTCGATGTGTGGCAAGTCCCGCACTATCTCCTTGGCCCCGAGCTGCTTCAGGGCCTCAAAGTTGAGGTGCCCAAAGCGCTTGTGCCACCGCCATGCGTCGTCGTCCCGCCGGGCTGCAAGATAGAGTGGCTGCGCCACGTCGACGTGGAGGACGTAGAGGCGGTTGCTCCCCCTGTTCACCTTCACGAGAAGGCGGCCACGAGCGTCCCAGATACGCAGGATTCCGTCCTTGATCTCCACGCGCGAGCCGTTCTCATCCAGCTGTCCCAAGCTGATGATGGAGTTCCTCAGCGCGGGGATGTAGTAGACACCAGTGAGCAGCCAGTGCTCGCCAGTCTTGGAGACAAAGATGACGGAGCCGGCGCCCTCGATCTCCACAGCGGAGGCGTTCCCAAACTTGACGGAGCCTCGCATGGTGGTGTCCAGGTCGGAGAAGAACTCGCGTCGACCGGTCATGTGGTGGGTGGCGCCGGTGTCGAGGTACCATCCGTCGATCTTCTCATCGCTCGAACCCTTCCCGAGGAAGGCGTGAGCGCGAGACTCATCGAGGTAGAGGAGCGCAGCAGCCGGGCCGGGAGTGGAGTGAAGCTCGACACCCCCGTGCATCAGGAACAGCGCTGGCTCGTTGTCGACCTGTGCCTGCGCGACGTGAGCCTGACCGCCGCGCTTCGACTGCCTGCAGTCCTTGGCCCAATGGCCCGACTTGCCACAGTTGTGGCAAGTGTCATCCCGGGTCGCCCTGCGCTCGCCGTTGCCACCGCCGTCGGCGCCACCACGAGGGGGAGGCGCCTTGTCCTTCTTGCGTGGGCGGCGTGCGCGACTCGAAGACGATCCCGAGGACTCCCCCTTCTTCCGCTCACCCTGCCGAGCACGCCACTGCTCCTCGGTGAGAAGAAGCTTGCCTCCCAGAGTCGCCGACTCGACGGGAGGGTGGTCCTCGCGGTTGTCGACGGCCTTGAGCCGCCCCGTCACCTCCTCGATCGTCAGCTCGGAGAGGCCCAGCAACGTCTCGATGGAGATGGCCATCTGCGCGTACTTCTTGGGGACGACTCGGAGAAACTTCTCGACAGCTTTCTCCTCGTTGATGTCCTCGCCGCCGTACCACGCCATCTGCTGCATCAGGCCGGAGAGGCGGAGGGAGAAATCGTCGATGTCCTCGCCTGGCTTGAAAGCTAGACGGTCCCACTCCTTGCGAAGCTTCTGCAAGGTGGACTTGCGTGCACGGTCGCTGCCGACCCATGCTGCGGCGATGGCGTCCCACGCGTCCTTGGCGGTGTCCTTCTCCGCCAGGCTCGCCGCCATCTCCATCGGAACCGCAGCGAGCAATGCCTCCAGCGCTCGCCGGTCCTCGTGGTCGTCGACGTCGTCGTACCGCACGGCCTCCCACATGTGCTGCGCCTGCAGCTTCACCTTCATGACCGCACTCCACTCGGTGTAGTTGGTCTTGGTAAGCATCGGCCATTGCGTGCTCCCGCCAGCCTCCCGAATGACGACCGAATGGCGAGAGACTCGTCGACGCCGTGGAGGCGTCCGTGTGCCGCCGGTCCAGTCATCGAGGTCGGAACCGGAGTCGTGGGCGCTCCGTCGCCCATCACGAACCCACCGCTCCACCTCCGTGTCCCGGTATTCCTCCCGTGCCGCCCGCTGGTTCTCCCGCTGCTCCAACACAGCGAGGGCCTCCCTGGCCTCCTCCGCCACTTGCCGCTGCACAGCAGCAGCAGCCGCAGCAGCCTGAGCCGCCGCCGCGGCCTGCCGCTCCGCCTCCGCAGCGTGCGCAGCCGTCGCCTGCGCCGTCGCCAAGCGCGCAGCACGCGCCGCCGCCTCCTCACGCGCCTCCGCCTCCCTGCGAGCCGCACTGGCTCGACGCGCCTCCGCAGCGTCGCGCTCGGCGTCCGCCGCTGCCGCAGCCGCCTCGTCCACCGCCTCCGCTGCGCGGCGCCGCGCGCTCGACCTTGCCGAGCCGTGGCTGCTCGCGCGCGAGGCGCGTGAGGGGGTGCGCGCAACGCGTGGTACCGTGCCGTCGCCGCCGCGTCTGCCATGGGAACAGATAGAGAAAGGGGTCGGACTCCTGCTGCCGGGGTCGGAGAGGGATCGGACTCCTGCTACCGGGGTCGGAGAGGGGTCGGAGAGCCGCTTCACGTGAGCAGCAGGGGTCGGGGTGGAGCTCCGCGCTGCTGCCTCGTCACACGAGCAACAGGCCCGAGCCTGGAGCGGGTCGAGGTCGACTGCGCCGCCTCTGCGTCCGCGAATCGAGCTCGGGGCCGAAGAGGGAGAGCCGAGCCGGGCGCCTCCCTGGGACTTGAGCCCGCGCTACCTCCTGCGTGCGAACCGAGGTCGAGGGAGCGCCGCCCTGCCTCTGCGTGTCCGCGCCGCCGAGTCGACCTCACGCGACCTCGGGTCGAGCTCGACGCAGCCGAGGTCGGGGTCAAGCCGCCGAGCCGGGGAATCGAACTGCGCCGCCTCCTGCTGCCTTGAATCGGGTCGACGTACAACCGCCGCCTCCGCGTCCTGGAGCGAATCGAGCCGCCGCCGCCGCGCGCGAGCCGCAGCCGGCTTTGATCCGATGAGGAAAAAGGAGGGAGGGGAGCTGGCTTCGATCCGCCGCCAGCTGGAGGTGCGCTGCCGGAGTCCAGAGGAGAGAAGCGAGCAGGTGAGATGCGCCGCCGCCTCCTCTGTTCGATCCGGTGGGAGAGATGAGAGGAGACAAATCCTAGCTCTGAATACCAATTGTTGGCCCAAATGGACTACTTTTCATTGTCTCTACCCAACAAGGGTTCATGGGTTACATATATATAGAGTTCAACATAAGGACCTAAACACAAATAGATAAAGATAGGGGTACTACACTCAAGGACTTATTCTTTCAAGCACTTTCCTCCTCCATACCACAAATTCTACAGGTTGCATCCTTCGTCAGGGTTCTCTTCTTCCTATTTATCTGTGTAGCTAGCCTGTCCTGTGACAATCTCCATGCAAAAATCCTCACCTTTTGTGGAACAGGGGAAGACCAAATATGATTCCATAAAGAACGGCTGCCATCTGCACTTGTGCTACTGCCTACCTTCCTGCTATCATCTTGGTCGAGTTGCAATGCTAGTTTATATGCAGACTTAACAGAGAAATTCCTGTTTTTTCATAATGCCACGCAATTACATCATCTCCAGCCCTTTGAGAAAGGCGAATTTTCAGCACTTCGTCCACATCATGTTGATATAGGCATGACTTCAACAAGTTCACATCTCATTCTCTGGTTTCACTCTGTATGAACTGGGAAACCCACTGTAGTCGACATCGTCCCTTCTTTAAGCTTAACTTCAAAGATGGGCCACGTGGAATCCACTGGTCCTTCCATATTTGCACTTTTGTACCTGAATTAATCCGCCAAATAACGCCTTTTTTCAGCAACTCAAGCCCATGCTCAATGGATCTCCACGTTGGTGAAGCATCAGACTTAAATACAGTGTCTACTAATTCACCTCTTGGGTAGTACTTTGCCTTGATGAGCTGTGCACACAAACTATCAGGAAATTGGATTAGTCTCTATTCCCCCTAAGCACTTAGGCAACAGTAACTTTTCCCATTCCCCCTAAGCACTTAAGCAACAGTAACTTTTCCCATGCAGTCCAGTGCCCTTTGCGCTGACCATCCTCCTCTCCCCACCAAATATATCGATCATTTGTGTCATCTCCTCACAGAGTGTAGCAGGTTACTTTGTCTCGCGGGCACGGGCAAGCAAAGCCACTATCCGTGGATATTTTGCCCGTTGCCATCCCTAAGCAGGTAGCTGGAACACCCCCATCACACATAAGGTGGTATAGCCTGTGCCACTGACTTAATGAGAATTTCCTTGCCCCCTGACGACATGTATTTCTTTGCCCAATCCATAAATCTCTTTGCAAATCTCACTTTAGTCGTCGTTCAAATTTCTCTTTTTTCATCCTACCCTCTGGTGTTGGAAGCCCCACGTATTTCTCATCAGCTGCAATATTCTCAACACTCAAAATATGAGTCACTGATTATTGGTTCTCATCTGTACAACATGTGCCAAACATAATTGAACACTTTGCCGGATTAATTAGTTGGTCTGTGCACTTCTCATATCATCATAGCGCATCGTGTACCACTTGTGCCTGCACCTCCTTAGCCTCCAGAAACAACATTGTATCATCTGCAAATAAAGATGTGATACTCCTGGTGCTTAACGGCAAATTTTCAATTCCTTCAAAGTATTCATGGAGACTTCTAGCAACACATTGTTAAAGCGGACCGAGTATCTGATAGTGCTGACACACTCCATAACCCACTGCACCCATCGACTCTGAAAGCCCAGCCTCTCTAGCACACCTTTCAAGTAGTTCCAATCAACACAGTCGTTGTAAGACTTGGTAAGATCCAATTTGTACGCACAAAATTTATTACAACTCCTTTTTCCGTTCTTGATGGCATGAAGGCACTCAAAAGCTATCGGCGCATTATCAGTAATTAGACGGCCTGTGATAAAGGCACTTTGTGTAGGAAAAAAGATATCATCTAGTAAAGGCCTTAAAAGATTCACCAGACATTTAGACACCACCTTGTATACCACATTACATAGGCTGATTGGCCTAAAGTCCTTGAGAACTTCAGATTGATCCTTCTTTGGAATCAATACGATGGATGTATCATTTACTCCTTCCGGCATGATCCCCATCTCAAAGAAATGTCTCACTGCCCGCAAGACGTCCATTTTCATCACCTCCCAGTTCTGCTGGAAAAACCTTGACGGGTAGCCATCAGGTCCCGTTGCTTTAATAGGACCAATCTGAAAAAGCGCGTCAGAAATTTCCTCATTGCTAAAATATTTGCACAATGCATTATTCATATCCTCTGAAATTTTCGGTTCCACTAAATGCAGCAGCTCATCAGGATCAACTCTATCATCCTTACTGTACAGTTCCTCAAAAAACATCTTAGCCATATCCTCCATTTCTTTTTTATCCTGGGTAAACTGCCCGTTCTCCTTTTTCAGCTTCTTTATTTTATTATTCTTTGCCCTCCATGCAGCCTTACGATGGAAGAATTTTGTATTCCGATCACCCTCTCTTAGCCATGTAATACGCGAACGTTGAAGCCACATCATCTCCTCCCGATATAGTAGCTCGTCCATGCGCTTCATCATGATTAGAGGTCGGGTCCTGAAGGTTAAGTGCTTCTATCTTATTTCGAGTTTCCTCCAACTCTTTATTCATAGACCCGAATCTGTCGAAACTTCACCTCTTGAGTGACTTCATAACCATTTTCAACCTTGCTGCAATGTCTCCCAGGCTTCGAATATCCCCACCCGTGTCCCATGCTTTCTTAATCTCAGCTGGCAGTGATTCTTCTCTTTCCCACATAATCTTGTAGAGCATGATACGCTGCCAGGTCCGTTCCACATTTTCCTGCTCCATGGACAAAAAAATTGGGCAATGGTCAGATCTGGAAGTGATTAAGTGTGACACTGGCATCCGGAAATCAAGACGACCATCATGCCGGCGAAGCTACAGCTCGGTCCAGCCGGACCTTAACATTACGGCCCCCTTCCTGTTTATTATCATAGGTCCAAGGAAGTCCCCAAAAACCCAAATCATGCAAATCACAGTGAGAGAGAACCTCAAGAAAATCAAGCATTTGCTTGGCCGGCTGCTGACGATTGGGGGAACTGCTCAAAAGACCACATGGTCTCATTAAAATCACCAATCATTAGCCACGGTGCTGCTGAACGTGGCTTAATCTTTCGTAACAAGTCACGCTGACAAATAAGATATATGATATCCCTCCATGGTGTTGCGACGTTTTTTTTTTTTTTTTGTGAAACACTATCAGACACTCACAAACACGCACACATCCTCACTCCATGGTGTTGTGAAGGCTAGAGTCACCATCTTTTTGCTCTGTAATTTTGGACAAGGCCCTCCACGTCGCTTGGCATGGTGGTTCTATTCTTCATACCCTTTGCAATGTAACATAGTACGATACTTCCTGCAACTTTATTTATGTGGTACCGGAGACTTTGAGGCTGTCATCCCAACAAATCTTAAGCAAATCACTTTTAGAATAATGACAAAAAATTCCTTGAGTAAAACTAAACCCACATGCGCATAACGGAGAAATTTCTAGAAGGCATCTATTCAGCTATTTGTAGTTCTTTTCCCTTAACTTTTGGGGTCGTTGACCAATTTTTTATTAGTAGGAAATACTAGGGGTAAAATGAGAAATGATATCTGGGGACACATGTTGTGCCAATTAGTTGGAAAAATTGGTGATTTCTGTCCATCGGTAATGGCGCCACAATCTATGACGCAGATTGGCCATTATAAACCAGCTTTATGGCAGACAATTTTAATTACCCTACAGATTGCATTTAGCGACACACAGTTTTAAACTTGCTTTATGACAAGGTCGATTAGTCAAATATTTGTCATGGATTTTGCAAATCTGTGACACTTGTCCCTGAATGTCAGATTTTTTGTAGGGACAATAGGTATGAAACGGCGCGATATATAGGTATTTGCAGACGCACAGTTGGTGTGAATGTTCGTATATTGACATGTAATATCTTGTATGTACTGCTGGAGTAGCAAGTCATCCTTCTATAGTTCGGCTCATCAATCCAGTTTTGTTGTTTTTCTCAAGAAAAATATTCTAAAGCAGGATAACATGACTCATGTCCCACTCTTTGAGGGTCGGTCTAGGCTTCCTTCTCCGGCTGGTTCTCATTGCAATACCTTACACTGACACGTCAAACAGGCTTGTCTTCATATGCATGACCCGAGGGAGCTGCATCTTGCTGCTCTTGTCAAGAAGATTTTGCGCTGTCTAAAAGAATTATCCCTAGCACTTCTGATGAAGCGGGTGGCGCTGCTTGCACTTGCTTACATCCACGTTCTCCACATTCCTACAATTCTACAAGTTTACTCATTTTAGGTCAGCACACACCTCCGACCCTGTGGGCGCGGTTAGAATATGTAAATGTCTTGTTTCTATTACTTTTGACTAGCAACTCAATCCTTTTAGGGTTTTTTTTTAATACGTATTTTGACAAGCAATACACATGGTGCCCAATTATCAGCTGCTCTATTCTTTCATCTAACATTTTTTTTTCTGGTGTGGTACAGGTATTTTTGTCTCCGCATCTGAAACCATTCATCTGACACAAGATAAGCACGTTTACAACGCAACATGGAAATCTCCAGGTAGATCTTTCAATCTCGGGTATGCCGTTTTGAACATCACCGGTTGCAACTTCGACGTGTACAATGATCGCCGCAACAAGTCGCCCAATGTACTCTGCACAGTTACCTGCCATCCGGACGTGCAGATCACGGAAGCCATTGCTAGGCAAGAGTGCAATGGGACTGGATGCTGTTCAGTCACCGTCGACACTGTTTCTGGCATTTTGCGGCTTCTGTTCATCCTTCACAGCGGCGATGGAGTGAAACAACGTAATCAGAGCTCCTTCTGGAAAAGCATCAATGTAACCGCATCTGAGGCTATGCTGTACTGGAGTATCGTGGATAGCCCGTCCTGTGCCAGCGCAAAGCATAATGTGAGCAGATATGCCTGTGCCAGTGACCATAGCAATTGCTTGGACAGATACGGATCAGTTTGTCTTGGTTACTTCTGCTCATGCCGTTCGGAGTATCAAGGAAATGCATTCGTACCTGGTGGCTGCTCGCAAGACAAAGGTGGTCGATCAGTTACTCATAGTCTTGTTCAGAATCAACTGAATTCTAGATGTGATATTGAAACTTTTGTTGATCCTATTGATACATTATGCGTATCCTGCAAAAACAAAAAGAAATAAATAAAGAAATGTGTAGCCTTTGTTAGATTGTAGATTGTTGCTAAATTAATTATATCAAACTTTGTTAAATGATACTCAGTAATATCTATTGTCTACTAACACACCTCTCAATTGCATCTGGATACAGCATACAATCCCAAGCAGACAAACCCAAACTGCACCCGGAGTTGTGGGAACATCACAGTTCCTTTCCCATTTGGCCTCGAAGAAGGGTGCTTCGCAAGAAAGCTATTCCGGCTCAACTGCACAAACGAGACAAGTTCGATCCTCCAATGGCATAGCAGGAGCCGTGTGTTGGACATCAATCCTGATGAAGGGCTCGTGAAAGTCTTGGAAACCACGATGTACGACGAAGATATGAATGAAATGGAGCTCTCAGAGGAGCCCCCACTCTATGTTGATGCTGAGAAGACGGAGTCTCTGCAGTAGGCTGTCTCTCGTCTGACGTGCCGAGAGGCACAGAAGAATAGCTCTGGGTACGCTTGTGTTAGCGTCAACAGCACATGCTTGGGCCTGACCTCGGTAACTGGCTATATTGGTTATCGATGCAAATGTGCATCTGGATTTGATGGGAATCCATACATTGAAAATGGATGTCAAGGTAAACTCGTAGCACCACACAACCCCCCCCCCCCCCCCCCCCCCCCAAAAAAAAAAAAAAGGACTGAAACCATCACTTTGGTTAGTTACATTTAAAGATATCGATCTTTTTGCTCTTTTTTCAGCCGATGTACTCCATCCTTTTTTTTTTACGTTAGAACATGATAATTAGATCTAATTTGAACTGATGAACACATCCTTAATTACGTCAATGTTTTTCGGCCGGAGCTGATATAAAAATTTATGTCTTCCTGAGCAAGAGCAAAATCTGCACGACTACTATGTGTTTTAATCACACACCATAGTAGCATCAAGAAAGGAACAGTCTAATGCTTATCATTCAGTCATTGTCACGTCTTAGGTATATACAACCAGCATTTATAAATTTGATTCCAGAAATCTTATTAGGATATCAATGCAGATATCAACGAGTGCAACAGAAACCTGAACATTTGTGAGGGAAAGAAATGCCATAATATTATAGGAGGATTCTATTGCACCGAGTGTCCTTATAGAACAAAATATAATTCAGCAACAATGGAGTGCATATCTCAGCGACACCGGACTGTTCAGTTAGGTAAGTTATGTAGATCAATGTGCAACAGTAAAGTAGATAGAAGTAAGGATTAACAATGATGATAATTTGCTGCAGGTATTGTAATTGGTCTTAGCATTGGCTTTGGCATTCTACTTATTATGTCAAGCATGGTGTTGCTGGTACGCAGATGGAGAAAGGATATCCAAAAGCGAGTATGAAGGAAGAATTTCCGGAAGAATCAAGGTCTTCTCCTAGAACAACTAATATCTTCAGATGAAAATGCAAGTGACAGAATGAGAATTTACAGTTTAGATGAGCTAGAGAAGGCAACAAACAATTTCGATCAAACACGTATCCTTGGCCGAGGGGGGCATGGCACAGTATACAAAGGTATTTTATCTGACCAGCGGGTGGTCGCCATAAAAAGGTCTATGACCATACGGCAAAATGAGATCAATCAATTCATAAATGAAGTTGTTGTCCTTTCACAGATTAACCACCGTAATATAGTAAAGCTTTTCGGATGCTGCCTTGAAACTGAAGTACCATTATTGGTGTATGACTTTGTTCCTAATGGTTCACTATTCAACATTCTCCACTCACATTTGGATAGTAGTTTATCATTGTCTTGGGACCACTACTCAAGAATTGCAATGGAAGCTGCTGGAGCTCTCTCTTATCTTCATTCTTCTGCCTCAGTGTCAGTGTTTCATCGTGACGTGAAGTCATCTAATATACTCCTAGATGCAAACTACACTGCCAAAGTATCAGACTTTGGAGCTTCAAGATTGGTTCCAATAGATCAAACTCATGTTGTAACAAATGTACAAGGCACTTTCGGGTACTTGGATCCAGAGTATTACCAAACAAGGCAGCTAAACGAGAAAAGTGACGTTTATAGTTTTGGTGTGGTACTTGTGGAGCTACTGCTTAGAATGGAGCCTATTTTTACAACCGAGTCAGGCTCCAGGCAGAACCTGTCAAATTTCTTTCTTACGGAGATAAAGGCAAGGCCAATTAGAGAGGTCGTCGATGCTCAAGTCCGTAAAGAAGCAGCTGCAGAAGAGATACAAAAGATTGCCTCCCTTGCAGAGATGTGCTTGAGGTTCCATGGTGAGGAAAGACCTACAATGAAGCAAGTTGAGATGGCATTGCAGTCCATGCGAACAAAAAGATCAGGTCATTGCCACCCACTCCCAGAAAATTACGACGAGATACAATTGGCTGAACGTACCAGAGCTGACGGTGCTGAATCCAGTTGGCAGCCTTTGCCTACTAACATAGGGGGAGAACATTGCGGAAGATGCTATAGCATGGAGCGAGAGTTCATGTCATCCGCCGAGGCAGAGCTGCCACGTTAAATTTGTCCATCAAATGCAGATGGTGCACTTAGTTCTTGAGGGTAGACACTTGAACAATAGTTGTTGTAGCAAGATACTACACCTGTTCATTTTTATTTGATGTTGGTTAGCTCAAATTTGAAATGTATTAACAAGGCATGTTGATGAATGTTCTTCTAGGATGTCTGAATTTAGTGTGATGACTTTATTAATTTATCATATATTTCTGGTTCCATTAGAGAGAGATGATCAGTACAGACACAATAGATACACGAGAGATAAAGGTACTTTTAATTTTAGAAGAAGGTACATTTATCATTGGTTTGGTACATTTAAAGAACGGAACCTTAATATTTGATGGAGGTCTCGGAAGAGCCCTGCTCTGATCAAGTGTCATATCTTCCCCTATACCTTCAAGCTGTCATGTTTCCTTAGAGGCTACTTGTGGTCATATGAGAGGCTTATTGTAACATCCCAGCATGGGGCCAGCATCGGGTTGGGTGGTAAGTGTTGGTTGTGGGACATTACAGTTATAAATTATGGATCTTTTTAAATTGTTGCCTAATTCAACTCGTGGTTTAAATATCCAATCTAAAGCGTCCCTAAAGGCTGACTCTTAGCTGCCTCTTAGAATTGTTTATTGGAGAAAAAGAAGAGAGAGAATGTTGCTAGCTCTTCCTCAAGAGCTAGTCTCTAAGGAAAATGAGAGACTTAAATATAGATCCCACTCCTTATCAATCCTTTCTAAGAGCTGGCAGCTAACTCTTAGCTAACTCTACCATTGGGGATGCTCTATGTATATGGTGCTTGTCTTAAAGGATGAGAAGTAGTGGCACATCTATCACATCATTACTCTTTCTAGGTACATGGTGCATGTCTTGGATCTAGTCAGTCTATTTGTTGAGTTCTGTAGTGGTGGTTAAACTTTAAGTTTTATTTATAATCTTGCTAGATGTTTGAATTTAATGTGATTTCTTTATTGATTTATCATATATTTTCCTTCCGCTTTGTTTATATATACATTCAATATGTTGCCAAAAATTCTATGTTTTCGGTCAAAAGTTATGTGCTTAATGATCATTATGTGTTGTTTGTTGATTCGGATTGTTACATTCACTCCTATCTTTGATTCGCGGTATATAGCTGATACATTTACAAAATGCGCCACATATAGAGATGCGGCGAGTGAAGGCGATGAGGCGCTTTGCTTTAGACATCTTAATGAGGTGGCTTTGAGTTTGTATGAACTCAGAATGACGGGTGTGAGAATGACAACATAGGGAAAATGTCATAAACTTCAGACCCATCTAAGGCGGTGTTCGGATCCCCACTAGTTTCTAAGAGTTGGGATTTTGGATCTAGTTTTTATAATCTGGTTTCTAAAAAATCTAGATGGAGGTGTTTGAATCCTGAATTCTTAGAATCTATAAACAAGCTTATTGTGTAGTTAATGACCAGCTTGCCCTTTTTCCAAGTAAAATATACTAATAGCTGAGTTTGACCAGATTATTGGATATATAAAAACCCATAATCTGGTTCATAAAAACTAACTCACTTGGATCTCCTACAATTTTTAAAAGTTGGTTTTTAATAATCTGGATGGATCAATAATCTTTGGGGATGTTGCCTTGAAACTAAAGTCCCATTACTAGTATATGACTTTGTTCCCAACGGTTCCTTGTATGAAATTCTTCATCCTGCATCGGAAAGCACATTCTTTTTGTCATGGGATGACTGTCTGAGAATCGCTGCAGAAGCTGCAAGGCATTATATTATCTACAGGTTGGAGCAAGAGATCATAGAATCTGCTGAAAGGGTCAATGCAAATAAATGATCCCATGATCTTAAATAATATATGCCGGTCTCCCACAATATTCTAATAAGGTTCATGCTTGCTCAGAATGTAGTTACTGCAGTTGTGTACAAAGATTCATAATATTATTGACATCTCTCTACTTTTTTTGTTACAGGGCAAAAGTATACGATTCGATATGTGACACCACGTTTTATCATTATTTTGAGTTTAAAATGATTCGAAGCTTTTTATCATTTTGAGTTCAAAGCGTGTGATTCCACTCTCAAACTTGATTTACATACTGAAAATTGGTACATTACGTATTATTAGTAGATCCCCTTTGAAGATTGAAGCCATTCTTATTTGTAAGGAAGCAGGCGAGCATGGAATTTAACTATGGGGCCGCTGGGTTAGCCTGTCTTAGCTACCAGTGAATATTTTTTTTGACGGGAAATGGTAGGTGCTCTGCCTTTACATTAAGAAGATAGAAACTAGCATGGCTGCCCACGCATTTGCGCGGCTAGACTTACTATACTATTTAAAATATTTTATATTATTATATACATTTAACATAATTTATTATTATTATTCATTTTATACTCTATATTTATAAAACAATATAAAATAGATTCGAGAATTTCTCAACGGTCCCTCAGTTTGAGTGTGAGATGAGTCATCATTTAGGTTCTGTCTTATCTAACAATGTATTTGATTTTATTTTAGAAGTGAGGTCGGTTCAAACGTATCATGCTAACAAACAACTAACATATGTCATGGTAGGAAAAAAAATATGCCGTGCTACAAATAAATCTTGAAGAAAATGTTTCATGCTAAAAATAGAAAAATATGTCATGCTAGCTAGACATATGATGGTGTATTTAGAAATAGGAATTAAGTGTATGTTGGATATTTCTATTATTCCAAAATTTAGTTATTTTGGGCTCACAGGGTTATGGTGCAGAAATAAGAATTAGGGAAATTTATAGTTATTTTTATAATCCGAATTTTGTTAGTTTTTGGACTTATAATGGCATGACTGCATGATAGGTAATTTAGAAATAAGTGTGAAGGGTATTTTTTGATATTTTTTATTATTCTGAATTTAGATATTTTTTGACTTATAATGGCATGGTGGGTAATTTAGAAATTTCTGCAAGGGGTATTTTTTTATAATTTCGAATTTAGCTATTTTTTGACTCATAATGGCGTGGTGGGTAATTTATAAATATGTGCGAGGGTATTTTGGGTATTTTTTTTCTCCCGAATTTAGCTATTTTATAAATATTTTTAGGGGGTTTTGTGACTATTTTTTCATAATAGCAGTGGTCGGTAATTCTAGTATTTTAGAGCGAATGTGGTGGCTCCATTTCGTGGTCAATGAGTCATCATTTAGGTTATGTCTTATCTAACAATGTATTTGATTTTATTTTAGAAGTGAGGTCGGTTAACGTATCATGCTAACAAACAAATAACATATGTCATGGTAGGAAAAAAATGTGTCGTGCTACAAATAAATCTTGAAGAAAATGTTTCATGCTAAAAGTAAAAAAATGTGTCATGCTAGCTAGACATATGATGGTGTATTTAAAAATAGGAATTAAGTGTATGTTGGATATTTCTATTATTCCAAAATTTAGTTATTTTGCGCTCACAGTGTTATCGTGCAGATATAAGAATTAGGGAATTTTTTAGTTATTTTTATAATCCGAATTTAGTTAGTTTTTGGGCTTATAATGGCATGACCGCATGATAGGTAATTTAGAAATAAGTGTGAAGGGTATTTTTTGATATTTTTTATTATTCCAAATTTATCTATTTTTTGACTCGTAATGGCATGGTGGGTAATTTAGAAATTTCTGCAAGGGGTATTTTTTATAATTCCGAATTTAGCTATTTTTTGACTCATAATGGCGTGGTGGGTAATTTATAAATATGTGTGAGGGGTATTTTGGCTATTTTTTTCCAAATTTAGCTATTTTTTAAATATTTTTAGGGGGGTTTGTGACTATTTTGTTTCATAATGGCTGTGGTGGGTAATTTTCTGTTCTTATTTTCTCTTATTAACGTGATAATTTCTAGCATTTTAGAGCGAACGTGGTGGCTCCGTTTCATGGTCAACTATATATAATTCCAAATTTAGCTATTTTATTAATATTTTTAGGGGGTTTTGTGACTATTTTTTTCATAATGACAGTGGTGGATAATTTTCTCTTCTTATTTTCTCCGATTAACGTGAGAATTTCTAGTATTTTAGAGCGAACGTGGTGACTCTGTTTCGTGGTCAATTATATATATAATAGATAGAGTACATTGGTGGCCATCATCGTAGATGCCCAGAGAGCTAAATTAGCAGACAAGAAGTGCCAAAGGACCAGCTTAGGCTAGCCATCTAGCCTAAAGCTGATGCACAGGACAAGACTAAAGAGGGAGCAAAAGAAAATAACCCACGGGGACAGTAAAAGAGAAACAGCAACAACGCTGTTGCGAGAGCTGTAAAACTCTCAAAAGGCTACAAAAGCTACATCACCAGTCCCCATTTGTCAACTGCGGCGCCTGATGCCTGCCCACGGCCATAAGAATCAGGTTTATCCCTTCTTTGGCTAGACAGACCACTTGCAAGGGTACCCTTGATTTGCCCTCGAAAACCTTCCATGAGTTCCATGCATACAACATACAAGATTGCCAAACGCCTGTCTCCTGTGCTCGCGTGACCAAGGTATCATACACCCTCAATTTTATTTTCTGCTCGCGTGACCAAGGTATCATAATCTATGTTTTTTCAACAGCAGTACTCCCTCGGTTTTTTTTTCTTGTCATTAGGACAAGGAAGCTAGTTCAATTTTCCACTAACTTTAGTGTCCTAATGATAGAAATATAAAAACACAGGGAGTATTCCGGTATTTGATGACCTTTTGTTGCATTACTAATGGTAAGAAATTAACCTATCCTCCAATGGAAAACAGAGTATAATCCCATTCCGCAGAGGGTGAATTGTAGCAGATCATGTGGGAACATCAGTGTTCCATTTCCATTCGGCTTAGAAGAAGGCTGCTCTGCAAGGAAGCAGTTTCTGTTGGACTGCAGTGACATGACATCATCTATGCTACAGATTTATGATCTCCAAGTGTCTTATATCAATATCGACGAAGGGATCATGGGCACAAAAAGCATGTCGCCTCCTTATATTATATATGATGTTGCATGTAATGTGAGTGTAAGTCTGATAATTTGGTCAGTAGTAAATGTCCAGGGTGATGTGTTCAGTTAGCTGTCCAGATAGAGATAAGTATCCAGTAGTTTCAATATTGTAACAGTGGAAGTGTTCTAGAAACTGGACACATGTATCCTTGATGTACCTCTCTATATATATGAATAAGAACAATACAGAAGCTGCTACTTCGCAGCCACAAAACACTTCAGTTTTGCCTCTCTATTTTTTCTCCTGTCTCTGTTCTTCCCAGATCAGAGGACTTCCTCGGCTGATCAGTTTGGTGTATTTCCAACAATTGATATCCAGAGCTAGTCATCTCCTCCCCACACAACAGCCATGTCATCTCCACCAAAGAAGCCCACCGATGGTTCCAAGGACGGCGACGACGGCAAGCCGTCCGGCTCTACCTCACCACACCACACAGAGACAGTGGTTCAACGTGTGGTGAGAGAAGCATCCAGCACGGTGTTCTACCCGATGCTGACGGCAACGAACTACACGGAGTGGGCGATGGTAATGAAGGTTAACTTGCAGGTGCAAGGACTGTGGGAGGCGGTGGAACCTGGCACTGATGATCTCCGAGATGACCGTCTTGCTCTGTCAGCGATCCTCCGCGCCATTCCGCCGGAGATGCTCTCAACGCTGGCAGTCAAAGACTCTGCAAGGGAGGCATGGGAAGCTGTGAAGACCATGCGAGTCGGAGTCGAGCGTGTGCGGCAGGCCAACGCACAGAAGCTTCGCCGGGATTTCGGAGAAATCACCTTCAAGGATGGAGAGTCCGTTGATGATTTTTCCATGAGAATTAACAACCTCGCCAACAATCTTCGCGTGCTCGGTGACAAGATCACTACAGCGGAGGTGGTGAAGAAAATGCTCCAGGTGGTGCCCGACAAGCTCACGCAGATCGCCATCGCTATGGAGACGATGTTGGACCTCGACGATCTTTCTCTTGAAGAGGCCACGGGCCGGCTGCGCATTGTCGAGCAGCGGCTCAATCCCGCCCCAAATTCAAGAACGGATGCTCGCGGGCGGCTCCTACTCACCGAGGAATAGTGGCGCTCGCGGGGCAGGCAGCGAGAAGAGGGAAGCTCCAGTGGCTCCCAGTGGCGTGGCGGAGCTGGCGGTTCTTGCGGCGGCTGGCGTGGCGGCGCTGCTGGAGGAAGACGAGGTCGCGGGCGTGGTCGTGGACGTGATGGGCCTGGGCGAGCTGGGCCGTCGCGTTCTTCTGCGACTCGGAAGGACAACAGCTCTGACTATTGTGGAAAATCTGGCCATTGGGCCAAGGAATGCCGGTTCAAGAAAAGAGAAGAGCAGGCCCATGCTACACGTGAAGACCATGAGCCCAGCCTGATGCTAGCAGTGGCATCCCCAACTATCGCTCCTGCATTGCAGCCGCCATCCGCTCCAACTCCGGCGCGTCCGTGTGATTCCGCCGGCGCCGTCCACCTCGTTGAAGACAAGGTGTTCGCCCAACTTGAGCAAGACGAGCCCCGCACTCCAGACCAATGGATTCTCGATTCGGGGGCGACGAATCACATGAGTGCCACAAGATCGGCGTTCGCCCACCTCGACAGCTCGGTCACCGGCACCGTCCGCTTCGGCGATGGCTCCGTGGTCGAGATCGAGGGGCGCGGCGTGGTCCTGTTCGCGCTGAAGACCGGGGAGCATCGGGAGCTTGAAGACGTCTACTTCATCCCAAAGCTGAAGGCAGACATTATCTCTCTCGGTCAACTTGCTGAAGCCGGCTGTCGGGTCGTCCTCGACGCAGACCTCCTCACCATCCACGACGAGCAGCGGCGCCTGTTGGCGAGGGTCAAGCAGACCCCCAGCAGGCTGTACTTCCTCAGCCTTATTCTCACTGGACCAATTTGCCTCGCCGCCAAGAGTAGCGAACAGACTTGGCGGTGGCACGAGCGGTATGGCCACATCAGCTTCGGCGCCTTGAAGAAGATGGCCAGACATGAGATGGATCGTGGACTCCCTCAGCTTGAACATGTGGAGCAGGTATGTGAGGCTTGTCTCGCTGGAAAGCAGCGGCGTGCTCCATTTCCTTCTGCGGCTAAGTATCGTGCAGAGCATCCTCTGGAGTTAGTCCATGGTGATCTCTGCGGTCCAGTGACACCACCAACAGCCGGCGGCAGATGGTATTTTCTTCTCGTCGATGATATGAGCCGCTTCATGTGGCTCAAGTTATTGAAGACAAAGGATGAGACAGCGGATGCTATCCGGCGGTTCCAAGCTACCGCCGAGGTTGAAGCTGGGCGAAGATTGAAGATCCTGCGCACTGATTGTGGCGGTGAATTCACCTCAGTACAGTTCGCCGACTACTGTGCAGATAAAAGTGTGCAACGTCATCACTCTGCTCCTTACTCTCCCCAACAGAATGGAGTGGTGGAGCGAAGAAATCAGACTATTGTTTCAATGGCCAGAAGTATGATGAAAGCTAAGTCCATGCCAGGACACTTTTGGGGTGAGGCAGTCACGACAGCTGTCTACTTACTTAATCGCGCTCCAACTCGTGCATTGGAAGGCAAGACACCCTATGAAGCCTGGTATGGAGTGCGTCCAGCAGTGAGTCACCTGAGGACCTTTGGGTGTATTGCACATGTCAAAAATGTGAAGCCAAATCAAGCAAAGCTCGATGACAGGAGCACCCCAATGGTGTTCCTTGGATATGAACCTGGGAGCAAGGCATACAGAGTCTATGATCCTGCTTCTGGAAGAGTGGTAGTGACAAGAGATGTTGTCTTTGATGAGGCGGCGAAATGGAAGTGGAGTGAAGAGGAAGGAGATACGACGCGCTCCGGTGAACCTTTTGCCATTGAGCACGTCGTTCGAGTATTTCGTCATGCAACTGAAAATATGGATGATCTGCTTCCATCCCCGGTGAGTCCAGCAGCAGTGGCTTCTCCTCTACCTCCTGCCACACCTGTCATACAGCCAACAGCAGCTCCTGAATTTGTATCACCACCACCAACTGAAGACCAGAGGCTCGATGCACACTACGACGGCGAGCCACTGCGTTTCAGGAAACTTGATGATATCATTGGCTCAAGTCTACCACCTTCAGGTTTGGTATCGCGGGATTTGGCCAGTGGTGATCTACATCTTATCAGTGCTGAAGAACCAGCAACACTTGAAGAAGCTCTCAAGGATCAGCACTGGTGCAGCGCTATGAAGGAAGAACTTGACTCCATACAAAGTAATAAAACATGAAGCTTTACTGATCTTCCTGCAGGCCATCGTCCAATTGGTCTTAAATGGGTATTCAAACTCAAAAGAGATGAAAAAGGCAACATTATCAAGCACAAGGCCCGGCTTGTTGCTAAAGGTTATGTGCAGAGAGAAGGAATTGATTTTGAAGAAGTCTTTGCTCCAGTGGCGCGCATGGAGTCAGTCAGGCTCTTGCTCGCCATAGCTGCGCAGGAAGGGTGGCAAGTCCACCACATGGATGTTAAAAGTGCATTCCTCAATGGAGATCTTACTGAAGAAGTCTATGTCTCTCAACCGCCGGGCTTCATCGACACCAAGCGTCCACAACAAGTTCTGCGCCTTCACAAGGCGTTGTATGGCCTACGTCAAGCACCACGCGCCTGGAACTCCAAGCTCAGCGACACACTTACAACACTTGGATTCCGGCGCTGTGATAACGAGCATGGTGTGTACACCAGAAACAGGGCTGGTCGACGCCTTGTTCTAGGTGTATATGTTGACGACTTGGTGATCACCGGCGATGACATTCGCGACATCAACAACTTCAAGACTGAAATGAAGAATAAATTCAAGATGAGTGATTTAGGACTGCTCAGCTATTATCTTGGCATTGAGGTATGTCAGACAGACAATTCAATTTCTCTTTCTCAATCTACTTATGCAAAGAAAATTCTGGAGAAGGTCGGGCTTGCTGGTTGCAAATCATCCAAGACTCCAATGGAGGCCAGGCTCAAGTTGTCCAAGCATGGAGACTCCCCCAAGGTGGATGCTACTCATTATCGCAGCCTCATTGGTAGCCTGCGGTATCTGGTGAATACAAGGCCTGATCTGGCATACTCAGTGAGTTATGTCAGTCGTTTTATGGAAGCGCCGCGTATGGATCATCTTGTTGCAGTCAAAAGGATTCTACGCTATGTTGCAGGTACTATCAATCGAGGTATCATCTACTCCAAGAAAACAAAGCAAGGGCTGGTTGGCTATTCTGATAGTGATATGGCTGGAGATATTGATGACCGTAAGAGCACAAGTAGTTTTATCTTCTTCCTTGGTGGAAATCCTGTTGCCTGGCAGTCAATCAAACAGAAAGTGGTAGCCCTCTCAACCTGTGAAGCTGAATATATTGCTGCAGCAACTGCAGCCTGTCAAGCTGTGTGGCTTGCTCGACTCTACTCAGAGATAACCGGCAAGCAAATGCAGGTTCCAAGCTTGCTGATGGACAACAAGTCAGCCATTTCATTGGCCAAGAACCCCATGCACCATGACAGGAGTAAACACATCGATGTCAGGTATCATTTTATTAGAGAATGTGTGGAAAATAAGCAGCTCAGTGTTGAGTTTGTTAGCACAGAGGAGCAGCTTGGAGATATCCTGACTAAGTCACTTGGCAAAGTCAGGTTTGAGTTTCTCTGTTCCAAGTTGAACATCAGCAACATGGATGCAGCACACACACATTAGGGGGCGAAATGTTGCATGTAATGTGAGTGTAAGTCTGATATTTTGGTCAGTAGTAAATGTCCAGGGTGATGTGTTCAGTTAGCTGTCCAGATAGAGATAAGTATCCAGTAGTTTCAATATTGTAACAGTGGAAGTGTTCTAGAAACTGGACACATGTATCCTTGATGTACCTCTCTATATATATGAATAAGAACAATACAGAAGCTGCTACTTCGCAGCCACAAAACACTTCAGTTTTGCCTCTCTATTTTTTCTCTTCTGTCTCTGTTCTTCCCAGATCAGAGGACTTCCTCGGCTGATCAGTTTGGTGTATTTCCAACATATGATTCTCTCTATAGCGGTTCCACGGTGACTCAAGATTTGCATTAGGCAGTGGCCAATCTTAGCTGCCAAGAGGCGCAACAGAATGTCACCTCATATTCATGTGTTAGTTCTAATAGTACATGCTTGGGTCTCACCTCAACAATAAATTACGATGGTTATTACCCCTACCTGGGCTATATATGCCAATGCATGACTGGCTTTCACGGAAATCCGTATGTCCCAAATGGTTGCCAAGGTTTTTTTTGCCCACACACAAACTTAAACATATTTTCCTTCTTGATTTCTTTCATTAAACTATCCTTCGAATACAGATGTTGATGAGTGCAAAACTACACCGGGCATTTGTAAAGGAGTGTGCCATAATACCATAGGAGGTTTTTATTGCACAGATTGTCCTCATAAAACTGAGTATGATACAACAAAAATGCAGTGCACTCCAGCCAAAAAGCAAAGAAGCCTGATGTTAGGTTAGTTTACACTATGCTTTCACAGTATTGAGTTCAAAACAAATAGTAAGAGACATACTTTTTATGACAGGTATCATGATCGGCCTTGGCATTGGCTTTGGAGTTCCCATTCTTGGCTTATGTGCAGTATTTGTTGTCCAAAGATGGAGAAGAGATGTCCAAAAAAAAACAACGGAGGAAATATTTCTGGGAGAACAAGGGTATTCTCCTAGAACAGTTATTGTCATCAGATGAAAATGCAAATGACAAGACAAAGATATTCTCTTTAGAAGATCTACAAAATGCAATAAACAACTTTCATCAAACACGTATCCTCGGTCGTGGAGGACATGGCACAGTCTACAAAGGTATCTTATCTGATCAACGTGTGGTGGCAATAAAAATGTCTAAGGTCATTGAACAAAGTGAGATCAACCAGTTCATAAATGAGGTTGCTATCCTTTCACAAATCAACCACCGAAATATATTGTGAGACTTTTTGGATGTTGTCTTGAAACTAAGGTCCCATTACTGGCATACGACTTTGTTCCTAATGGTTCATTATATGAAATTCTTTATTCTGGTTCAGACAGAAATTTCACTTTGTCTTGGGGTGATTGTTTGAGAATTGCCACAGAAGTTGCAGGAGCCCTCTGTTATCTCCACTCTGCAGCATTAATATCAGTCTTCCATCGTGATGTAAAGTCATCTAACATACTCCTTGATGCAAACTACACTGCTAAAGTTTCAGACTTTGGAGCTTCAAGGATGGTTCCTATTGACCAGACACATATTGATACTCTTGTACAAGGTACATTTGGTTACTTAGACCCAGAATATTACCATACCGGCCAGGTAAATGAAAAGAGTGTTGTGTATAGTTTCGGTGTGGTGCTACTTGAGCTGCTCCTCAGAAGGAAGCCTATTTTTACAAATGAATCTGGCTTAAAGCAGAATTTGCCAAGTTACGTTCTCGCTGAGTTGAGGTCAAGGACAATAAAAGAGATAGTTGCACCTCAAATTCCTGAAGAAGCAAATGAGGAAGAGATTAGCAGGGTTGCAACCCTTGCCGAGATGTGTTTGAAGCTTAAAGGAGATGAAAGACCTAGTATGAAACAAGTAGAGATGGCATTGCACACGTTACAAAACAAAAGGTCAACGTCTTGCGTAATTGCCCCAGAATATTATCAAGATGTACATCCTTTGCTGTACCCGAAGGCCCAGACTATTACTGCTCAGTCCTCGGCCGCTGATATTGGCCACAACTCAGAGCAACAAAGCCAAGGATTCAACAGCTTGGAGCAAGAGTTCTTAGCATCTGCTGAGCTGCCCAGATAAATGTGCCCACAAACATCAATGTTTTATTTCCTTAACATATTAATGAGGATACTTTCCCATCGGCATCCTTGTTGATTGCAGGGTGAAGTTATACGTGTGCAGGACAACTTGTTCAAAGGTGTGAGCCTTTTGTGTTTAAAAGGGATGATTGCAAGTTCAACATTGATTTATGAAAGCGCAAAGTGGGTGTATGTGATTTGCAAATAATGACAATATATAATTCTGATACTTTGTCGACATACGTATACCTTTCCGATCTGATGACTTCAAACTCTACCACCTCATTCAACTCATAAAAGGACCCTCTAGGCATAAACCTATCATCTTTTCACATTTTGAGTTCTTTGGAAGAGAGCGACAGCCTGTACATAGTCATTTTTTTTGTTCGTCTTTCTGATTTATGTGACCTCTATGATCCACACCGATATGTGGATCCTAGGGCACTCACTAGCTATTCTTCTTTCCAAGGAAAACTCATACCTTGTACAAAATTGTGAGACTTCACAACCTCCACGAAAGCTCAACACCAATGCTTAACTGATCTAGGCCTTACTATAGACCAAGAGTAACAGACATAAATAACTCTCTCTAAGCTCACACTAGCCTAAAGATCATGGATGCACATGTCACTCTCACAAGCACCAAGATTTCTCTCCAAGTCTTGCTCAAGTGCTTCTCCTTGTTGCCCTTCATTTTCTCTATGTTTTTTCAGCTGAAACAATGACCAAGATATGCGTCAAGGGGCCTGCAACCAGCTATATATAAGTCTCCAACGTCAAACTAGCGGTTGCTTAAAAAACGTTTGTCAATAGAGTCATCGTAAGTCCACCAGTGACCAAACCACTACATCGTGCCGTGACCAAACCAACCTCTCAACTTGCCGTTGATCAGACCAGGTCACCGTACAATGATAACCTACCCAACTCACTCTCTCACTTATAGAGACTTCTGCTTCTCTGTATAAATTCTTTTGTGCTTACCATACGATGACTTTTTCTTTTCTATTTAAAAACTTCTGCTCTTCTGTCTTGATCTTCTGACTTCACCGTAATGGCCTTGGCTCTCAAGAAAATCACAGCCAAATAGAACCATCAACAAAAGTCAGCCAGAAATGCACATTCACTACACTACTGGAACACAAAAATAAAAAAGACTCATATCCACAACTTTTAGTCTTCTGGTGTTTTTTCGTCAGTACGGTGGACTCCTTGTGTTTGTTCTTCCTCCACATAAGTGTTGGACAGCAGTCACAACACTTGAGCTTTAGGCAATCCAATAATAAATAACATCTTTTCATTGAAGCAAAACCACTCAAAACATCCACCGATGAAGAATTTGCCATTAACTACTGGAGATCATGACCAAACAAGACCAATAACAAGAGGGAAGAATCTCCAAGACGGAGCAGCATCAACAGTGCCATTGGCGCTCCCCCTACCAGGGGCGGATCCAAGGGGTAGTCCAGGTGGTCCTTGGACTACCCTGGATTTTGGCCATAAATCGTTTAATTAGTTTGCTAATGGCCCCAAAGTCTAAGCCATGGAGGTGCTCAAGAGACAGTTTGCTCGTCAATTCAACCTTGGAACAATAGTTTTTGTGATTCATTCGACTTTGTGTGATCAACAATGTGTCGCATCGATCGCTGAGATCACAACTGAAGCTCACTCTCCGTCGATGATCACTGACTCAGCTGTGCCTGACCAGGATGCGGCGTGTGAATTGGAAAGCAGCACACAACAGCACAAGTATCCCTAATCAAGTAATCACACCAGTCGATCTCCTACCAATGACAATGCCACCATGACCAGAATACTCAATGAATCTTTTATTTGTTATATGTACTTTAGTAGTTAGATTTCCGTCCTTGATCAAGTAAACAATATTTGTGACAGTCTTTTTTGGGTTCTTGACACAAGTAAACAAGTTTTGCTTAAAAGATAAATAAGAAAGCAGATGATCGAATTTGTATCATGCCTTGGTAATTTTTTCTACCGAAATGGAGGTCAAAATTTTTTTGGATGCACACCCGACAAAAAAATCCTGGGTCCGCCACTGCCCCCTACTGTATTTCCCAAAAACGACAATACCACCGACACCCATCCGAGATCAAATTAGATTATCTTGGATATTCACGACCTTGGAGATGAGCTTGATGACAAGGCCTCTATATGAAGGAGCATGTTGCCCGAAGGTATCATAGTTGTCGGCACCAACAATCGCCGGCAACATTTTCGCCGTTCAAGACCCATCAACCAAACACCATGGAAAGAGAACCCTTAAAAATCGTAGTGTTGTCAGTGTTTTTAAAGGTTTCGACTAAGCGTGATTAGGCGTCGACTAGAGGCGACTAAATTGTTGTAAAACTCTTAATGGGCCAGGCCCAACTTCTAGAAGAAGCTATCCTGGTCCATGTGGGCTACTTTATCGAATTGGAGCCCAACACGAAGTTAGGGTTTCCCCCTTATAAATAGTTGAGGAGACCCCTTCTGTGTACTCTGACACCAGAATTTCGCAATAAAGAATTTCGTCTCCTCTATTCCAGTTTTACTTTTGTTAATTCGTCTAGATCTACGTGCCGTCGTTCTACCGATAATTTAACACGTTATCAGCACGCTCTACGAGGAATTCGCCCAGCAGATCGGTGAGCTACGGTACGTTCTTGTTTTTGCGTATGATTTTTGCTATCTTGACTCGTTGCAGCCAAGATCTGTCCAGAAATCAAGTGATCAGATCTGAGGGCGAGCTATGGCCGCCCGAAGACGATCTGAATCTGAAGCATCGTCAAGAACAAAGCAAAAAGATCAGATTCGATGGCGAGCTATAGGAGCTATGGCCGCCCGAAGACGATCTGCATCTGAAGAATCGTCAAAAACATGAAGAAAAATAAGATGGGCGCAACGTCGCCAGGACATCGTGCCTCTGGTGCAACGTTACCAGAGCGCCGAGCTCCTTAGATCTAATCTAGATCTACATCTTAGATCGTGATACGCGACGAAAAACAGAAGCAAAAAGGGAACAAGGTTTCTAAACCTAACCCTAGTTCATCCACGGATCAAGATCAACGTGAAAGCAACAGAAGAAAAAGGGCATCGGGTTACAAAAACCTAACCCTAGATCCAATCGAAGACCATGAAAAGAAACAAAACAAAGAAGAACACGACTGGATCCAACACTCGTCGGCCTCTGCTACTGCGCTGGACCGGGCCCAGCTTGGACTGCGCTGTCCCAGACGCAAGCCTGCACCGCGCCGCACAGCCCCGGCCTAGCAGACGAGCCACGCGGACCGCGACGCGCGCGCCTGTGCGACCACGCGAGCTACGCCATCCGGGGCCCACCGCCGCGCCGCACGGCCTGCTACACAGCGCCGCGCCAAGCGAGCCCCGCGAAGCCAGGGGCTATTCCCACGCCGGCCTCCACCACGCGTGCGAACCACGTTGACTCGGCCGCTGCACCGCGTCGCTCGGGTCCAGCCCCGGTCCCTGGCGCGCGCAGGCGACGCGCGCACGCGGGCGCAGACGCGCACAGCCGCGGGCCCCACGCACCACTCGCGCGGGACGACCTGGCGACGAGCCGAGCGCCGCGCCACCGCCTTTGCTGCGAGCGCCACTCAGATCTGGAACTCGGTAGGAGAAGAAGAGAAAGAAAAGAAGAGAAGGAACCGGCGGCTGAGTGGAGGAAGAATGAGGAGAGAGTGGAAGACTAGGGTTTCACCCTGCTCATATACTCCCCTCGACGTTTTACGAAAAAGGCCTCGCAGTTTTTACAAATTGCGAACAAGTCCTCCCGCAACTCTGAAAATTATGAAGAAGCCCTTGGAGTATCAAATATTATGAAAATATCCCTGGAACCTCTGGAAATTACCAGAAACTCCTCGGGAATTACTGAATATTATGAAAATATCCCTGGAACCTCTGGAAATTACCAGAAAATCCTCAGAATATCTGAATATTACGGAAAAATCCTGTTAATTACGAAAATTGACATGGATAATCTGAAAATTGCTGGATTGTGTTATTTTTGCATATAACACCCCAGTTTTTGGTGATTTTATATAAAAACACCAATATTATAACTTAAACATGCAGTTTTTGCTATACTTATACTCTCTATTACTTGGATACATGAATTAATCCTTGCACATTGACATCATGCAGATGTCTGACCTCGTGAAGAGAGACTTTGAAGTCTTGACTCCTCATGGAAGCAACTACCTGTCATGGGCACTTGATGCGGAGATCCTCCTAAGCAGCAAAGATCTTTTGAAGACCGTTCTGCCTAAGGCGGGTGACACTGCCGCAACAAATGTGGAGAAGGCGCAGGCATTGCATTTCTTGCGCCACCACTTAAGTGCTACTCTGAAGAGTGAATACATGACAGAACGTGATCCAAAAGTCTTGTGGGACTCATTGAAGAAACGCTTTGAGCAGATTGAAAATGTCTTACTCCCCAAGGTTGAGCGTGAATGGCAAAACCTACGCTACCAAGACTACAAGACTGTGGAGGATTACAACACCAAGCTTTACGGGATTGTCACACGCATGAAGCTTTGTGGCAAAGAGCTCACGCAAAAGGATCTTATTAACAAGACCCTCTCCACCTTTCACCCTAAGTTCACTTATGTGAGCCGCCAGTACAAGAAGGAGAATTATGAAACTTATGTCGCCCTGAGTAATGCATTGCAGCAAGATCAGGGGGAGGACGAATTGATCATGGAGAATCATAAGAATCGTCCTACTGGCTCATTGACACCGCATGAAGCGAATGCCGTCTCCTTCAATAAGAAGAAGAAGAACAAGAATAATAAGGGTAAAGGTGCTCCCAAAGCGTCACCAAATGCACCCCCGAAGGCTCAAAACAAACCTAATGCTTTCAAGAAGAACGCAAAAGGGAAGTCAAAGAAGACACCTTCAGGGGGAGCGTATGGTGAACAGGATCAAGATTGCTATAGGTGTGGTATGCATGGCCATTGGTCCAAAATATGTGAAACACCACAGAAGTATGTTGACATGTACAAAGACCTCAAAAAGAAGCTCGCGCAGCATGAGGCTAATTTTGTTGAAGGCATGCAGCCAACAGCAAAAGCACCAATGGAGTTGGACAATGATCTCGTGGATGAGGACATTGATGATGAGGAAGATGTGCATGGAGATTCTGCGTAGTCATGAAGACTATTAAGAATTACTTAGTTATCTATTTGTAATAGGAGTGAAATAAGTTTAAATTCCTCGAAGGAATTAGTTCGTTTATGTAATCTCTCGAAGAGAAGACATTTGCTTTGAATAAATCAGTTTGTGAAGTTTGTCATTTATTACTCTCTTTGTTTATACATTTCTTATATATGAATTACAGCATTGTGGAGCAAAATGACTATGGAAGAGGAGCTCTGTCTCGTAGATAGTTGCACCACTGCTACTATTTTAAGGGACACTTGCTATTTCCAGACGCTTCGAAAGTATACTGGAAATATTCTTACTGTTATTGGCAATAACAATAAGATTGTTGGCACAGGAAGAGCCACATTTGTCCTACCAAATGGTACGCAATTAACAATCCAAGAAGCATTACCTTATCCGGATTCAACCCGGACATTGTTAAGCTTTAAGGATATCCGAAGAAATGGGTTTCACGTAGAAACCAATGACGATGGAGGTGAAGAACGTCTTATCATAACCAAGAAAGAAGGCAATAAGAAGACTACTATTGAAAGTTGTCCGTCAGTCAAAGAAGGCTTGTATTATACGTACATTAAGCCAAACAAAGAATTTGCTACGTTCAAGACCATCTTTACCAATCAAGAAGCATACAGACTATGGCATGACCGTCTTGGTCACCCTGGCATTAATATGATGCAGAGAATTACGAAGAATGCAACGGGGCATAATTTGAAGACAAAAGATTTCCCAAATCAAGCAGATTTCTTGTGCATTGCATGCGCAAAGGGGAAGCTTATTACTCGCCTCTCGCAGCTTAAGATTCAAGCAGAATCTATGGCATTCCTTGAACGAATTCAAGGTGATATATGCGGACCAATTAGCCCCTTATCAGGGCCTTTCCGCTATTTCATGGTGTTAATAGACGCTTCCTCGAAGTGGAGCCATGTATGTCTATTATCTACTAGAAACCATGCATTTGCACGATTGCCTGCCCAGATCATACAATTGAAGACACATTTTCCAGACCATAGAATCAAATCCATTCGAATGGATAATGCTGGAGAATTTACCTCGAAGGTATTTGATGATTACTGTATGAGTATGGGTATCAAAGTGGAACACTCCGTACCACACGTGCATACACAAAATGGTCTTGCAGAATCATTAATCAAGAGGATCAAATTGATCGCTCGACCATTGTTACAGAATTGCTTATTGCCTACCTCTTGTTGGGGGCATGCGGTGTTGCATGCAGCAGCACTTATCCAATTACGACCATCTGCTACACATGAAGAATCACCATTAGCATTGGTGCGTGGTAGAATACCAAATGTTTCCCATTTACGGAGATTTGGATATGCTGTATACATTCCAATCCCTCCACCTCAGCGAACTGCTATGGGCGCACAACGGAAACTTGCAGTTTACGTTGGCTATGAAAGTCTGTCCATAATCAAGTACTTAGAACCCTCCACTGGAGATTTGCATACTGCAAGGTTTGCTGATTGTATCTTTAATGAAGATCATTTCCCGGCATTAGGGGGAGGAAAGTATCTCTCTAGAGAAGAATGCCGGCAAATAGATTGGGATGCTAAAGGAATCCTAGGAATGGATCCTCGCACTAAAGAAGCTGAACTCGAAGTTCAGAATATACTCCACTTGCAGAGAGTTGCTAATGAATTGCCTGAAGCTTTCACCAATACAAGAGACATTGTGAAGTCTCATATACCGGCTGTAAATGCTCCTGAAAGAATAGAAATCCCATTTGAAGAGGATAAATATATGGAATTCCAACCTTCTTCCATAAAAGCAACGAATGCTAGGAAGAGGGGGAGTGAACCGGTTACAAGGGCACCCAAGAAGCCTAGAGTATAAGCTCAAGCTAAAGCTCCTAGGAGACGTCCTGCGGAGAAGAAGCTTAAGCAAACTGCTCAAAAGAAAACCAAAGAAGGTGAAAGTGATCCACATGAAGTGGTGAGACTTGAAGAATTAAACCCAAGTGAGAATATGCATGAATCTCACGAAGGGATACCGGAAATTCCTGACCTAAATGTATCTATCGATAATGAGGATCAAGGAAATGAAAATTCAACAAATTATGTTGAGACGGGAGTGGTATATAATAGAAAGACACTTGAAGTCAATACATACTTTGCCGAAACGATTGCAACACAAATTGATTTGGAATCTGAACCAAAATCAATAAAGGAATGCAAGAAGCGGCTTGATTGGCCAAAGTGGAAAGATACAATCTGTGCAGAGTTAAACTCGCTGAAGAAAAGAGAAGTGTTTGGTAGTGTAAACCTTACACCAACTGGCATTAAACCAGTGGGTCACAAATGGGTGTTTGTCCGGAAGAGAAATGCTCAAAATGAAGTGACTAGATATAAAGCGAGACTCGTAGCTCAAGGTTTCACGCAGAGACCTGGCATTGACTACGAAGAAACCTACTCTCCTGTAATGGATGGAATCACATTCCGGTATTTAATCTCAATGGCGGTGAATATGAATTTACAGATGCGACTTATGGATGTGGTCACAGCATATCTATATGGAACATTAGATACAGAAATCTATATGAAAGTTCCAGAAGGTATGAAAGTCCCAAATGAAGATGACCGCAAATTATATAGTGTCAAATTACAGAAGTCACTATATGGTTTGAAACAATCAGGAAGAATGTGGTACAACAAGCTCAGTACATTTCTCTTGGAAAAGGGATTTGTGAAGAATGAAGATTGTCCTTGTGTATTCATAAAGAAATCAGAGAAAGACTTTTGCATAATCTCTGTTTATGTTGATGACGTGAACATTACTGGTACTACCAATGAAATTGAAGAGACTTGCTCATACTTGAAGACTGAATTTGAAATGAAGGACCGGGGCAAGACTACGTATTGTTTAAGTTTGCAACTTGAACATACTCCTGAAGAGGTACTCTTGCATCAATCAAACTATACCAAGAAAGTATTAGAGAGATTTAATATGCACGAAGCATATCCACTCCGATCACCTATGGTGGTGAGATCACTTGATATAGATCAAGATCCTTTTAGACCGAAGCAGGAAGATAAGGAATTATTGGGACCTCAATATCCATACCTCAGTGCCATTGGAGCCTTGATGTACCTTGCGAATGGTACAAGGCCCGACATAGCTTTTACTGTTAATCTACTTGCAAGATATAGCTCAGCACCAACTAGAAGGCATTGGAATGGCATCAAGCAAATCCTCAGATATTTGAGAGGAACTGAAGACCTTGGATTATTTTTCAAGAAGAATGGAGAATTAACCCTTGTGGGTTATGTTGATGCAGGATATTTATCTGATCCACATAAATCAATATCTCAGACGGGATATGTGTTTTTATTTGGAGGAACTGCAATTTCTTGGAAGTCAACGAAGCAAACATTGGTTGCTACATCGACAAATTACTCGGAGATCATCGCATTGTTTGAAGCTGCAAAGGAGTGCGCCTGGCTCAGGAGGATGACAAGCCATATAATGAATACTTGTGGAGTGGCGTATACTCCATCCCCTATAATTATTTATGAAGATAATAAAGCTTGTATTGCACAAGTACAATCGGGATACGTAAAGTCAAACAGCACAAAGCATATGTTACCTAAATTCTTCCACACGCATGAAATGCAAGAGCAGGGAGAGATTTTAGTAATACATGTCCGATCTTGTGACAATCTTGCAGATATGTTCACAAAGGCCTTACCTTCCCGCACTCTCGAAGAGTGTCGGCGTGGTATTGGCATGAAAAGACTTAGAGAAGTGCTTGAAACAGGGGGAGAACTTCCCTAAGTACATCACATTCCCGAACTAAATGAGTTATCTCGAAGATAATTCATATCAGTCATGAAGATTGATAAACATTAATCATAAAGATTAAAAACATTGCACTCTTTTTCCCTTATGAGTTTTTCACATGAAGTTTTCTCAATAAAGTTTTTAACGAGACAATGTGTGCATACAAGTGGTGGTAATATATGCTCTTTTCTCCAATTTTTCCCACTGGGTTTTTAGGAGTTTTTATGAGGCATACTTATCACGATAAAGAGCCCAAAGGGGAGTGTTGTAAAACTCTTAATGGGCCAGGCCCAACTTCTAGAAGAAGCTGTCCTGATCCATGTGAGCTACTTTATCGAATTGGAGCCCAACACGAAGTTAGGGTTTCCCCCTTATAAATAGTTAAGGAGACCCATTGTGTACTCTGATATCAGAATTTCGCAATAAAGAATTTCGTCTCCTCTATTCCAGTTTTACTTTTGTTAATTCATTTAGATCTACGTGCCGTCGTTCCGCCGATAATTTAACCTAAATGATTCTGCAGCGTCGTTCAGGGCAACCGAAGCGATCAGCCCACCCAAAAATCTGAGTGCCCGCTCAGGGGATGGCCAGGCGCGCTTAGTCGGGCTAGCTAATTTTTCCTTTACGAGATCTCGGCTTTTCGCATTTTGAACGTGGACGCTCAGGGGACAGTTGAGTGTTGTCATTAGCCCATTGGATATTTAGTTACCGTGTGTTTTATCTCGGCATATACTATTGTCAAGTGACTTTCCAAAGTGTTCATTGGGATGATGAAGTCCATCTAGTCTTTGTAACTTGTTTTTTTAATGAATAAAAATTATGGTGTTATCAAATAATCCTAGGTCCCTCAATTCGATAGAAGCGCGTATATCCAGCATACGCCTCAGGTCATCATCACGGAGACATCTAAGCAGGTGCCAGACACCGACCCTAACAAGGTCAAGACTGGGTGCACCTCTCTTCAAGCTCTTCTAACTAGTCAACAAAAATGGAAAAGAGTGAGGATCAAAAAAAAAAAAAGGGAAAAGAGTGGAAGGTTCCCTCTCCACCCAAAGACTGACTACAACAAAGGTGGAGAACAGTAGCAAGGGTCAGAAAGAAGGCAGCAGTGAGGATAGTCATGGTTGATCCAAGTTGCATGCCTCTGGATATGCAGGGTAACTGTGCAATTTATTAAAAAGAAAAACCCTTGCCATGTGCTTTCAAAGTACAGAAAATAAACAACAATAATCAGGAATATATTTGCACAGTTTCAACTCCTTCATAAGGCAGTACGGTAACTATCCAACCAATGTATCCAGCATCAAGCTATCGTGTTGATTTGATCATTTAAAAAATGAATATACCCTTTATATGGTACCATATACTGGACCAGTGGATAGCAAAATAAGTTGAGCGAGTTAAAAACTTCTTTCCACATTCATAGTACTGAAATCATGACAACAGAACGTCCATCGCTCATGTTTCTCTTATTTGAAACATCAAACACAACGGATCATGGAGTTTGAACACTATTTAGCTTTAAGAGATTCACCAGCCTTGGCAAGCTCCTCCAGTTTCTTATCAATCTGTGCTTCGGACAGGCCATCCAAGTTCACACATCTCTCCACACCCATATCTGACCATTTGTAAAAAGCAGAGGGGTAAGGGAAAATTGTATGTGCCACTTTACGGAAAAAAACACATATGTAGTCTGATATTAATCATACAGCAAAGACATCTGTTAAATATAAGAAATCAATTAATCAACAACAAGTGATGTATCCATAGTGCCTAAAGTACACTATGTTCAGCTAGAATATTGACCACAACGTAACATGAAAGCTCAAAATAAGTGGCAAACAAACAAATTGTATGAACTACGTTCCATAGTAATCACATGATAATTTGATTTTGAAATACATATTCCGCTATATAGATAGCACAACATACAAGTGCCAAAATACTGCAATTTAGATATGGTAATATAATAATAAAGTTTAATACTATAGTCTGCTGAACGACAGCACAAATCATGGAGCAAACGGTTATTTCCTGGGGGGTGCTTCTCAAAGTCTAATTGTTTCTACTTTAATATGTAAATTGAATATCTTGTTGAGTTGAAACAACGAACTCTTAATGCATATTGTAAAGGTTCCCTTAACTAAATAAATTCTGGACCACAGCACAGTAGACAACCCCAAATAGGCAGCTTAAGGGGAAAGCCATAGTGAAAAAGACCCCAGTGCTACTTTCAGAAGTACATATTTCAAGTATATTGAGCTCAAAATGTGCTATCCAGGGTGCATGAACCTAGCTTCACCAGTGGGCACCCAAGTCACCAGGTTACTGGGCTGATAGGGACATAGGGTCAAGGAACAGGGCTGTGGAACGTGGGAAACTATCTGCGAAACACGATGTTCGATATGGTTATACCTCATCAGGACGATATTTTGGTACATGGGATGAGAACTCAACATATCGGGAACATTACTGAATGCAGGAGGTGCATAAGTTGGCAGGGGAGAAATGGCAGCAGGAGGGGGTGAGGCTGGTTGTGAGACTCGTGACTGCAATAGGAGACATTGGAGGGAATGCCAAAGGAGAGAACGACCAGAGGACAAGAATGGTAGTGGAAGATGGGGTGTCATAATGCCTAACTGCATCCATGTTTAATAACGGCAAATTGACGATCTCATTTCCTGCATCTGTTTTGGTGAACACTGTGGTGACTTGAAGCTTAAGAGGCATTAGAGGCAAGCTAAGTTGATGCCACAAACTGAGCTTAGCTCATCCTGTCTGGCCAAGAAGCAGGAGCAGTGTTTTGGAAATATATTGTTCAAGATTTGGATCATGGAAAGGCCTTTGTGAATTTAGGATGTGTGGCATTGTTTAGGGGAAGCTTGTCTTAGAACATACAAAGTCATTCCACCAAAATGATACCATTTCTTCCATCTAGCAAATTTTCATGTTCTTATATCCCTCCCTCTCACATACCTTGCACATGACTCGGCCCACGTATTCAGCCACATCACCATTTGTATATAGTTCTCAATTGCTTCTACCCAGCATTTCCCCACTTTTCTCACACAAATTAAGTTGGATTTGGAATAAGAGTTGACATGGGCCCTTGGAATTCTATGAGAATTTTATCATGGTGACTTCTCAGTATTGGTCAGGAAAGACCTGAATTTAATCTGAAATGTCCCCACTAACTGCTAGTACTGAATAAACTGGGTTCAGGCCTCATAAGCTATAAACCCTAAAATTGTTTCATTTATAAGCTAAAAATTAGCCAAAACTGCCAAGCAATCATGTTTCTTAGTGCATAACAGCCGTATCATAATATAATCCTGTTCCATATGTGTTGAAGTTGTGTTTTTTACTTTTGACCATAAGGTTTATAGATTTTCATGGCATATGTGTTACTATAACAATTGTGACCCAGTTATGAAATTAAATTATATATTTACTATGGAATTCGATCATTAACTGAAAATAAATGAAATGTTGCGAAGGGATATTTCAAGTTGGGGAGCAGCTTCATGCAGCAAGGTGGAGAAGCCATGGTAGCCGCAGGTGCAAGCTTCGGGTGGGTGAGCGTGCAGGAAGAAAAGCTTTATCTATGTTATTAAAAAAAAACTTGCAGGAACAAATTTGGTAGTCGGTGGCTTCCTTCATTGCGATTTCTGGGATTTTTTTTACTAGCAAGCATGGGTCTCTGTATCTTTATCAGTGCAGCAGGATTGAGCCTTGGGCTAGAAAAATTGAATTCGGCTGGAGGTAAGCGAATAAAGTGATGGGCGGGTTAGGTGTAAAAGTTTGTCTGGGATTGGGAGCTCGCCACCGAGCCTTGATGTGCTATTCAAGCTCGAGCTCGACAGGCTTACGAGCCTGCGGACAAGCTCGGGCTTGGCTCATTCCGGTTTCGAGTCGAGTTCGAGTACCTCGCGGGTCTCAAGCTTTTTTGACAGCCCTAAATGCAGAGCATAGGTGAGACACTGAAACATAACCTCATAGTTTTCCATAGCTTAAGCTTTAGACGGTTGCTAGCCAACTATGATAACTCCACATCCAACCTCAGAGGATCCTTTACCGTCAAATGCCGACCATTTATTCATGAACAGATGGGAAATCTCCCAAGACAAGATCTGACAGTGTAGATAAAACCATACACACGGCTAGCAAGGAGACAAAGCTCGCCCCCAAGGACCTTCTCAACCCAATCCAAATCTGATCTCTAGCCAGCGAAGGTGGAAAAGGAGGAAATGGAGGGGACGCGTACCGTAGCGCGCCCAGAGCTGAGGCTGGACGCCGGAGCACTCGCGGACGAGGAACGGGAGCGAAGGGTTGCGCGCCTTGATGTCCGCGTAGTTCTTCTTCACGAACTCCCTGCGGGGATAACCAGATCGCCGACAACGCCGCGTTAGGAGAAGCAGATTCAGAGGGAATCGAATGGGGAGAGGGGAGGGGGTGAGGCTGGTACCGGGCGGGGGCGCTGGCGGGGGAGGACTGGCAGAGGAGGACGCGGATCTCCTTCACGCTCCAGGATAGGCTCGCCCGCCACGCCATCGCCGACGGCTGCTCTCCGGTCGCTGCGCCTCGCTACTCGCCGCCGGCTGCTTCCTCTCGGCTGTGTTTGGGGAATCCGCGAAGGAGGGAGGTCGGGAACGAGCCGTGGACACTGGGACAGTCTCGTTGCAGTTGGGATCGGATCTGCGCCGTCCGATCACTAGCCCATGGAGGGATTTGATTAGGTTTGGTTCTTGTAATTCAGCATTTCACATATTTCATTATAAACGAAAATTTTTGGCATTTCCTTCACATGAGATTTTAACAGTATCGACTTTGGTCTTGCAAATATTCAGGTGTGTTTGGTTGGGCTTTTTTTGGTTTTGGCTTTTCAAAAAAGCCAAAAGCCCAACCAAACGGGTTGACTGTTAAAAAAAGTCACAGCCAAAAGCAGTTTTTGTCTAGTTCATTTCTGAAAGCAGGTAGGAAGGTGCTTTTTTTGGCTTTGGCTTTTACAAGTATGAAGAAATTACCCATATACATGTATACATACATACATACATATGTACACATATACATACGAATATTTATAATATGCATAAAATATTTATAGTATTTATATATACATAAAATATTTATAATATTAACATATATATATGTATATGTACATATAGTATTTGCAAAACATACATATACATTTACATATGTAGGTATAAATATTATATAAAAATGTACATATTTATTTATAATATTTATATAGACATAAAATATTTATAATATATACATATATATGTATATGTACATATAATATTTATAAAACATACATATACATTATGTATGTATATATAAATATTATATACAAGTGTGTACATTTATATACATATGAATATGTTATATATATGTGTGTGTATATACATACATATACATGACATGTAGTCAGTTTCTAAAAAGCCACAGCTGTTTCACCAAACGGCTTTTAACTTTCTCACAGCTTAAATCCCACAGCAGCTTTTTTCACAGCTCACAGCCCACAGCAGCTTTTTTGACAGCCACAGCCCAACCAAACACCCCCTCAGTTTCAATAACATGAAAAGTTGATTTTAATTTTTGAATGACTTTGCAATTCATATGCCAACATTCATCTATAAACCTAGCAAAGATCTATTAAAAAAAAGAATGAGAGGGTCAGATACAAGATACGGTTTGTGTAGCTTTGTCTATCAAGGAACATGCATGTCTATAAACAGGAAAAGGAAGATTAAATAACATTGTTTCCATAGCTCGGTCTGTGAGGAACCTAGCCAACTAAAATAGGGCATGTTTAGCAAGTCTTATGGAGTAGCTTTGGCTGTGGATTACGCCATTTGACCTGACAACAAGTTGTAACCAAAAAAAAAAAAAAATCAGCTTTTACGGCTCACCCTCCAGATAAGCTATTTTGCCAAACGATTTGATTAGATAAACCAGATGATTAAGTCAAATAAATTGTTTGCATATAATACAAAGAAAAAGTTGGTTCTTTTTTTTTTTTTGGCATGATACAAGCCCAATCAAACGGTGCCATAGTCTTTGACTAGGCATTAGCGCTAGCATTTGGTTTTTTATCCTTTCAGGACAGGCAATGTATCCCCACAGCGGCGATTCACCTCTTGTACCTTGGTCGGTGTCAAAGATTTCTCCATCCGATCTCTCATAGACAACATCTCTCGTGGACCATGCATGATACTTGTTTGGTACATTTATGCAGTCTATAATTGATTAGCACCTATAAGGTCTTCTTACAGTAATCCCACTTGGACTCGTGTATATCCAGTTTAGAGTAAGATGCCCGACTGCTCCGGGGCTCCCTCTCCTACGCTGCTGCCGTCTTGGCCTTGTTGATGAAGTCGTCCCTGAGCTGCCTGCGCATGATCTTGCCGGACACCGACTTGGGGATGGCGTCGACGAAGCGCAGCAGCCGGAGCTTCTTGTACGACGCGACGCGCTCCGCCACGTACGCCATGACGTCCGCCTCGGTCTCGTCGGCGCCGCGCCGCCGCACCACGCACGACACCGGGATCTCGCCGGCCTCCTCGTCAGGCAGCCTGCCGCAGCACGAGAACACAAAGCACGACATCAGTGAAGCTACACGATGTTTTACATTGTCCGAAGAAGATGGGTCACTGACACTACTGGTAGGTGCTTACCCGAAGACGGCCGCGTCTTCGACTGACGGGTGGGACAGGAGTATGGCCTCCAGCTCGGCCGGAGCCACCTGGTTAGTAGCAGACGAAGAAAACAGAGCAGTGTGAGGAATGAAACAGAGCATGCTAATAGCTCTTCGTGTGACAACTGTTAATACAAACCTGGAATCCCTTGTACTTGATGAGCTCCTTGATCCGGTCGACGATGAAGACGTCGCCGTCGTCGTCGATGTACCCGACGTCACCGGTGTGGAGCCACCCGTTGGCGTCGATGGTGCGCTCGGTCTCCTCTTTCTTCTTGTAGTATCCCTGCATGACGGCCTGGCTCCGGACGCAGAGCTCCCCGGGCGTGTTCTTGGGCAGCGACCGCCCGGTCTCCGGGTCGACGAACTTGACCTCCAGGTTGGGCACGATGAAGCCGACGGAGTTCCGCTTCGCCGCCCTTGCCGGGTCGGCGGCGTGGGTGAGCGTGATGCAGCTGTGCTCCGTGAGCCCGTACGCCTCCTCCACCTGCACGCCGGGGAACTTTTCCTGGAACGCGGCGAAGAGGTCCGGGGCCAGCGGCGCGGCGGCGGTCATGACGGACCTGAGCGCCAGGTCCGACAGGTCGAAATCAGCAACAAGCGGGCTCTTGACCATGGCGAGCATGACCGGCGGCACGATGGGCGCGAAGACGACGCGGTGGCGGACGAGCGCGGCGAGGAAGGCGCGGAGGTCGAAGCGGTCCATGACGACGACCGTGCCCTTGTGGCGCAGCGTGGAGCAGCAGATGCCGGTGATGCCGTAGATGTGGAAGAAGGGCATCAGGCCCAGCGTCACCACCTCCCCCTCCGTCTCCTTCCCCACCGCGAACATGGACGAGCACAGGTTGGACACCAGGTTGCGGTGGCTCAGCATCACGCCCTTGGACACGCCCGTCGTGCCGGACGAGTAGGGCAGCGCGCACAGGTCCGACTGCTGGACCGGCTCAACCGCCACCACCGGCGCGCCGGTGCGGTCCGCCGCCGCCAGGAGCTCGTCCCAGCTGATCGCGCCCGCGGGCACCTCGCCGCCGCCGATGAAGATCACCGGCACGCCGCCGGCGTCCTTGACCTTGTCGAAGGCCACCTCGTTGGCCACCACGAGCCGGGCCTCCGAGTCCTCCACCTGCTTCCGGATCTCCGCCGCGGCCGCGCGCGGGTTCACGCCGGAGAACACGGCGCCCGCCGCCATGACCCCGAGGCTCACCACGGGGTACACGGCCAGGTTGGGCAGCGCCACCACCACCACGTGGCCCTTGCGGATGCCCACCGACCGCAGCGCCCGCGCGAACCGCGCCACGTCGCGGACCACCTCGCCGTACGTGTAGCTCCGCCCGCCCGGCGACGCTTCCACCAGCGCCACCTTGTCCGCGTGCGCCTCCGCCCCCGCCAGCACGAACTCCGGCACCGTCACGTCGTCCGGCACGGCCACCGCCGGGAACCGGCTCCGGAAGATGTGCTCCTCCTCCTCGTGCTCCTCCGACACCACGCCCATGGCCGCCGCGTCGCCCATGCTGCTGCGATGCTGAATGCTGCTGCTGCTGGTGGTCGCGGCGGCTAATTCCTGCGCGTTGGTACTGATGAGTGTGCTGCCGCTCAGGTGGACGAAAGACGACGCGGCCTTGGCATTGGCATTTGTAGAAGAGACGAGAGGTCTTCTTGAGTGGTGATGATGACGGGAGGAGGAAGCTGGTGGCGGCATGCTCGCTGCGGCGACACAAGTCTTGTGTGCTGTCAAGGCAAGTGGTTTGTAGGTGAGGTGTGGTTGGGTCATGGCCTTTGAGCTTTACAAAGAGCGTGGCTTGGCTGTTATAGCACCATTTTGTAACTAAGAATCAGTTGATCAGGCAGCATTGTAAACATACGTGCATCATGCCTACTGCCTGAATACGAACATCTAGATGAACTCAAGGATCAGCTCATGTTTAACAAACCAACAGAGGATAAACGTACGTAACTGCTGTTCCTCCCAGCCTGTGTCTTGTAACCAGCCCATCGCTGCTGCCATGCCATGTTCCTCGGTTTATTGTGTTGCATACTAGCTACAAGTGATCATCTAGAAAACTCAACGATCAATTTTTTTTTGCGGTGACTCAACGATCAAATTTGAGAGTGAAAAAACATGTTTAACAAACCAATAGAAGTCAAACGTAACTGCAGTTACGCAATGCGTTATATGCGTGTGCCTCTGCCTTCTACCCTGCTATCACAATTGCGTGGTTTCATGTTCCAAAGATGCCTTCCTGAAAAGCACTTTCATAACTGTTAAATCAACACCTTTGCACGCATCACAATGTCATGGAAGGTATGAGATGATCTCAACAGTTCATTTGCTCGTTCATACGAATCACGATGCAAAATCGATTGGATGTGAATATCACATTATTTCGACGCCCAAAGATGTTGGGTTTATTTGATCTCAACCACTTACTCCACGAGGATGTTTAGATCTCAATCTATTTAAACCCAAAGATTTTGGGTTTTATTTATCTATTTACCAAGTCCCAATCTCTTTGCATCAAAGTTATTTCCGTCAAATTGATTCGATTGTTGAATCTCAATCTCCTTACACCCAAAGATGTTGTAGGTTTAGTTTGATTTGATTATTGGATTACATTACTCCCAAAGCTTCGACATTCGAAGATGTTTTTGATTTGATTTGATTTTAATGCTAGATCTTGATCTTCTTGCACTAAAGCTATTAATTTTTATTTAATTACTGAAATGATTTGATTGACTAATAGATCTTAGCCTATTTATTCTCAAAGTTATAAGCATTGATCTTAATTGATTTCTTATTCTCCATCTTTTTAAATCTAAGTTATTGGGTTTGTTAGGGGGAGCGAAGCCCTCTAGACACTTGAGAGTCGTGGCGTGTTGATGACGAAGCCCTCTGATCACCCACGATGCTGGGTGTAGGGTCATCGTGCGATGGAGCCCTCTAGCATTTGTCGTCGGTGCATGTCGAAGCCCTCAAGCCATCCGCAGTGCCAGACAGAGGGTGCGGAATCAACACAAAATTCAGAACGGAGTAAATGTGTCGAGTGGCTCGTGGCCTGAAAAACCGTTGTCATTATAGTGGGGTCTGATCCTATTTATAGACCCGACCGTGAAGTTACATAGTGTAATGAAGAAAGAGCTTCGTACGTAACTAAAAACCCTTCGCTGTTTGGTTCGTGTTACTCTTCTACTCTTCCTCTGTATGAATATGCAACCTGATTCCCCCAACATGGTTCAATTCGAATTGAGTGATAGGTCTAATCTCTTGACACCAAAGATATTGATTTTAATTTGATTTGGTTACTTTGTAGTATTTCAGGTAAGTTTACTCAAATGAATATTCTATCTCTAAATACTTTGTATTTCAGATAAGTTTTGAATGCCAGAATCCAAAGCCACGAGCATGCGGATAGTTTTTCCGTTGGCTTGTCAACCAGGGAAGCACACTCGTCATCTCACTGCAGCCAGGTGGCTCATGCTTCTCACATCCTGCACGACACGTGGCAGCGTCGGCCATCCACATCTCTCCCGTCTCGCCATTGGAACTGTACGAGATACAATACGAGGCTATCCTACCCTTTGCTTGAGAGTCGATGACACACCTGGCCCACATAGCCTCACGTGAGCATCACGCGTAATCAAATGCGGTGTGCACGAGATTCCGGTAACAAAGCGAGCGGCATCCATCCACTCGGCCTTCAAGACGCTTACCCCCTTTGTCTACATATCAACAACTGACAAACGGGGCCGGCTTAAGTGGGGGGGTTACGGGACCACCCGTCATTGAGGTTCTTGCACATTAGCTAGATTCTGTCCGCTACCTCGATCCCGCGCCATTTATGCAGTGTCAGCAGCTTCGGAGACTAAAATAAGCGGACCGGACTTACGGATCGGCCCCTCGAACTTTTCCGGGATAGCTCATGAATCCACACGTGGTGAAAACCGAGGCGGCGGAGGAGCGCACCCCTCCCCGGCCGCTGCCGGCAGCGGGCCGCCGGGGTGCGGGCTACGGTGCGGGCGCGGCGGCGGCGGCGGTGATTGACCTCAGCAGCAGCGACTCCGACTCGGACGGCGAGGCGGGCGCCGGGGGGAGCGGGAAGAGGCAGCTTGCCTCGGGAGGGGGCGGCGGCTCCGCCGGGAAGCGGGCTAGGGTTTCAGCGGCGGTGGCCGCGGTGCCGGAGGATGTGCCGCCGGGGTTTCTTGAGCCGATCCCGCCGCGGCCACCAGCGAAGTGCGCGACGAAGCAGTTCTGGAAGGCTGGGGACTACGACGGGAAGCCGCTCGGGGATGGGGTGCCGCAGCCGTCAGGTACTCTTTTGCTAGCATCCTTCGGTGGCAATTATTTTCATATTGTGAATTTTGTGTTCCTTTTTGGTGATGGCTGATTGTGAGGGTTTTGAGCTTTTCCTTTAATGATTTCATTAGTCGTCATGAGTACTTGCATGCGTACGAATGATAAATTGGATAGAGGTTTGATTCCAATACAATGTATTAGAATTTTTGCACCCACTACTGCATTGTTATTTGGCTTCTATTCGGCAGTGATGGAAAAACAAAGCTCCTTGTTTTCAAGAGCTTTGCAATGGGTTTGCCAACATTTTTGGCAATGCAAAATGAATAATAGTCTCTCTGGTCATGCATGTTTCGGAAATTCGACCTTAAATCTTAAGTATATCAAATTGTAGAATAATGTGCGTTGCAGCTTCTGTATTTCTGACACTTGATTTTCATGTCGGAAAAGTCACTATTATAACATGAAGTTCTCTGCGAAAAAATATAAAAACAAAACATATGCTGTTGCAACATGGACTGGTCAAAGACAGATTTCTTGTAATTATGCTTCCTTATACAAGTTTAAAGGTCAGGTGATTGAGAATTGAAGCAATGTCAATTGGATTCGTAGGGGAGGTGTTTTGTGGTTGTTGGAGGTTTTGGTGCCAGGTTTAGATAGGACCACCCTGGAACGATGGTACCGAGTTGGGAGTGAGCTTTGTCGAATGTTTAGAAATGGAATGGAGGCCCTTGGAACTTGTTAGCTTTTCCCTTCTTGATTGTTAAAAATTTCAACAGATAGTTCTTACTCCTAGATGGTGTGCTAATGTGTTTGTTTTTCTGTGTACATGATTTTTCAAGTTGTATGTGTTCTCAGCTACTTCTCATTTCAGCATCTGGAATGGATCATGTTCGTGTGCATCCTAAGTTTCTGCACTCAAATGCGACAAGCCACAAGTGGGCTCTAGGGGGTACGGACTTTCTTTCCATTTCACCTTGTTGCTATCTTGTTCTTTCACATGAAAGCTAAACCAGAAATCAGACATCGATCAGCAGTGTATTATTAAGTTGTGTGGACTAATCTTTGATCATATTATTTGGCTAATGTATGTCTTTATCAACACTGCAGCTTTGGCTGAGCTACTAGACAACTCTCTTGATGAAGTAAGCATAAAAATCATATTTGATTGTTCTTCTTTGTATCGTATGATCCAGGCTTATTGAGTATCTTTTTGTTTGTAAAGGTTGTAAATGGTGCTACCTATGTTAACATAGACGTGTTGGAGGATGCCAAAGACAAATCCAGGATGCTTCTTGTTGAAGGTGCAAAGCTTTTCTCTTACCTTGCATCGTTAACAAACATCCCTTTTGCCGAACATGGATATTTTGACTGGCTGATCGAAAGATGAGAAATTTTCTCCACCTGTATCCCTTTCTTTGTAAATTCACGTTAGAGCCGAAAATGAACTGTTCCAAAAAAAAAAAGGATATCTATTTATATTCTGAGATAAACACTGATGTGAAAGTTGAGCAATCCAACCAGATTGTCCAGAACTTCTATGATTGCTAGATTTTGTCTCATGCATTGCAATGGACTTAAAAGAAACAATTATTTGTAGGCTTAAACTGGACTGACCTATTTATTCATCATAAGAAGTATTTAGTATGATTCCTGATGTTACATTCTGAACTTTCAAGTGACCGAAGCTAGAGATTCATATCATAAGCACGATGACTATGACTGTCGATGCCTCCGTCATGAAGATCCTACTGCTTCCAACAACAATATTTTTAGTACTAATGAATGTAGAAATCCTATCGTTGGCATTAGACTTCTCATCTTGTATTGGTCTGACATGTGGCTAAACATGACCTTTTATGGTGTATTCTCACATGTTAGGAAGTGTACATGGAGCACTATTTTTCTTTTCTCCTTACCAGTTAACTGGCAAATAATTTATATTTTGTATACAAAATGTGTATGGTTCTAAACAGTTCAATTTCCATTGTCTTCGATGAACACTTCATGAGAAGAATCAGCAAAATGCTATTTCTTATCGTGTATACAATATGTACGTTTGGCAGCATAGCAAGCTTGTGATAAAACTAGGGAAATATGAAATTTGTGGATTCACTGATGACGTTCAGGTAACCATGTTATAATTGATGCTTTTGCCTGCTAAATTACTTCGCAGATGATGGTGGTGGAATGGACCCTGATAAAATGCGGCAGTGCATGTCCTTGGGTTATTCAGTCAAGAGCAAAATTGCTAGTACCATTGGACAGTGTAAGTTTGGTGGAATAAATTATCTCAACCTGCAATTTTTTTTTTGGTCAATATTGATGTATTCATAGATATTAATTTGTCACCTTCTAGATGGAAATGGTTTCAAGACTAGTACAATGAGGCTTGGTGCTGATGTTTTAGTCTTCTCCCGTAGCCGTGGAAAAGAAGGCAAAAGGTTCTGTTCCAATTTTCTCTTGACTTACATAATGTAACAACAAAAGTTCTAAGATATTTGTTATCCTGAATAATGTATCTCATTGTGAATCAACTAAGTTGCCTTCAAACAAAAGAGGAAACATAACAGGGCATATTTATTTAGCAATAGCATAGATGGGCGTCTATGTCTTCAGGATCAAAAGACCTCTGGATGTAATGTATGATGTTGGATATTGTTGGATCCAGAATGCAACCTTTTTATTGATACTGATACTGAAACTGTTATTCCATCATTTCTTCTAGATAATACAACCATGAACCATGTATCCTCACTGTGTCCAAAATGTTATACTGTATTTAAAATTGGAAGTAGCAGAGGTTTGGCTATATGAAAAAAGACCTCAATTGCTTCATGATTAAAAGTACTGCCATGTGCTATAATTTATTAATTTACTCACAGATGATATTACCTCCGTTTTTTATTCTGTGACGTTGGTTAGTTCAAATTTGAACTAATCAACGTCATATAAAAAAAGAATGGAGGGAGTATGAAGCAGTGCTAAGAATTCGGACTTGAAAATATCGTCAGATATAAATCATGGCACATAGGGAGGAATGGATGGAGTAATATGTGTAGCTATTTTTTTTTGAAAGCAATGAGCTGTATCTTTTCTGTTATGTTTTTCGTTTTTACATTGATACTTTTTTACTTTCCTTGCCAAGAAGCTGACACCTTTTTTCTTGTTACTTTTGTTTTGCATGAAGGGCTACACAAAGCATCGGCATGCTATCTTATACATTTCTTAGGAGCACCGGTAAAGAGGATATCATTGTTCCAATGGTAGGACCTGTAAATATTAAAAAAAAAAATCAAATCTTAAATTCTTTGCAATCACTGTATCAGTTGCCATTTTTACAAATGGCTAATTATAATGTACTTAAGTTATGGTTTTATTACTATATTCTACAAAAAATTGCCAGAATTTCATTATGTTGTGCATCTATGTTTCATCAAACACATTCTTTGTTTTTTTCCTTTTTTTTTTTTTAACTTTTGAGGAGCACCATGAGGTTTGCCATCTTTAAACAGACCAGTGAATTCTGACCATGGTAATTTTGTGCACATTCTGCAGATTGATTTTGAATACAAACAAGGTTGGCAAAGAATGGTCAGGACTTCGATTGATGATTGGAATACGAGCTTACGGACTATCTGTACATGGTCTCCCTATTCAACTGAAGCAGAATTACTTGAACAGGTATATTTTATGCTTTTGTATTCATTGTGGTTGTATGTGTGTACAATGTAATTTCTCAAGTATTAATGTTTTCACAAAGGTTCCTTTTTACTTGAATGTCTAACGTACAAGCATTGCTTGTTGACATTATAAAGATGATTAATAGTCATAATTTATGTTCCAAAATCAAATGTTTTGAAATAATAAACAAACTAAATAACTAAAATAGAAAAGTGCACTTGCTGCAAGCTAAAAGTAGTGGACATATTTTTGTCAATTGTATGTAGATAATTTTGCAGATATGATCCCCTTGAAGTCAGTCCATGCCCTGCATGGCACACCTTCCCCCACCCCACGAGTACCAAAAAACATTTGTTGCATTTACCATGCTGTAGCTTTGATTATGCGATGAGGTGCTTCGGCGATGCCATGTCAGCAAATCAATAGTGTTGCGTGGTCCATGTTGCTGTGCTGAATAACTCCCTCGGTCCCTCTCCTATTCCCTTCTTTCCACGGCATTCTACATGGAGCATTGAAAGTCACATCCACTTGGATTTTGAACTGGGGTTGAGGTTCTGAATAGCTAATGCCGGAACCCGGGGGGGGGGGGGGGGGGGGGTTGTATTTCATTTTATTTGTTTTTGAGCGTGATATAGTCATTAGAAACATCATAATGTTTGTACGTGTTCCGAAAGGATGTATTTTATGTTTGTGATTCGTTTTATAAAATTAAAATGTGGTCAGGAAGCCAACGCAAAAAATGTCAGTAACTTAATATAATAGTTTAATTGGTGGAATTAGACACACTTTGAACCTATGATTTGTAAATCTTTGTATCTTATCTTGTTTTTAGCACACTACACTATTTTGTATTCCAAATGTCTTTTGCAGTTTAGTTCTATGAAAGAGCAAGGAACTCGCATTATTATTTACAATCTTTGGGAGGATGATCAAGGCGAATTAGAGCTTGATTTTGATGATGATGTACATGTAAGTTCCGCCGTCCAAAGTCTGTACCACTATATTAGTTAATCAGCTGACTATGATTTATAGTGATGTTTGAGATCAGGATATTCAACTCAGAGGTGGTAATCGTGATGAGAAAAGTATCCAAATGGCTAAGCAGTTCCCGAACTCCAGGCATTTCCTCACATACCGGCATTCATTGAGGGTAAGTTGGGCGTATCAAGAAATCATGCTTGCTCTTTCCAAAAGTATGCAAATACATAATTATTAGGGTTGTTGTGCGCTCAATAACTTGAATCTGGAATTTTCATTTGATTATTTTGAATCATTTGCTGACACCTAAAGATCCAGCTAGTACGAAATCACATAGAAATCTTTTTTGGATAACCAAGACTCAAAAGTGGAAAAGGTATCTTACTGTCTTAGTACTTGAAATTAATATAATTTAGTAACAGCATCTCTTGGCTCTTGGTGGAATATATTTTATCTAGTTTACCTCTGTTATACAAAGAACCCTTGTTGGTTGAACCCATTATCATTTGGTTCCAGGTTCACATGATTTGTAATACTTCCCCGCATTTATATGTTGTCTGCTTTTGTTAATGAATCAGAATTTATATGCATGTTATTCACAAGAATATACGTTGATGAATCAGAATATTTTTGTCAAATATGTTGCTTTGCTGATAATGATTTATAAAATTTTGCAGAGTTATGCATCCATTTTGTATCTGCGGCTCCCAAATTACTTTCAAATGGTTTTACGCGGAAAGGAGATTGACCACCATAATATTGTCACTGACATGATGCTGAAAAAAGAGGTTACATACAGGCCAGTTGCACCTAATGGTGTTCCAAAGGATTCAAATGTAAACTGCCTATAACCTCATAAATTTTTTACTTTTGAATTTTAGGATTTAACTCGTTAATGATCATCATTGGTGCAGATGGTAGCTGACGTAACAATTGGGTTTGTAAAAGATGCAAAACATCACATTGACGTTCAAGGATTTAATGTGTACCACAAAAACCGTCTTATAAAGGTGCAATTCTTGTTTTCTGTTAAAGTACCAATTTGGAGGAGTAAATTTCACAAAACTGCACTGTGATTTGAAAACCTATGCGTTCTTAAAGTATCACATTCGTAGAGCTATACTTTTACTGGCATCCTGTGGTTTTATTGGCACTCGATGCCGCAAAACTACATTTTGTTGTCATTTTGTGCTGCTAAAGTGCAGCAGTGTTGCACTGCTTATAAATATGCACTCGCATCAGCACCTAAAAGCTGATCTTGTGTAGCGGAATTACAATAAGTGCATTTTCTTGCGATATGGTTTGGCAATAGAAGTATAGGTTTGTATTCTGTTTGTGACATACTTCCGTTGTGGTACTTCACATGATATGTATCACTCATTTTACATTAGTATTTTATTTGTGTTTCTAGCCTTTCTGGAGAGTGTGGTCCGCTGCTGGAAGTGGTGGACGCGGTGTCATAGGTAGGTCCTGCATTCATGCTCATTTCTTTATACTTTTATTTATTCTATTAAATTCATAATCTGTGATGGACAATATACTCCACAGGTGTACTTGAGGCAAACTTCATAGAGCCAGCTCATGATAAGCAGGACTTTGAGCGCACAACACTTCTAGCAAGACTTGAAGCACGATTAGTTCAAATGCAGAAGGATTACTGGTGTGTCTTGTTTTCATTCATTCTGTCCAGAGGGCATAATGATATATTGATTTAATACTTCTTTGTTTGCCTTCTGTTGGCAGACGATTTTTTTTAAAGTATCAGTGTTATTTCTCAATCCCCACTCTATCTTTCTCATTAGGTCAGCGAATTCTCATAGAATTGGATATGTTGGAACACGAACCGGAAAAGACTTTGAGCCAGGCGACAGAGGTAAATGAATGCCCGTAATAATTTGATAGTTTAAAGCTGTCTTTTGACTTCTTATGACTTATTGAGAACATTTTAGCTTACTTTCTACATTGTTTATCACTATTTGGCAACTCATTTATAAGTTGTTGATGCTTCTTGTGAGTGATTAGAAATAGAAAATTACTGTCTTCGGCCTCTAAACTTTTGGTTTTGTTCTGCTTCCATTTTTTGGTGTAAAACTGTTCATCAGGTCGATTATGGTTCCTTAACTTTCATATATTGTACCATTGTGGTCCAGTTTTAAGAATTGAATCTGCCAAACTTTTGTGTCACCAACGTCGGTCACAAATACAAGCGTTGCCCAAAAATATGACATGAAATGAGTGCTTCTGAGGTCGATTGCTTCGAAGATTTCTGGGGCTGCATTCCTGAACATTTGGAAGTTGCAACAGAGTTTTCAGGGCCAATGTTCATTATACAGGAACTAAAAATCTTTAGTTCAGCTCCGGAGGCTTTACTATTTACGACCTATTTAATGAGAGTTTTGAGCATTTCAAAACTGGATGAATCCAACAAAATGATACAGTTTTCTGTAGCATCTTTTATCATTCTTGTTTGAATTTATTTTGCGTAGTTTAAGCTACTAAAACAACTTGCATAGAAATATTTTATGAAGGTTGAAATTTGTCTGTAGGACAACGATTTTTTTGTGAATTGGTCCTTTTCTTTGTCTGCAGGACACTAATTCTACAGCGTCCTGCATTTTTTTATATTTTTTTCCCAGTGTACTCCTAAAGACCAGTTCACAAAACACACGTTTTCAAATCGTGAAATAATCAGCTGGCAATTCTTCCTCCTTTTTTTGGACAGAAACCTCTCTGGATGTCACCGCAAGTGCACCACCATCATCCTATCATTCTGGGAAAGGCTATGCACAGTCAAAAGGTTTTCTAAATGGTAAAAGGAGTGGGAAGGCAAGCTCATCATTTAGTATTCAACAGAGAGCTGAGAAGTCAGCAAGGGCTAAACGATCTACAAAATCAGTACTACATGGGGTATCTGATGGTGATGACAGTGATTATGAGTATATGGACACTCCATCATCAGGATCAAGATCTCACACCATCAATACGAACAGAAAATTTTTCCGAAGTGGCAGTATTCATTTGACAACACCTCAATCCAATGGACTCAAAGATACAGACATGAGCAGAACCAAATCTCAGTTATTGGTAATTCCGTTCTCTCGCTAATTTTGGAACATAACATACCAGATGCTACTTGTCCAGATTTATACTTAGCCACCTATACTGCCTCATTAGGTTTCTCCCCTACTGTACAATCTGCAAAAATATACATAGCTACATGCTTAATTATTCATTCACGAATGATAACTAGACCATTCTGTTTGAAGACTTTGCTTTTAGATATTAACAATGGAAGCTTCATACAACTATTTGTAGTGATAACGTGTCTTTGGCTTGTGTTGATGCAGCTTATGGTCTTTTCTTTTGGAAGTCCTTTAGCTGGGTGTTTGAAATGCTATTTTTCTTTTAGTTAGTGGTATAAGCTGCACATTGAACTGTCAAACTGATGATCTGGTGTGGCTCGTAATTTTTCTTATGGTATCACATACATTTCCGTCTGGACTGCTTGACAGTGTTATGATATTACTATGTGCACCATAAGCTAATAGGATGTTCTGGAAGAAATAGTTGTATTCTAGTGATTGACATCTCAAATTTCAACTGATTCGATATGGATTTTTGATACCTTATATAGTTATATATTTATATATGACATGTGAACTAATGGGTTGCAGATATATTGTTCTCATTTATATGGCATTACACTCCTACATAACGTGCTTATTACGTAATCTATTGGTATTAATTGCATATTATTCATAGATTTTTCAAATTTTGCATGTGGTAGTCATTGCTACTTTGTAAATATTGAACTCTTAAAACGAAGATTTGGGTCCCTAAACTATTTCAAGATTCTCATCTAGGTCCATAAACTCTTAAAATGACAATTAGTGTTCTTATCTCGATTGAAAAAGTTTCAAAATAAAGATTAAGATCCCTAAACAATTTTTGATGTTCTTATCTGGGATCCAAAACCCTCAAAACGAAGATTTTGGTCAGGTGCTTGATAGCCCAGTTTTCACCGCGATAAACCAGACGGTTTTCGGAAACACCGGTCCAGAGTCTGGTTTACACTGTTCCTCAATTTCATTTCTAAATTTGAAAAAAATTTGAGTTTTTTTTAATTTTTTGCACTTTTTTTCTATTTTTCTCTCTGAACTGATTTTTCAAAATTTGGTCCGGTTTCCTAGACATTTTGACCAGTTTTCAATTTTTAGATTCAAAATTTGGAATTTGAATTTTGTTCTGTTTCTGGACCGGTTTTTCAGAAAACTAGACATTTTGGTTGTTTCGATATTAACGGTAGCAACGGAAATTCAAACATTGCACATGATGTCATTATGATTCAAACGCAAGCCATATTTTGAATGGTTGTTTAAGCACTAAACAAGATGAGAGAAGACAAATTTTGTTTTGAGTGTTTATGGACTCAAATGAGAATCTTCAAATAGTTTTGAGACCTAAATTGCCATTTTAAGAGTTTATGGATCTATATGAGAACCCTGAAATAGTTTAGGGATCCAAATCTTCATTTTAAGAGTTCATGGACTCAGATGAGAATCTTGAAATAGTTGAAGGACCTGGGATGCACTTTATTGAATATCAAGGCACCGATATGTTATCTGTCTGGTATTTTTCAGGACCCAAATGCAACAAGTAATGGAGATATGCATGCCGTCGATGAATATGAGACTGTTATCAAGCAATTAAGGGAGGAAAACTCTTCACTAAAGGAAAGGTAAATATCAGCATGATTCAGCTCCTTATTTTTTACTAGTAGACAATCAACAAGAGTAGTATTTTGGCCAAAAAAGGTAAATATCAGAAAACAAGACTTCAAACTGCGCACAGCAGGAACAAAGGCCTGTCTGAGTTCATGCTAATTGTGGCCCGTCCTCTGTAGGGGTGGACTTTAGTGAATTTTTACCTACTAGGGTAATGTACTTTTCCCCATAAGGGTCATTAATAATTAGTTAAGTATTGTTAAAAGTCCCAATAATTGCACTAACTTGCTCTAGCAAATTTGCACATTTTGGCAATCTAGATCCTGCCAATCCTGGCTGTTTAAGCATGGTTTGCTGATTTTTCTTGGGCTCCTGAATTACCAGACCAACATGATTGCTATCTATGACATTAAATTCTATCTCAAGGTCGCTGTGATAGGCCTTCCTTATGACACTGTTTCCTCAGATTATCGAAGATTGAAGAATCGATGTCGCAGGAACTGGTGATGGAGCGTGACAAGAACAAGTCTTTGACGGAGAGGGTATGCACTTTTTTCTTTTCTGCCTTGTCTTTCTGCACTATAAAACAATGTTGTTTGAACCATAATAGAAGGGTCTCACTGGGTGCTGCTTATTATTGAAATGAGCAGTTTATGGATGTTTGAACCCATCTGTCTCCCCTCTTTAGCAAAGAGATGTTTGTACCTTCCTATACACCATGCAAACGCAAATACTGAAAAAGCTCAAATTTGGAATTCTTTTTATGAAAACAGCTCTAAGTGGTGGTTGTTGGGAAGATATCCCATGGTCCCTAGCTAACTCATAGAGAGAGCCATTGTAAAGAAGCCCAAGGACATACGAAGGGTCTTAGCAACATACGAAGGGTACTTAGTGACCTTCGAAATGTCTTAACAACATACAAAAGGTACTTAGTGACCTACAAAAGGTCTTAGTTACATACGAAGGATACTTATAAACCTACGAAGGGTTTTAACTATACGAAGGGTACTTGGTAACCTACGAAGGGTAACTATGAAGGGTACTTGGTTATATACGAAGGGTACCTACGAAGGGTGTTAGGTTACCTACAAAGGGTCCCTACGAAGGGCTCTTTTATAAATACACTATGTAAACAATGCGGGTCGGGCCTATAAATAGAACCAGACCCCCACCGTGATAAGGACAGTTTTTTGGAGGCCACGAGCCAGCAACATCATTTGTTCCATTCCGAATTCTCTGATGTCTAAGCACCCTTCGTTCAGCAACGCGGACAATTGTGAGGGTTTCGCCACGACTGTACGACAATTGGCACTTTCCCGGAGGACTTCGCACCTTAGCAGACTGAATTCATACACACGTTGAGGGCTTCGCTTCACCTTCCAAGTAGCCGTTCCCCTAACATTTGGCGCCGTCCGCGGGTCGAACCCATGACAAAAAGAACACAAGACTTCAACCACGATGCAAAGAGAAGCCTTCTCCAAGTGATGCGAAGCCTTCTCTACAATGACAAAACTTCGTCGACGAAGCCTTTTCTATCAGAGAGAAGGGGACTTTAACAACGATGCAAAGAGAAGCCTTCTCCAAGTGATGTGAAGCCTTCTCTACATTGACAAAACTTCGTCGACGAAGCCTTCTCTATCAGAGAGAAGGGCCTTCTCTACGATGACAAAGCCTTCTTTGCATATGCTATATCTTATTTGATATATCTTTTTTACATAGGTTGCATATTAATCTTCGTTCCTTTTTTGAATTCTATCAGAGAGAAGTCTTCTCTATGTCGGCGAAGCCTTCTCTGTCTAAGAGAAGGGTCTTTTCCAAGATGACGAAGCTTTCTCCATATGAAGAGAAGCCTTCTCTACAATAAATAAGTCTTCTCCATCAGGAAGAAGCCTTCTCCAAGATGACGAAGCCTTTTCCATGTAAAGAGAAGTCTTCTCAACAACAAATAAGCTTTCTCCATCAGGAAGCAGCCTGTTCGTTTCGCTGCAGCTGCGGCTGCGGCTGCAGAAAAATAACTGCGAACACTGTAGCTGCTGCTGAAGAAATAACTGCGAACATTGTAGCTGCTGCAAAGCAGCCGCTGCAAAGCAGCGAGACGAACACGCTGAATAAGCCTTTTCCAAGACGACGAAGCCTTCTCTATATGAAGAGAAGCCTTCTCTACAACAAATAAGCCTTCTTCATCAGGAAGAAGCCTTGTACAAGATGACGAAACCTTCTCCATGTGAAGAGAAGCCTTCTCTATAACGAATAAGTCTTCTCTATCAAAAGTCCCTTCTACAAGGTGACGAAGCCTTCTTCATATGAAAAGAAGTCTTCTCTACAACAAATAAACCTTCTCTATCAAGAGAAGGGCCTTATCTAAGATGACGATGCCTTCTCCATATGAAGAGAAGCCTTCTCTACAACAAATAAGCCTTCTTCATTAGGAAGAAGCCTTCTACAAGATGACGAAGCTTTCTCCATGTGAAGAGAAGCCTTCTCTACAATAAATATTCTCTATCAAGAGAAATGCCTTCTTTAAGATGGCGAAGCCTTCTTCATGTGAAGAGAAGCCTTCTCTACGTGAAGAGAAGCCTTCTCTACAATAAATAAGTTTTTTTTATTAAGAAAACCCCTCTACAAGGTGACGAAGCCTTCTCCATATGAAGAGAAATCTTATCTACAACAAATAAGCCTTCTCTATCAGAGAGAAGCTTTCTCTATGATGATGAAGCTTTCTCTATGATAACGAATCCTTCGCTAAATGATACGAAGCGTTCTCTATAACAATGAAGCCTTCTCCAAGTGACGAGAAGCCTCCTCTATGATGAAGAAGCCTTCGCAACTAGATAAGGAGCCTTCTCTACGATGACGAAGCCTTCTCTATGATGATGAAGCCTTCCCCAAGTCAGGACGAAGCCTTCTCTATAATAACGAAGCTTTCGCTAAGTGATACGAAGCCTTCTCTATAACAATGAAGCCTTCTCCAAATGACGAGAAGCCTTCTCTACGATGAAGAAGCTTTCGCAACTAGATAAGAAGCCTTCTCTATGATGATGAAGCTTTTTCTATGATGATGAAACTTTCTCCAAGTCAGGATGAAGCCTTCTCTATGATAACGAAACCGTCGCTAAGTGATACGAAGCCTTCTCTATAATAATGAAGTCTTCTTCAAGTGACGAGAAGCCTTCTCGATGAAGCCTTCTCCAAATCAGGACGAAGCTTTCTCTATTATAACGAAGCCTTCGCTAAGTGATACGAAGCCTTCTCTATTACAATGAAACCTTCTCCAAGTGACGAGAAGCCTTCTCTATGATGAAGAAGCCTTCGCAACTAGATAAGAAGCCTTCTCTACGATGACGAAGCTTTGTCTATAATGATGAAGCCTTCTTCAAGTCAGGACAAAGCCTTCTCCAAGTCAGGACAAAGCCTTCTCTATGATAACGAAGCCTTCGCTAAGTGATACGAAGCCTTCTCTCTAACAATGAAGCCTTCTCCAAGTGACGAGAAGCCTTCTCTATGATGAAGAAGCCTTCGCAACTAGATAAGAAGCCTTCTCTACGATGACGAAGCCTTCTCTATAATGATGAAGCCTTCTCCAAGTCAGGACGAAGTCTTCTCTATGATAACGAAGCCTTCGCTAAGTGATACGAAGCCTTCTCTATAACAATAAAGCCTTCTCCAATGACGAGAATCTTTCTCTACGACGAAGAAGCCTTCGCAACTAGATAAGAAGCATTCTCTACGATGACGAAGCCTTCTCTACGATGACGAAGCCTTCTCTATGATGAAGAATCATTCTCTATTAGATAAGAAGCGTTCTTTATGACTACGAAGCCTTCTCTAGCAGGAAGAAGCTTACTCTATGAAGACTAAACTTTCTTTATGATTACTAAGCCTTCGCTATGATTACGAAGCAATTTCTACTAGACGAGAAGCGTTCTTCATGAAGACTTAAGCTTTTTCTATGATGAAGAAGTCTTCTTTATGAAGACTAAGCCTTCTCTATGATGAAGAAGCTTTTTCTACAACAACGAAACTTTGTCCAAGTAATAAGAAGCCTTCTCTATGTCGACGAAGCCTTCTTCATATGAAGAGAAGTTTTCTCTACCACAAATAAACTTTCTTCATCAGGAAAAAGCCTTCTTCAAGATGACTAAGCCTTTTTTATGATTACTAAGCCTTCCCTATGACTACTAAGCCTTCTCTACCTATATAAGAGAAGGGCCTTCTCTATAATGACTAAGTTTTCTTTACCTAAGAGAAGCTCTCTCTATGATGACAAAGCCTTCTCTCCCTAAGAGAAAGGCCTTCTCCATGATGACAAAGCTTTCTTCATAACGATGAAGCCTTCTCTATAATAAAGAAAAGGTCACGCCTTCTTCATACTAAGAGAATAAAAAAAGACCTTTGCCTTTTCGAACCATGGCTCATCAACTAAGAAAATACATGAGCTCTCGCATATGATTCGGGCTAAAAGCTCAGAGGAAAGAAAAAGAAAAGAAGGACCATTCACCTCAAGAGAAGGTGATGCACTTTGAAGTGATGTCAGGCCACACAAGTCTTAGAAGAACCGTGATTATCGAACTCAAAGTTCATGAACAAAGGCTCCCACACTTAAGTCAAAGGTGTTATCCTTCAAAAAGATTGTCGAACTAAAAGTTCATGAACAAAGGCTCTTACACCTAAGTTAAAGGTGTCATCCTTCAAACGATTAGCGAACTAAAAGTTCATGAATGAAGGTTCTCACACCCAAGTCAAAGGTGTCATCCTTCAAACGATTATCGAACAAGAAGTTCAGGATCGAAAGTTCTCACACTTAAATCAAAGGTGTCATCCTTCGAACGATTATCGAACAAAAAGTTTATGAACGAAGGCTCTCATACCTAATTCAAAGGTGTCATCTTCTACGAGTTTCGAACTCAAAGTTCAAGAAAAAAGTCTCACACATTTAAATCTAAGGTGTCATCCTTCAAACGATTATTATCAAACGGAGAGTTCAATATGACTCATCTGTATCGAAGCATAATATTATTTGCCGAAGCGTCTACTCATATAGTGAAGAATTAATTAAAGTATGATCATATGACAAAGCATTCCAAGTTGTATAGCTTCTTCATTCGACTATCAAAGTATCAAACCTATGACAAATATTTATCCACTGGACACACATCTATCAAGTGATAATCTCTCTCGATTACATATCTTTAAAAGTGTTCTTACAGGAACAAAGAGTAAAAAAATCGTCGACCTCAGAACAAGACAGCTCATCTATTGACTCAGATCTAAGGGCTAAAACCTCTTATGGTACATTAAGCCTATCTTGCAGGAATTAAATCTCTCGATCGACTTAAAGTACATAACTCAAAGGAGTTATCCTTCTACTTCACCCTTGGCATTCACAAATATACATTCGGCCTTCCAAGATGCGAAGCATATACACTCGATTTCGACAACTTTGACATGCGCCTGAGGGGCTCACGTTGTCTTCACCTTCGGCTTTCGAAGACGCGAAGCCAGTACACTCAACATCAACAACTTCCACGTGCGCTTGAGAGGCTCACATCGTCGACGCTTTCGGCCAACCAAGCCACGAAGCTCGTACACTCAACATCAACTACTTCGACGTACGCTTGAGGGGCTCATATCGTCTACACGTTCGGCCTTCAAAGACACGAAGACCGTATGCCCGACTCGACTACTTTAACGTATGCCTAAGGGGCTCATGTTGACTTCACCATTCGGCCTCCCAAGACAAAGGTCTTCACCATGAAGCGCCTACAAATGGAGCTCAAATCATCCTCAAACTTGAACATTCAAGAATACAACACCAAAGAAGAAGAAGAAGAAGAAGAAGAGGAGGAGTTTGCTAGAGACCCACAAGAGTTTGCATCTGCTCCCCCAATGTTCCATAAGACGGTCACAGATGATGGGCTAATGTTGGGAAGATATCTCATGGTCCCTAGCTAACTCATAGAGAGAGCCATTGTAAAGAAGCCCAAGGACATACGAAGGGTCTTAGCAACATACGAAGGGTACTTAGTGACCTTCGAAGGGTCTTAACAACATACGAAAGGTACTTAGTGACCTACGAAGGGTCTTAGTTACATACGAAAGGTACTTAGTGACCTACGAAAGGTACTTAGTGACCTACGAAAGGTACTTAGAAACCTACGAAGGGTCTTAATTATATACGAAGGGTACTTGGTAACCTACGAAAGGTACCTACAAAGGGTACCTACGAAGGGTACTTGGTTATCTACAAAGGGTACCTACGAAGGGTACTTGGTTATCTACGAAGGGTACCTACGAAGGGTGCTAGGTTATCTACGAAGGGTCCTACGAAGGGCTCTTTTATAAATACACTATGTAAACAATGCGGATCGGGTCTATAAATAGGACCAGACCCCCACCGTGATGAGGACAGTTTTTTGGAGGCCACGAGCCAGCAACATCATTTGCTCCATTCCGAATTCTCTGATGTCTAAGCACCCTTCGTCCAGCAACGCGGACAATTGTGAGGGCTTCGCCACGACTGTACGACGATTGGCACTTTCCCGGAGGACTTCGCACTTTAGCAGACTGAATTCATACACACGTTGGGGGCTTCGCTTCACCTTCCAAGGAGCCGTTCCCCCAACAGTGGTATGTTGTAAGGAAAATTTTCTTATTATACGGACTTGCCATTTGGATCATGTACATTAAGATATAGGCATTGGTTTAGTGTTTAGACCTAAACCAACTATAAAATTTGGTTTGATCCCAAGTGATCATAATAGTCTTTCCAGCTAACTTGATGCAGTGCATGCCATGTTGTATTCCTAGTATTGTCATTGTAGTACTTTTACCTGATAGTGGTCCTTTCACTGTTTCTTCCCTGCACCCACGTGCTGGATGTATTTCATTAGGTAACTTACCACTGCACCTTACATTTTTATTGTTCGATTTTGTCTAATCAGTACTTACCAATGCATCATGCTAACTAGTTATCATTCTTTCTACAATATCTCAATCGATGACCAGTGATTGTGCTTGCTGCAGCTATGAACATTCATCTGATCAGTACTTACCAATGCGTCATGCTAACTATTACAATAATTCATATCAATCCAATTCCCAACTTTGCTCCATAAGCATAGCTGCTACCCTATCTATTCATTTATTTTCCCAGGTGGAGGATTTGCAGAGACAACTTGAAGCTTCAAATAAGGAACAAGAAGCATTAATCGACGTCTTTTCAGATGAAAGAAACCGTCGAGACCAAGAAGAGGATAACTTGAGAAAGAAGTTGAAGGTGGGTGAGAATATGGTCTTATCAGTTTCTTGTGCCAAATTTGCACTGCCACACATGACCCTTTCTTTCTCACTTATAATATGCAACTGAATTTGGTTCCTTTTCTGTAGGACGCATCTTCCACAATTCAAGACTTGCTGGAGCAAGTAAATGCTGCCAGGAAAGGTCGCAAAATTTGAGGAAATAAAACAGCAACTTTTCTGCCCTTTCACTAACTAGAGCTCTAGTAATCGTAGCAGGCTATAGGCTACTCCATGTTCAGCTCGGTTCATCTTAGTTTGGATTCGAGGAATAGTTGTACCTTCACGCATTTTGTGTATAGCCATGTAATGACCAATTAAGGTACATGTTGTATCCGCTGGTGGTTGGTATCTAACTCTGGAGTAAAGAACTTGCCTGCTTTAGTGCTTTTTGATCTCATTCAATGTGTTCAGAACATGCGCCTGTTCAAGATCTCGTCAAATTCCTATTTCTCTGCCTTTGTTCCCTATTCAGCGTGAAGTCTGAACAGGTCATGTGCTGATTTTATACTCAAGTTCGAACAATTATGTTTTTAGAAGCCAAATAAGTTAGATGCTGGTTACAGATTCATGAAACGTTGAAGTATCTGTAAATAAAAAAAAAATTAATATACATAATTCAATAGCTTGTAAATTTTGGTACCTATTTATTTTAATTTCTTTTTTGCCAACAAGGGTCATGCCTGTATTTTCCTCACATCTTTTTTTGAGGAGTTTCCTCATACTTCGAAGGTGATGAAGTACGTCATCCCCCGACGAGTAGAGCGCGCTCCTCAGACTCTGGGCTACCAGAACCGGTAACGTTCCACCTCAGAGTCTACCATATCCGGCACCGTTCGGCCTCCCTTAGCGGTTGGCCAATGCAGAGGGTGGCTAGCAAGTAATTAGTGGCGGGTAACCGCGGACAATGGTGGGCGAGCTCCTCCGGCGCAGTGGCGGACCCAGACCAGTAAAAATAGGTATCCACAGCGTGTAAACAGTAGTAAGAACAGTAATAAACACTGTATGAACAGTACCAAACAGTGTATGAACAGTGTTTTAATTGAGCTAAATCGTGAGTTTTAGAGTATGCAGAGGCCTACTCAGACCACTCCGTGGGTCCGCCACTGCTCCAGTGGCGAACGGCAAGGGTGAGCGTGGGGCGGTCTCCGGCGAGGCTCGACCCTATTTTTCATATTCTTATAAACTTTCTTGTGGTCTATTCGTAGTTTTGTATGTGATTGATTTGTTGTGGCACAAATATAGTGGCACGCTTGCCCTTGGGTTCTTTGTGCAAAAACTTTATATACTATCCACACGGTTTGGACTGTCTTACCTGGCCTTTTAGCATCAACGCATCGGCCTCCTTCTTCCTCGCGCGCTTAGCAACCGCCGCCGCCACCGCCATGCTCTGCCTCTCCCGTGTGCCCAACAGCCGTCATTGCCGCATTGCCTCCCCTCGCACGCTAGCGTCCCCCGTGCCTAGCGCCTGCCCTCGCGCACGCTCCGCTCCGCTGCGTGCGTACGCCCTGCTTGTCGCGCCGTCTTCCCGCACGTCGTTCTGGTCGTGCACTTCCCTCTACTGTGCCTCCTCCCGAAGCAAGCCTTCGGTTGTTCCATCTGCTGAAACAATTCTTCTATGAACTCGGAACAATTTTTATTCCAACAATGAGTCAAAATTGTTTCAACGCCTGAAATTTTTATTCCAACCGAAGATGTTGCTGGGCGTTGACTGTGGGCCTCTAATGGGCTGAGGCTTGGTTGGCATCTAAGTTCGCGGTTGAAACTTACCCCACCCATGGTGTGGAAAGCTCCCGCGCTTTGTGACTCGTCCTTATTGGTCATTATTATAATAAAATGTATTCTATCTTTATCTATAAAAAGTAATAAGATGTTGTCTGTTTGTTTGCAATATAGTGTATTCTACCATATGTCTTTGTTTTTTTTTTTTTTTTTGCTTTTGTTTTTCGTTTCATATTAGGCCTACTTTTTATTTTTAGTAATAAAGAAATGTGAAATTTTAAAAATAGTAAATACTAGCAAAAATGCCCGTACGTTGCCACGGGCTGGCAGGAAAAAAATCACTCAATATTGTTTTAATACAATCATATTATAATTTTTAAAAACTTTATGATTGACAACTTTATATCAGAGTAGACAATATTTATAATAGGGCAATACGAACTCAATTTGTCCAACAGAAACTGTTTCCACCGCAAACTTTTTCTGATTAAGATTCCAATGCGATCAAGATATATGAAGACCGATATATATTTTACAATGACGAGTATTCCTTTACATTCACCGTAAGAGAAATTACATGCCTAAAAATGCATCGAGGTAGCCACCTCGCCAAAAACCTGTCTGCTCAGCATGGAGCTGTACCCATCTGGCCATCACAACCATAGCTCATTAACAATTTCAGGTCAGTGCTACCACCTCGTCTCCACTATTTCCATGCCTGAAAAATTAAAATCATTGCCAAATATTACTCTATATGCTCAATGAATGCTAAGACCATTAGTCAAACCTGAACCTGGCAAGTGATTTTTAAAAATAAAATACATGAAGTAACCTTCATTTTTTTGTATAGATTCATTCAGGTATCCAAGTTTCAACATAAGCATATTCATGTTCTACTTCTAAGTAGTATCTATTGCCAGCAGTAGCAAAATTATTGAGATTCTTCATGTACGACAAATCAAATTGAGGTTTAATTGCAGCACAGAATTTTGCCATATACATGAGCACCACAGGAACATTATATATACTGCACAGTCTAGTGACTCATTATGATCTTATCCCGAGGTTAGAGACAGAAATACCATAAAACTAACACTGCAGCCATTATAGAGATAATCTATATAACACTCGGGAAAAAAAGATAATCTATACAAGAGAAGGACAATAAAATGAAGATATATAGAATATAATTACCTTTCCTATGAACAATATCTTCCGCAAGGTTGCATGGCTGATTGGATTTCTCTTACGTATCAGATAGGTTGCAGCTACGTGCTTAGCTTGTGATAATAGCCTGTAATGGAAATACCGTTCATATTACTTTACGCAATAGACACAATGATTCTTCCCTTAGAAACGTAGACATGAAACCAAGTTGAGAGTATCTGTCTCACCCAGCCTCTGTGGGAAACAAGGCACACTTAGACCTCTGCCAGATAACCTCAAAATTTGAAATTGAGGAAATAGGACATTGAACACATGGATCAGATTGCAGAACAAAATAACATAATATAAAAGAAACTCTGCTATAGATGATGCCTCATTTCTATTATTTTCAGTTAGGAAAGGCTAATTAAATAAGTTGAAATAATTTTTGCATGGCTGCAACAAAATTCATGAACCAGACTACCTCATGTATGTCATATATAAGGAACTGCATTAGGGAAGCATAAGCAATACAGGGAATAAAAAAACATAAATTTCAATGACCAATGAACAAGGTGCTAAAATTTGTCTCAAGTGAAATTGTCCATTGAATGCCACACATTCAGAATGATCAGAATGAACTATGTTAGCTGATGAAATGCCCTTTTATGACCAATGATCAGGCTGATAAAATTTCTCTGAAGTAAAAAATGTTCATTGAATGAGACATATTGAGCAATTAGGAGGAATTATGTTAACTGGCCACATGTTTGTTTATGGGTTATCCGATCCACTTCACAACATGAAGGCATCCTGCACCAGAATGCTCCAAGATATACCAAAAACAAATATCCCAAAATATTATTATTTGACAAAAGATTTGTGTATTTTGTGTGCATAATTTAAAGCATTATCTGATCAACTAACCTGGCACTTCAATTAAAGATGCAGCCATCTCTTCTGCTGGTCCCTTGCCCGTTCTGCATCTAGCCAAATAAAGTGCAAGTATGATTAGGCATTACTTGTATGCTCTTGTGTGTCTGATTCCATGGGCTGCAAAAAAAAAATTAGATGAGGAACCAGCGGTAGGGTAGAGAGAGAATAGACGGAATCATGGGCATTGTGAGCTAACGTTAAACCTCTATATAGAACACCTGGTCAAGCTGTCGCTGCCCAAATCGGAGCTCCACCACCACCCAACAGAATTGTTTATCAAGAAAACATTTTTTCTTGATAAACAATTCTGAATAAAGCACAGCAGAAAGTTGATTTTATATAAGGGGCTGCTACTTGTTGCTAATTACGTAGGTTACTTTGTGGTAATTACGTAGGTTACGGTCTCAGATTCTAATGGCAGGTAAAAAAAGAACTGGTGGAAGGTAAAAAAAAACTAAAAGTTAGACATGGTAATATCTATTTTATGAAACAACACATGCTTAGTATTATGAACCTTCCCTTCGCAAAAAAAAAGTATTATGAACCTTACTAAACCTGATAACAGGACATGAATGATAAGCACTTCAAGATATCAAGCTTGCGAAGCCAACATATAGGAAAGAAAACTTTTTTATACAATTGCTGAAAGAAAACACAATACTGAAATTGGTGCAACCATACCTTCATATCTGAGACATAGTAGCGAGCAGATTTTAGATATGAATCAACTCAGCATCAAATATTATTCTGGTCTGCTCAACGTATATAGCACGAGCACTTTGCAAATAACATCCAAGAACTATGCTTCTAGCAAAGTGGAGACTCATGCAACCGCATTGCCGACAAACCCATAGTAGTGATGAATTAGTGATTGTCAATGTTCCATACGTTCTGGAAGGTCTAAAGGAACATCTTAAAAGAGTTGTGGAGATTCAAGAACTTGCATGGAAGAACTGGGGCGATGCTTTGTAATTTTACAGTATTTTCAATTTCTATATACCAGTTCAAAGATACCAGGCTTCCAAAGTACACAGTATGTAACGTGCAACACAAAGATGATTCAAATCTTGCAAGCAAAAAACTCGGTATATGGTTGAGGCCAGAATCCACGTTTTTGAGGCGTCGCCTAGGCGACAAGGCGCTCGCGGGTGGCTGGGCGTCCCGGCCGCCACATTCGTAGTCGTATGGCGTCTACCACACGGTAGTAGGCGTCGCCAAGGCGCAATTTGGCGTCGCGCCGACGCCCAGGTGCTCGTGGCGGCCGCCGCAGGAGCCAATTGCTGGCGCGCGGGAAACAGCCTGGTGCACGCGGGAACTGGCTGGGTGCGCGGGAAATCCAGTCCGCCTGGACTAGTTATCGCCTAGCGGAAAGGCAAGCGCGCCCCAGTTCAGAGAGAGACCGAGAGAGAGAGAGAGAGAGAGAGAGAGAGAGGGCGGACGGATTTGGAGCTCGAGGCGGCGACCAGGACCAGGATCTCGGGGGCGGCTGCTTGGACCTGCATCTCATAGGAGGCTGCTCTGCTCTGCTTCGACCGGCATCATAAGTTTCTCTCCTCTTTCTTCTCTCTCTCTGCGTGTGGTCCAGTTCGTTGCATTGCCTTTCCTCTGCGTGTGCGCCTCTGTTTTTATATGGACAAATGACTATTATATGCTTTGTGCTCTGCTAATTGCTCATGGATTCGTGGTCCCTGTCGTGTGCTGTGCCAATTGTTTAGTATAGTAACTCAAATGTTTGTTTGTTAGTGACAGCCACATGCAGATTGTTGTTTTCTTTTTATGCGGTGCAGCTGATAGCTATGATCCAAAAACCGCATGTGGCTAGGTTATGGCGTCGCCTAGGCGTACGTCATATACGCCTAGGCGTTGTGGCGGGGTAGCACGCCACAGGACGCCACAATGCCTCAAAAACGTGGGTCAGAATTTTATAGCGCAAGGTTCTGAAGACAATGCAATCATGTACCAAATTAAACAGAAAAATAGATCAACGCTGCCGCCAAGTCACGACGCAGGGGAGCCACCATACAAGTGCCTAACTTTTCAAAGTAATAAACTACTCTGTTTTACTGACTGTAACACAGAGCAATTGCAACCATTATTTCCCAGAACGTTCCCGAAATGCATTCCACAATTACAACTATCGATTGCTCCGGGATGGAGATAGTTCCATGTTCTACAACCGTTCATCCTACCACCTAGAAAATCTTACCCTTAATTTCTGCCATTTCAGAGCATCCGAGAACAATTTCAGGCAAAGAAGTAACATAGCTTGAAGGGGAGGGGGAGAAAGATGCACCTGAAGGAGCCGTCATACTCGGGCGCACGGGAGTAGCTGCCGCTCGCAGGACCAGCTTGTGGCCGCGCTTGCCACTGTTCGGCCACTACTGCCGCTTCACCCAGAGGACTGCTAACCCCGGCCACCGCTGCCCCCAATGCTCGAAGCCAACCTCGGCCCGGCCGCCCTCCAATTCCTGAGCTCCGCCGCCAGATTCGGCCATCCCCGCCCCAGATCCGACCATAGCCATCGCGGAAGGGCGGGCAGGGCTGGTGGTGATGCATTCCCCGGCTCGAGTTGCACCAATTGCAGTTAATCCATTGACATGAAAAGTTTGTATTGCGTCTACTGCTACCGCATCTGGGCACGGCAGGGACGGGCGGCCTCGATGCGGCGCCGGTGCGAATTAGGTTTGGGGAGGAGAGGGAGAGCGACGGAAGGAGGGTGACAGGTGAAGTGGGGGCGCGCATGAGCAGCCGGGCACGGAGCGAGCGGCGGCGGTGGCGGCGGGCGGAGCGGGAGCCGAGAGCGCCTGTTTTCTTTTTTTTTTTCGCGTCATCGGGTGGGGGGGCGTCGCGTACGTGAGATGCGGGCCCCACCTATCGGCGCCGAACTTTTACAAGGAGGAGGCGCGACGCACGCAGGAGTCACAAGGAAAATAAGGAGTAAAACTAGCGAAAATGCCCGTGCGTTGCCACGGGCTGTCACGAACAAAATACTAATGAATTTAAATTTAATAAACAATAATTTGTTCTTCGATGAATAAACTCAAAATGGTGTGTTTAAAGACAAAATACATGTAAATAAGATGAAATAAACTATCCATATGAGAATTAGTGAACTGAAATAATCTCGTTTTGCTCAGCTGTACCAGAAAATATGGGTGAGATCATCAGGCCAGGAATCAGTAGAGGTGCGAGGAAATTCTGCAGTTGTTTCATAAAATTCTTCTCAAAGTACCAATGACAATCTATGTCAGAGTAAGTGGTTAGTAGCACTCACACTTAGTTCAGATATAGAAATACATCCTTTATCATAAATCCAGTAAGCCTAAACTCGATCACTTTTGCATTCCGTTGTTGACATCTCGAAATTCTACCTCAAACTTAGAACCAGACATCAACCTTGTGCAGATTTCACACCGCGTCACCGTGTTCATCATCAGAAGCTACCAAGTCACAACGTCTTCATCCCATTGCCACTGCCAGTGACCTAAATCACAAATTGATCCTGCTAAACCGCAAGTGTCCATCAATTTTGATAATAAAATTTCAGTTTTCATGTTTAATTGTACCCTTACGTGCACCCATTCATATAACAGGCCCCAAGTAGATTATACATACATATTGATGCAAAAAGGGTATTGGAGGAAGTTGTAAAGGAACTTGGAGGAATTAAGCCTAAATAAGATTATATAAAATCGCGTCCTGATGTTGTTGACTGTGAAGTATCATTCAAGATTCCTAGAATAACTGATACAGAGAGTATGCTGGAAAGAAGCGACAATGATGAATTAGATATAGAACAAGCTGTTAGTATTGGAAGGCAAGGATCAGATATTTACTGCAATTGTCCAAAAACATATCACATGGATCCTCATGAATTACATAATAGCTACAGTGTACAGAACGGAACCAATATCAGCAGCCAAAGTTATCACCTTGCTGTTAGGCATGGAGTCATTTCGACGATGGTCCGCTCACCCCAGGTTGCTCATGTATAGCACAAAACTGCAAAAGCAGCTATAGGTATGATACATTATTTCTTACACACTTGTGCAAACCATCCTTTTACCAAAGGAAAACACACAAGACAAAGTATTGAAAACTTTCTATTCCCAAATAAAAAGCTCAATGTAGTGGCCTTTGAAAATTAATGTTAGAAAACCTATGCTCAATGACTTGTAAAATGGTAAAAGCTTGTGCTTCATACAAACACGAACTTTAGTGTTTCATCTACTTCTACTATAATCTGAACATCAGAAATATCTTTGCGGACAGGCCAGTGGCCTGGTGGTAAGACGCCAGGAGAGTGTCAAAGCCAGCGGGGGTTCGAGACCCAATCCCACACCCGTCCAGCTGCGAGGTCGCGCTGGCCTTGGCGCCTGTGTGCGCCGCTCGCATCGAGCCCCAGCGTGCGTGAAGGGTGGGACCACCCAAGAAAAGAAGTATCTGTAAACCCAACCTCATTTATGTATGGACGACAATTGAAAATAAATTCTTTCCTGATGTGGAATGGAAATATCATTCAGAAATATTATAGGTTTTGTGAAACCCAAGTTCAAACTGAATTGACTTTTGTCAACCATTAATATTACTCGGTTTAGACAAAATCAACACTCAAACACTGCCAATTAGTTGTGTGTAATCAGAATGAAACTCAGAAAATATAAACAAAAAAAATGGAACCAACAAGTCAAACCCTTCCTGTTGTAAAATATAACCCAGCGTGATTGGAACATATTCTCGTATAGTGTAGCAAGCAACAAAAGAATAATAAATCAGCAATACCTCAAAAGAGATATTGCTGGAGAGCTGCTCCTAAGCTTAAGCAGCCCGTTCAGCATGGTGTCCTTGGTCTGCCTCGACTTGCCAAAGTTGTCTTTGGTGCTGTTTTCTCTTTCAGCATGAACTCTCCTTAGAAAAAAAAGAGAAACACAGTTAGTCAACCACTGACCGTATAAAATATGAGAAACTAATATTCAACATTGGATATATTTATCGATGCTACTACTCAAGCACTTTCTTGATATCTTTAGCTTAGATTCTTCATATTTTGGCTTAGATTCTTCATATAAAACATATATTTGTGCCTGATAAAAAAATTAAGAAGTAGCCATTAATTTTTAATTAATCAACCTTCTGTCTTTGTTATGTACTTCTGCATGTACAATCTGCTTACAGAGATCTGCACAAGCATATAGAATAGGAACTTAGTCCAAGTAAAACTTCCAGCAGACCAGGCAGCTGGAAAGACTTGATTACACAAATGAGAACTCCACCTTATGGATTGAATAACCATTTTTCAAGTCTCAATATACTGAACCTGATACCCAGATAAAATACCCCACTAATTCATGGTGAGCAATAGGACTTACCCGAGGAAATTTAAGATGGGGAAGATAGTTATTCTAAAGATAAATGTAATTCGCTTAAAAGTCAATTTTCTGGATGAAAAGGCAATAAAGTAATTGAGATTGCAGGAAAAAAATTATGAAGTGTTTCAGTTTTTCATTTTAATTCAGAATTTTATTTTTTTTCTAGTTCATTTTCATTTGCAGTCTCGGTTGCTGGTTATGCACTATGACTCACATTCTTTTCTTCGATCATAAAACTGACCATAGGATGTGTGCTTCAAATAATCTTGCCTGAACAACACTACAACAAATCCACCAATTGCTAGGACTAAGACCAGGACGCATCGGCGACTCTCTCTCTCTCTCCAAACCGAATTAAGCAAATAAAGTGGCAAAAGAAATCACAGATTATAAATGGAATATATCTACTGAAACACATGGGCAGAAGGCACTACTACAAAAGCAAACAATGTAAAGCTAGCTTCAAAGTATTGTGATCTGTTACTTGATTCAGTGGAAAGTTGGGCTCATTAAGGAATTTCGTCGAACAGGAAACATGCAGGAGAGAAACCGAGCAAACCTGACAAGGCATGGCTAAAGAACCCATTGATGGCGTTGCTCCTCTTGTTGCTCTGCATCTCGGCGCCACCAGCGGCATGCTCGTGCTCCTCCTCCTCAGCCTCCTCGACGGGGGATGTCCTGGGCTCCTCCAGGACGGAGCACTCGGGAATTCTATCCATCCACTTGGGGAATTCCGTCCACCCCGACCTCTTCTGGAGCTCCCACGTGACGGCGTCGTTGGACACGGGGGTAGGGGGCGGGCACGGAGCGAGGAGCGGCGGCGGCGACGGGCGGAGCGAGGGAGACGAGAGCGCCTGCGCCTTGGGACGCGCAGGGAGCGGCGGCGGCGGCGGCGACGGACCGATGGAGCTAGCGCGTGCGTTTTGGCGTCAACAGGGCTGGAACAGGAGGGGGGGGGGGGTGGCGCCGGTGACGAGATGACCAGTGGACGCCGGCGACGAGATGAAGGAGCTGCCAACGCTAGTCGCGATGAGGAAGAAGAAAGAAGAAAATAAACGAACCGGTATGCAGTGGGGCCCACCTGTCGGCACCAAAAAATTTTGTTGCGACGCACGGTGGAGTCACAACGAAAATAAAGAGGAGTAGAGAAAAGATTAATAACATTTTTATTAATAGGAAGCACGCCGTTGTTTATAGCGTCCAGAACGGACGCTGTTGTTAGTTGCGTCATGCAGCCGGATCCGGGGTGTTCGTTGCTTTAGCATTTAGACCTGTCACATCAAAGAGAATCTTATTATTTAAGAGTATTAAATAAAATTTAATGACAAAACCTTTTTTACAGATAGGTACATCTTTACGAGACGAATCTAACGAGCTTAATTAATTTATATTTTGTTACAGTGATGCTACAGTAACCAGCGTCTAATCACGGCTTTCCTACCCTCGTTAGATTCGTCTCGCGATTTAGACTAAGGATTCTGCAATTAGTTTTGTAATTAAACTTTATTTAATACTCTTAAATAACAAAATTCTTCCCTCTAAATTTTAAACCCCATGCAACGAACACCACGCGCATGCGCATCCCCTCGCAACTGCATCCAACGCCGCCGCTTCCGTCATCTTCGCGCTGCCGCTGCCGTCCTGTTCCTCAACTGCGGCCTGTGGTCACCGCCGGCAGTCCCGAGCCGAGTGGATACCGTCATCGTCCCCATGCATCCTCGTCCTCTTCTGAACTCGCAGTCGTTGGCCCACCTCTCGCCACCATCCCCATATCTCCTGAAGAATGATTGAATGAAGGCGGGCATCGCTGCTCTTCGACACCTGCTGGCCGCTCTGCTGCCTGGTCATGTTTTCACTGGTTGCGTTAATCTAAGTATCGATCCTGAAGACTGTAGAACGGCATCGCTGCTCCTTGCGTTGCTATTGTGCAGATTTACTACAAAATTTATGCACGGCACATACCTGTGAAAGAACTCGTGGTTGATTTATCAATAAAATAAATCAAACTTGTAGAAACTTGGTACTATACGATCACAACAAAGCTTTGTTGCATGTATTGTGACAGGCCTCTATGATATTGTGCAATTGTTTTATGGCTACCAATGATCGGTTCTGTGACTTGCAATATGATGCGTCTAAGGAATTGCAGGTTAAAACTCTTCGTGCAATGAATCGATACTGCCAGATCAGTCTGTTCCATAAATCTTCGTGCAATGAATAGATACTCCCAATATGGACGCTGCAGCAGATAGCGTCCTTACTGAAAGACAGAATAGGTTGGGAGAATTCCACGATGATTCTATTGATGCCGTGAGGCCAATACATATAGTACATGTACAGCTTGGAGGACAAGCTAAGTCCTTTCTAGATAACAAGGAATCCAAGATACGTACTACAATAGGATACGTACTACAGCCGGATATACTTCCGGTAATACAGGAAGATTATTTACATAATCTAACACTTACTACTTTTAAAAATTCCATCATGATTTACCATTATTAAAATTCCAGGAAAATAAATTATTATATATAAAAAATCGGCATATTAGGTGAGTTCGGTTGTTTTTTTTTCTTTTTTCACTTGACCTTTTCCGTCAATATAAAAAAATTGAGTCTACATGTTTTTTATCCAACTGCACAACAATTCTCTAAAACCCTAAAATGTGGTTGAACATGCATTGTAGCACTAATTTAGCGGATGATATGCTTGTCGATGACTGCTTCAATGCCAACCCTAAAGTCGTTTGCCAGACGTCTATCTTCCCTGATGCCATCCAAGTGCACAACAATACCCTAAAACCGTAAGATGTCAACGGTGAATGCGTATTGCAGCATTGATTTCACGGACGATATGCTCATCGATAATCACGTTAGTGCCAACCCTAACGTCGCTTGCCAAGCATCTAACTTCGCTGATGCTATATAACTACACAACTATTATGTAAAACTTAATATATCAAGGTTGAATGCGCATTGCAACACCAGTTTTGTGGATGATCTCCCCGTAAGTGATTACATGAGTGTCAGCCTTGACATCGCTTCCCATCTTAGATGAGCAAGACGTAAACCCACCAAAAACAACCCCCTAACATTACTTGAAGCACTTCTGACTTCACCGGTGCATTGCGGTAATGTGGTTGAGATAGAACCACGCGTTGTTATGATTGCGAGCATAATGCCTTGACATTGCTTGTCGGATGTCCAACTTCATTGTTGACGCCGAAGTTGGACGAGCGCTGGCACTATGATGTCATTGCAAGGGCAATGTCATGTGAGCAAACCCTATTCACACCGTGGGAAAATTATTTGTGAATATATTGACATACCAGCAAACATACATGTCAATTCAAAAATCTGCAAATATACGAGAGTACTTTTGGACACATCACAGAGAAAAACATTTAATCAACAACTGGAACAATACAAGTATCTATTGCGAGGTCTGGTGTTATAAAGTTTGAACTTCTTAAGATGTTTCGATTATGAAGTTCCACAAGTATTATTGAAAAGAAAAGAAAGTTGTAGAATCTTATGTTTGATTTTTTTAGAAACGAGAATATATTTTAATATTCCAGCCTCTGCATCGACCAATGCATATAGTTGCAGCACCACAAGCCCACCAAGGCTCATGCACAAACTAGAATGAAAGTAAACACACCATTGTTTTAATCATACTAGAAAGCGAGTCTATTATTAAAATGTCAGCCATTGTTGGTGAAAACCTCCATGACACTTGTTGCAAGCACACGGCATTCCCACATTATTTGGAGCCGGTCCTCCTCCTTTTGCAAAAGTGTCCAAAAACAAATCCAATACGTTCCTCTGAAGATAACCTGTTGAAAATCATATCCTAATTGCCCAACAAATTAATTGCACTAGCTCCAACTAAAATTTTGTAACAAAGTTTCTTTTCAAACCTGTATAACCAAACATCGAACATATGTTCCATATTATCAGGTGGGAGAACATTGAAAGAAACATGTACAACTGTCCAAATAAGTCTAGCTATATGATAATCGAAAAAAGGTGTTGTATTGATTCATCAAGATTACAAGAACAACATTTTAAACTTCCTTTCTATTGTCTCTGCACTAGATTATCTTTAGTTAGAACTATGCCTTTAATTTAGTACCAAATAAAAAAATTATTTCAAAGGCAATTTAAGCTTCCAAATGGGATGATTATGTGTTATGCAGTATAACATCAGGGACAACAAGTGCTCTATACATTGAGCGCACCGTGAAAATCCAATCTTGATAATAAGACCACCTAAAGGTAACTTCCTGATCCGTTAATTGGACATCAACCACTCTAGCTACAAGTTGCAATGCTATAAGATTATTTCCAACTAAGGATCTTCTAAAAATCAATTCAAAGGATTTGATCTAAGTTTGTCGCAACTATCACACTTTTCTTTCTAACTATATTGTATGAGGATGGATACTGGCCTTTAAAAGTTGTGTTTCCCATTCAAGAGTCTTCCCAGAATCTAACTTGAGTTCCATTACCCAAACTGTCACCTTCATTAGGCCGGACCAAAAGTGAGAATCTCTAGGCATATGTTTGACTTGTGTAATAGTTTTGTATCTCAAGTATTTCTTTCTAAGAATTTGTAGCCAGATCCCATTCTCATTGACCAATTTATATAGCCATTTGCTAAGGAGACACATATTCTGTAAATCGAGATCCAAGATTCCTAGGCCCCCTTGATCCCCTGGCGTTCAAAAAATTCTCTATTTAGTTAGTTCGCCTGTATCAACACACGAACATTGTACTAGTACTATGGTTCTTAAAAACAGGTGAAAACCGGACAAAACGGTCCAGTCCGGTTATAGCGGTCAAACGGTTTTTGAGAAAAGATTTTTTTTCTAAAAGATGAAAATATCCAAAAAAAAAAAGAAGAAGACAAAACTGCTAAATCAACCGGTTACTGTTTTTGAAAATTTGAAACTATGAAAACTGCTCAAACCGAGTGTAGTTTACCTGTGAGACCTCTCGGCTTACCGTTTTCAACTTGTTCAATCCGATTTTTCCACCGATTTTTGCGATTTTCACAAAAATGGCAAACTGTTGAGCCGTGGTTTAAACGATTTTGTAAACACTGACTTGTACAAGAAATAAACCATACCTCCTTTTTTTTTTATGTATGCATTGATTGAAGTGGGGTAACTTGCGCATGCATTAAGGAGGTGGTTTGCGTATTTCCTTAAAGAAACTCAAACATTATCCATGAAGCTACTTTCAATTGGAGAGTTTTTTTTTTTTTTTTTGTTACTAGAAAAGTATCTATATGGCACCTCATTTATTAAAAATGAAACTTATGGGACTGGCCTAATGGCAACTGGAAGTTGCTTAACTTCCGGTTGCTCAAAGCCTAGACTTCTCCTTTTAATATATAATATATCTATCAATAAGACACTGGGAGGGCGGGGGGGGGGGTCTTCTTAATGCAATGGTATGCATCCAAGGATGAAAATAGTCCGTTATAGCTCCGCTTTTAACTTTTTGAGATAGGTGCCGCGACGATATTGCAAATATTATCGCTAATGACGCTAACTCTACTTTAAGGTTAAATAGCCCCGCTAACTTCATCCGCTAACTCCGCTGTATCTGAGTTATGAACTTATGTTTCATGCTTTATGATTCATAAATCATAAGTCAAGCGATATGATGAAAGTTCTTGTTCATAGTTCAAATGATATTTGCTTTCTTAATTTTGCGAACTATTTTGCCGCTAGAAAAGATGAAAAATACATGCTAGGACGATGTATGCTTGAACAATGGCATATATTTTTTGAAATGTGGGCTGAAATTGACGAATTTACTAATGTTTTGAGAAAATTGCTTTAGTTTGCAAACCGCTATTGGCAATAGCCGCAGCTATAGCTGCGTTATAGCTTTGATAGCTTTTCTGAGAGTGTGCCGCTAAACTCTATAGCCCGCTATTTGCAATCTTGTATGCATCTAATCTGTGTATTTGTGAACGCACTAACTGACTGACCGATTTGTTTAGGCTTTGGAATTACACATTATTTTAAGAATCATGGTTGGTGGATTGAATGCCGCTGGTCTGCTGAAGAAGTGACCAACAGTTACAAATACTCGTCACATCCTGTTAGCTTTTCAATTGCCCCTTAGCTATCCAGCTCCCGGAAGTAGAGCCACAAAATTCCTTTATAGCTGCCTTCTCCTGATGAACTGCTGGCCGGCCTTTTGTTAAGCCTAGCCGGCAGTGACGACCTTTGCCAGCCCACTGCATCTGCGTTTTCTTTTTCATTAGTAAGACACGGTGTTGCTCACACATAGGACGGTATTGGGTTTTTGGATTGGTCTTGAATTGTAGCAAATGTTTTCTCTCATGATTCTTTCATTCTTGCAGATCTGTTAATCCTTCCAATTCTTGCTGCTGGCCGGCTTCTTGTCCCCACGAGCTTAATTCAGTGCTTCAGCTACCCGGTATGCATCTATTCTACTTTACCAACCGTGGGACATGGATTAAAAGCATAGACTGATAGACAGGGATCGATGAAGGAAATAATGACCGCGATTGCGATGGTGTTACAAAGTAACTATGTCTTATTTCTGGAAAAGGGTTTACAAATAAAAAGAGCATAATTCGAAGGATAGCTCGCATCTCGTCAAGAACCCTTACTCCTTGAAGAAACTGTGAATACCCATACCTGATTGTTTCCTAGTTGAGACCGCTGAGTGTATTAGGCTAGATGCTGGTGGAGGCGACCCCCTCACCGGTCAGGGTCAGTGGCAATCCACGGCGGCGATAGCTAATGAGGCTGAGCTTGATAGCTAGCAGATGACAAATAGATTGGAGGTAAGGTTCCACATGCTCACATGATTTAACAATCTAGTAATTACCGGGTCGTATAGGAGAATATTTGTTTTTGTGCACCATGTTGCTCAGTGCTTGCATGGATCCATGAATGCCCTGAGCTTTAGAAGGAGACAGATTGACGCATCACCAAGCAGCTGGTTGCCGAAGTAGATGACCACCAATTTTATACCTTTCCTAATAAAATCCGAGATCCACGTCAAGAACTAGCCCCTAGTCCTTGAAGTTCTGAAGTTCTTAGCCTCCAGCAAGGCAAAATACAGCGGAAACAAACTCCAATCTGGCCAAAGCGTAATAAAATCGAATCTTACCATGATCCATCTGCTCCGCTACACTTACACCCTCTTCCAGGTACTGTAAGGTTATTTTCCTCTCTGGCATTTTCCCGGCATGTCGAGCCACTTACATGCAGTGTCTATATACCTTACGCGTCCTCTCCAAAGGAGTTTGAGAAGGAGCATGTTTTAAGCATGGGGAAGTTCCACCCCATTTTTTTTTCCCGAAGACTCCTACAAGTTTATCGCAAAAGAAAAAAAAAAGCGGATTCTTAATTGTCTGATTTTCATTTTTCCAACCTTGTTTACTCCGATAGTGCAGTGGGGTAGCTGGTGGGGCACAGGTGTATGAATTTATTGTATCACGATGATTTTTTTTTTTTTTTTGACTTCTATCACGATGAAGTTGACTCATATGTCGGACAAGTCTCACTGATATTTGCAAATTATTGGTGTGCCTGCGTACCCAAACCATCCACTAATACAATATACTCCGGGTCAATCGTTTGCCCCTTTCACGCGCCATTCTATTGTAAAGCGTGAGTTCCTTCTTCATTTTCTAATATTATTCTTCAATGACTTTTTTTTTGACAAATCTATGCTCCATCTTGTGATTTTCCTACCAAGGTACATAAAAATCCCTCCACTGAAAAATCTACTCTATGGACAAAAGTAGGGATGAAAGCCTAAAAAAATTAGTGTGTTATTAGATCTTTTGCTATGGGATGATGTCAATTACTATTTTGTAGGAATTTATATACAAACTTTTTTTTTAGGAAAATTTCTACATATTGTTGTGGATGTCTAAATGTAGAGCCAATACTTTTTTTTTTCGAATATGAAGGAGAGTTGCGTATCATTGTATTGAATAGAGAAAGTGGAGCCAATACCCTGACCACATGTTTTTACCCTCCATCTTTTTTGAGTAATTATTACTCCATTGATTGAATAATTTGATGATAGCAAATTCAAAATTCACTAACTGGATCAGTATATCTAATCCAAGTTCATTTTGAATTGCATGATTATTTATCCAATTTCATTATGACTTGCATGTATCAGGTAGTAATGGGTGGCCTGATGATGATCCTCCGGATCCGGAACGAGTGGTCCATCCAAGTTCTTGTCCTCCTAAGCTTCACGGTTCAAGTTCTCCTCCATGTACTTGCGGGGATTCGTCGGCGTGAGGCATCGGCGGTGCTGAGGTTCCTCCTTTGGTTAGCGTACCTCATGGCGGACTCCACCGCCATATACACACTCGGCCATCTCTCCATCAGTGGCTGGTCGCAAGAGAACTATCTCGTTGCGTTCTGGGCACCGTTCCTCCTCCTGCACCTTGGTAGCCAGGACACAATTTCAGCTTACGCTCTTGAGGACAACCAGCTCTGGCTGCGCCACTTCCTGACTCTTGTGGTGCAGAGCCTCGGAGTTGCTTATGTCCTGTATAAGAACATTGCTCGAACCAGAAGCTTTGTTCTAGCATCCATCTTGATATTTGTAGTCGGTCTTCTAAAGTACGGTGAGAGGACATGGGCCTTGAAGTGCTCCAGCTGGAACAGCATCTTGAGCTCCATCAAGAAAGGGCGCCATTTTTTACCAAAGCCTCTGCCTGTGGAACGCATAGCAGATGGCGATGAAGAAAATATACTCAAGTCAGAAGTTGATGACGAAAGGCTTCTTCAGTTTGCTCACTCCCAATTCTACATTTGCAAGCGTGCGATGGTTGATTCTTCTTCGTTCTTCCCTGATTCCGGAAACCCAGTTTTCAATGAATTGAACTCCGACGACGCACGCAAGGTCATGGAGATGGAGCTCACCCTCATGTATGACATCCTGTACACCAAGGCAGCGGTGATCCACACTTGGTATGGCTACTGCATTCGAATGTTTTCCCCAGCTGCCACTGGCGCGGCGTTCTTGCTGTTCCAGATAGGCAGTAAAGATGGTTACAGAAGGATTGATGTTGCTATCACATACGTGTTGTTGATTGGTGCCTTTTTGTTGGACATGTTATCATTGTTCAGGGCTATCGGGTCAACCTGGACATGTGAGTTTTTGCGCACTCGAAGATGGTTCCGGCCTTGTGCTGTCATTATGTCTCTTCGCCGATTTGTCAAGGCAGGAAGTTACAGAGAGTGGTCGGGCTCTGTTGGGCAGTATGACTTGTTGGACTTGAGCACCCGTGACCAGACCGATCTGAGGAACATAATTGCCAAGGCGATAGGGCTCGAGAACTGGTGGAACAAAATGCATTACTCATGGACCCTAGTGCTTTCAGAAGATGTCAAGAAGTTAGTGTTCCAGCGGGTATGGCAAATTCTGAAGTCAACATACGCGAACAATCAACGGGATGCGTACTCCATGATGGATGTCATGAGATCCTGGGGCCAGAAGGCAGTCAAATCCCGTCATGAGAAACTACAAGGTCTTGATTTGCCCTTTGGCCGTGAATTTCAAGAGGACCTCCTTGTCTGGCACATTGGTACAGAAATTTTTTTGTGGTGCAGTGACCAGCAGCACATGTCATCACCCTATTCCAAGACTATCAAGATGCTGTCTAAATACATGATGTTCCTGGCCTCTGCACGCGGACACATGCTACCAGGCCTAGTATTACATAGTCTGTACGAGATAACCCGCCGAGCCTTGGAAAAGATATGGATTATGCACAGGGAAAGATCCATTTCTAGAGGTGAAAGTGCTAAACTTGCCACAATACTGTACCAAGCAAAGCACAGTGACAAAACGTGGGATTTAGACACCGAACTAACACGCATTCTGTCAGATGTAATTGAGCTTGCCATTGCGCTGCTAGATGCTGCGGATACATCGGACATGCAGGAATTGCTGGAACTCATCTTCAACGTGTGGGTGGATAAACTGCTCTATGCTAGCGTCCAAGGCAGTAAGGATTCCCATGCCAAGCAGCTCAGCACTGGAGGTGAACTTACAACCATTGTGTGGATTATGGCACAACACGCAGGCACATATCGCATCGGAGAAATTGATGATGTTGATCCACCCCCACTTCATTTCCCATCCCCACCTCCACCACCTCCTCCTCTCTCTGAATCCTATAGTATATGTGGCTCCGGTGTCCCTTCCAATCAATGCAAGCGGGGACGTCCCCGCACCTGGAAAGTTCAGACTCACAGGTTCCGCTGGAAGTGGCACAACGGCCTCACAGCTGTTGCTCGCCGCCAAAGTCCCCCGTTGAGCAGTCAGCCCCCTTCGGCACTTGCCCCTGCATGGCTGGTGTCTGCTTCGGAGGATCTGAGAGGCAGCTGTGGCTCGGATCGTCCTTCCAACCAATGCAAGCGAGGACGTTCGTCCTCATGGACGGAGACTTCTCACAGAAGAGCTCCGCTGGGACTGGCACATCGGCGTAACAGCTCTTTCTAGCTGCCAAAACCTTATGGTGTGCAAGCAGAACAGCTAGTCGGCACCGCCGGTACTCCCTGCATGACCGGTTCTACTTTTCAATATCAGGCTGTAAGATTCTCAGTTTTTTTTTTTCCTGCGTCATTGCTTGCTTGGGTTAGCTCTAAACTATTGCATGTGTCATTCTGATTACGTGAAGAATTCCATTTTTTTGGATTTTTTTTAGTCTTTGAAATAAAGTGTAGACAAGGTTGGGTATGGCCCAACTCCATCCAATGCTAGGGCCGGGTCTGTTTGCTTGCTTGCCTCATTGAAGTGCCTGAGCAAAATTGTTGTCTGGTCAGGCATCAGGCAGTTGCGTGATCAGTCATGGTGAAGCTTTGTATGGAAAGGCTCACTATTTGAAAGGCAACTTGTTTGTGAATGATTTGGCAACCATAAGGCATCAGACAGTATTGTTGCGCAGGAAGACAAGAGAGCGCTGCCCCACCTCGGATCCACTTCCGTATCCGTATAAATTTTGATCAATGATGATTCAAATGATGAGTTGATGTTCACAAGCAAAGCAACGTTGCGTCCCGGTGCAGTGCCAACTTGAGGAGTGGAAGCCTGGGCAACGCACACATCCTACGTGGCAGGCTGCGTCGACCGGACCCGCCGGACGCAGATATGGCAAGCGACAATAGTCAGCTGACACGTTTCTCCAAAGAGAACTGCTCCGGTGGAGCTGTTTTTCAAAAGCTGCACGAATCCTAAAGCAAGGCCTTTTAATGAAATAAATCTTATTACTTTTTTAATCCGACTGCTAGACCCGGCCCAGTCCAGCCCAGACCTCGGTTACGTATCTTTGCCGAACTTCACGGCGCGTAAGTGAACGTGGACGAACATCATCGATGGCGGCAGCGGCGGCTGGTTTCCATTCCCATGCTGAGAAGTTTGGTTCCAGGCGACGGAGCTTGCGGCATCCTCCTGCGGCGAGGTCACGTTATTAGCACGCGCTAATATGCTCCATCACCCATGAACCATCGCACCGCCGCCGCCTCTGGGCATAGCCATTAGGCCATCCATGCTCAAGCCTCAATTGATTTGATTTGTTTAGAACAAGTATTCAAGAATTATACGGATAGGATACGTACATGACAACAGTTCACATGTCAAGAATGCGTAATACGAAATTGTAGTCGTAGGTTGGGCTGAGTTGGGCTGGCCCTGGCCAAGGTGGATTAAGGAACTAACATAATCATTTAATTAATTAACCACTTTAAGATTCGTGCTAATTTTTAAAACAGCTCCACGGGAGCAGTTCTCTTCTCCAAATGGGGGCCACTTTCTCGCTGCCGCTGCCGCCAAAGCAGCACGAGCCGTCTCATCAGTGGAAGTATGTTTCTGTCTTCTTGAAAGTGACAACAATGGCTGGTACTACTCTGATTGGCATTGTCTGGGTTAGCCCTGTTAGCCAAGTGTGGTGAGATTCCTATCACGGCATATTGAATTGAAGATAAAATCCATATGGGATGGATGGGTTAACTTATTTCCCGCAGAGGCTCTTCGAGGGAACATTTGTTTTTGTATTTTTCATTACGGTCCCTTTAATTCTGACAGAATGTTATTTATTAGATATGAGCATACACATGCGGGTAATTAAGTAATTGAATTACTATTGCATAAGTGATTGGATTCTTATGCAATACAACTACTTAAACTTTCAGATGTGCGCACGAGCAGAGATTGAATTCTTGGACAATACAGCTACCTGAACTTTTTTAGAAAACTAGCAAATTGCCCGTGCGTTGCTACGGGATCAGTAATCCTTAAAAGATGTTATTGAAATTAATAGAAATAAAAACAATTAATAAAAAGTGTGCAAATGTACCTGTTGCTTGAAGAAGAATTAAAGAGAGCTGTTTAGTGCCCACGTGATGCTATGGATGCACGCCGAGTTACTGGAACTGAATATGTGAATTGCTTTTTCATCTTCAGATGAAATATTGAAGAATCATAAAGATATACAAATCAGTTCCATTGTAATTTTATGAAAGAACACCAGTTCTATTGAAGTCACTATTTTTCGACTAATTGTTTTGTTTCTTCAGAAGATGAAATATAAAAGAATTGTAAAGATAAAAAATCAGTTCCATTGACACAGTATCTAAACCAAAAAAGTACGAATGCAACCCAAGCCGGGGCCACATATACGGCTGACCTGCATCTTGTATATTGGAATCATCAGGTTCAACTTTTGGAAACCAGCTTAAACCTAACCAGCAGATGCCATTACGATATAGCCAAGCACAGGTATGCTTCCTGATGAAATGAATGGATATCTGATGCCGCATTCCCAGCTTTCGAGTCAGGTCTTCGGCGATCCTTGAAAACAGCAATTAGTCTTTAGGCACTAACCTGCTACTTCATTGATGTCGACATCAGTTATACTCAGATCAGGTTTGGCTATAAACGACCTAGCAAGCAAAGCACACCAGGTGCTGTCAACTTATCTCTTCCGACGAGCCTGATCATGACATAATCCGATTTAAGTGGCCTGCAACAGAACGACAAGAAGGAATTAATAGACATGCATTGCAAGGGACAGCATGGCACAAAAGGAACGTACACCGTGATGAGGCTGCAGCATTCTAAAGTCCTTCTGGGTGGGTCAGCAAATCCAAAATCCTTTCGCAAGAGTGCTATGATTCCCAAGAGTTGTTGGCGTCATGGTTGCTGGCGTTCGGCCGGATCTCGTCGTCGTCGTCAGACTATTCTGCGCCCACGCCCCAAACTTCGATCTTCCTAGTCTCCACTCGCACGCAATAGAGATAATCGATGTAATCAAGTTGAATATGCGTCCACTGCAATGGATCGTTCAGTGGTAAAATCACCGACTCCATATTTCGCTGTTTTGTCCCCTCATCTTTCCTAGCAAGACCGTACCTATTGAGGCTTCAACGCGAGGACGCCAAGGCCCGAGAATCCGTCATGCGCGTGCTTCAGAAGATGAGGCTCGTCTGTTTCGCCGCCTTTTTGTTCGGCCGCTGTATTGCCGTTGAGGATCTCACCAGGGCGTGATTGATCGAGATCATGCGAGCAACCATCTAGAGGCGATCAAGGCTCGTGGACAGTCGAGTTGCGGCAGCGGACGAGAACACGACTGGCGGACAGATTAAGCAACGATTTGCAGGGCGGCAAGATTGATGGGTTGGTGGGGGCGTCGAGAGGAAACAGCAAGGTGCGACGTCGTAGAAGAAAAGGGAACGAAACTGGTTGGAAAAAATAACCGAACGGAAGTATGCGCGTGGGACTCCGATCGCAAGGCGAAACCGGATGGAAAAATAACTGAACGGGCGTGGGATTCCGATGGCTATACGCGCCGCGCTGGCAGGACGAAAAGCGAAAATTTGAGTTAACGATCTCCTTCAGACTTTTTAAGTAAGTAGAGATTGTGAATCTAAAAAAGTGTTATGATGCCTTACGTATCTCCGTGGAGCTTAAGCATTTTATGGTACTTCAAGAAGCCATGAATCTTTACGTCAAAGAATAATTTTTCCGTTTACAAAATTACTTATATTCATAGTATCATTCTTAGCAAAGAGTCATTTTTTTTTGGTGATGCATCTGTACTCATGTACAAAGACGGCACACATATGAACGTTAACAAGAGACTGAACCAACTGATTTTGGAGATTCATGAAGTCACTTTAAACGTCTCGTTGTTGACAAAAAATCTCTTAGTATTAAAGAAATAGTTAGCTGTAAATGGCGAGATATAGGACTTGTATTTTGGTGTATTGTTTTCACTATCAGCACGCTCGGTTTGATACCAAAGAATCTTGAGGAAGCTTCCAAACGGAGTTTTAATTGAACAAGCAGTAAAAAAAATATCACTTTGACTGAAGACACACTGTTACACGTCTCCGTATGCCGCGCCATTAACGTCCTTGTCACAGCATTCATGGTTTGATACACAAATCCTGGCTTGATGAGCATTATCTCCAAGCAACGGCATCCTACTAAGCAGAGCCACGTACGCAACCAACCGGAAAAACCTCTCACAGCATAAATAACCCCGGTCGGTCGAGCAGAGCAGGCACCGCGACGACTTCAGAAAATATCCAACTCATCAACCAGTAAGCAGCAGCAACCATGGCTCGCCACCGCCGCCGCCTCCTCCTCCTCCTCGTCGCCGTCGTACTCTCCGTCGCGTCGCTCTCCTCGGCGGAGCCTGACGGTGAGGACCCGCTCATCGAGCAGGTGGTCGGCGGCGGAGGTCTCGACGAGCTGGAGCTGAACGCGGAGGCGCACTTCGCGAGCTTCGTCCGGCGGTTCGGCAAGAGCTACCGCGACGACGCCGAGCGCGCGCACCGGCTGGGCGTGTTCAAGGCCAACCTCCGCCGCGCGCGGCGCCACCAGCGGCTCGACCCGGCGGCGGTCCACGGGGTCACAAAGTTCTCCGACCTCACCCCGGCCGAGTTCCGCCGCCAGTTCCTCGGCCTCCGCCGCTCCTCCCCGCGGGACCTCCCCAAGGGCACCGCGAACGAGGCCCCCATCCTCCCCACCGACGGCCTCCCCACCGACTTCGACTGGCGCGACCACGGCGCCGTCGGCCCCGTCAAGAACCAGGTCCGTCCTCTCCTCCTCCGGTGCCGGCCGGCCTTTTGGTGGTGGCCTCGTGTTAATTACATGAAAACTTCTTCGATCATGGCATGGGGGATTCGATTTGATGCAGTTCGGTTTTGGCTGCAGGGCTCGTGCGGGTCGTGCTGGTCGTTCAGCACATCGGGCGCGCTGGAAGGGGCGCACTACCTCGCCACCGGCAAACTCGAGGTGCTCAGCGAGCAGCAGATGGTTGACTGCGACCACGAGGTATGAATCATCCACTGTCACATCCCTACGTTTTACTGACGAATTTGTCATGTAACTCTGCTCTGCCGTGTGAAATTATTCTTCCTTCTGATTTGTTTTGCTTGGGCTAAAAAAAGGATGGTGTACGAATATTCTTGTGTCTTGTTGCCTTGTTCTGTCTTTGCTGCCGTCGTGTCCTTTTCCTGGTTTCCTCTTCTGATTGGTTGGAATCAGAAAGTATAAAATAGTATAAGCATAGTTGGTGGAGAGGGGAAAAAATTAGCCATTCTCAACGTCATCTTTTAAGATCAAACGATTGTACTGAATTAGGTTGGGATCTTATCCACTTTGTGGTGGATCAAAGTCAACAGCTTTCGATCGGGTCCCTACTTCCAAGCAGGTTCTCCTTGCGTGTAATAAGTCCAAACTACCAGCGCTCCAGCACTGATAAATATATTCTATACTACTTTATTTGTTCCAGTTGCTTAGCGAGCATGGATACTCATCTTTTTATTTTTTTTATTTTATTTTTTGTTTTTGAGATGAGCATGAATACTCATCTTATCAACGCAATAGTTAGCAACTGTAGGTTTCACTTTCCGATATAATGGAAACCATTTCACCGGCATTCTACTTATATTTCCATACGTACAGGCTGCATTTCTGCTTCTTGTAAAGTTACGCTCTGTTCCTTTTTACGAAGTTGTAGCGTGATCCATCATAATTTTGTCCTTTTTTACCCGCCAAAAAAAAAATCTGGCTCTTTTGTCTCTTACTCAAGTCATAGTTTTCTCGATGATTCCTTGATCGAATAATAAATCTTGTTCTACTATTGTGAACCATTTGTTAATAGATGCTTCCTCTCAAAGGATAATGCAAAGGTTATAAATCTGGGTTGTCCTGTTCCTTTGTTCTGTCTTTGCGGCTGCTGTGTTTTTTTCCTTCATTGGCGTCCTCTGTCCTGATTGAAACAGAGCATAGAGCAAAGAACTGATTAAAATAGAGCTAGAAGAATTTTGTGGAAGTTAATTTCATCTTCGTTCTGCACAATCATTTTGGCTGCATCGTGATGCACTGAATTTGGTAGGATCTTATCTAGCTCAAGCTGAACAAAGTCTGTAAACAAGCGTGTCCACCCTGGAAAGTTGTTGTTCTCTTGGAAATACGAGGCACCAAGTGCATGAAACATCTTCATGGCTTTAACTTTCTTGTTTCAGTACTAATAGTTCACTTCAGAAACTATTTAAGCACTGGAATATTCATGTACTACCCGACTGAGGCTCACGTTTCACACATTTATGATTTCAATGACCTGTTTCTGCTCGGGTTTTTAGTGCGATCCATCAGATCCACGCTCATGCGACGCAGGGTGCAATGGTGGCTTGATGACTACAGCTTTCAGCTATCTCATGAAAGCTGGCGGTCTCGAGAGTGAGAAGGATTACCCTTACACCGGGAGCGACGACACCTGCAAGTTTGACAAATCCAAAATTGTTGCCCAAGTGAACAATTTCAGTGTAGTATCCGTTGATGAAGATCAGATTGCTGCCAACTTGGTGAAACATGGGCCACTTGCAAGTAAGGATGGAAGGCGTTTGTTTAATGCAGCAGTCATGATCAGTCTATGAATATCATTCAGTAGTTACTGACACACACTTATTTCTTTGTTGTAGTTGGTATCAATGCCGTCTTCATGCAGACATACATCGGTGGCGTCTCATGCCCATTCATATGTGGTAAGCACCTTGATCATGGTGTTCTCCTGGTTGGCTACGGATCAGCTGGTTACGCACCAATCCGTTTCAAGGAAAAGCCCTACTGGATCATAAAGAATTCATGGGGTGAGAACTGGGGCGAGAATGGATACTACAAGATCTGCAGGGGTCCCCACGTGCAAGACAAGTGCGGTGTCGATTCAATGGTCTCTACTGTGACTGCGATCCACACTTCTAAGAAGGAATAGCATCTGATTAGTCCTCTTGTATGTATATAACCAATGCATATGATTTGATCTTGTGTTAGAACTGTTACGAGGTCTATTCTGGGGTATGCTGTGAATCTGCCTGTGTTGGCTGTACTATGTCAGGTTTATTGTGTATGTTTTCTCATACCAGAACAGTTATTCAGACATGGAAGTAGCTTATCCTAAGTAATGTTTGTGATAAGACAAATATTTAAACATTTCCCAAAAGTATGCTAGATAATTTATTATAGGCCAGAATGATCTGGTGTTTCATTATGTATCACACTGGAAAAGAGTGTTGCAGACAGTACACATCCAGTCCAGATGCCTGCAGGTTCAACTTGCAATGGCGGAGTTGTTTATGACATCTAAGATGGCGGATTGATACCCCCAATCACAACAGACAGGCATCATCATGACAATCCAACTATTCGTAGAATGTCCCCAGTGATCTTAGCTCCATAAAAGCTGATATTGGATCTTGGCAACATAAAATTTGCTCTTCTATCTCCTTTGGAAATTGAACTTTGAAATGTTGTAAGCAAAGAGGACACCAAAGAGGACAGGTAATACAGCCAGCATAAGAGCTGCGACCGGCAGAAGATCACGATGATAACCTAAGTAGTCTTTAGCGTACGACGTGACAGTTTTGATCTCTCCAGAAACCATGATGTTCTTATCGTCATCGCATAGGAACTGGGATGTGAAGAAGAGGTTCAGCATCCACGACGTTGGGGTGATGCGGTAAAGCCATATCCACCACACTGGTATTTGCTGCGGTTAGAGGTTGAAGACATGAAATGATATAAGTAACTACATTGTCCAGCGACAAATATTGACATACTTAAGATCTCGTAGTGGAATAGCAAGTGAATGACATAACAATAATCAGGGAAAATATCTAAAGATACAAAAATATTCAAGCATGCAAATTATTTCATATTGAATACCGAATCAATGTCAAAAACTCCAAACATTTATGAACATAGCTAAATTATTCTTACATATAATAATGTTTTCTGTATATGTCATTTAACACTTTTCTTGATAATAGGGAAGGTTTTTTGATGACCACTGACATTCCCACTTGAGAAAATGCAAAAATTCAACATGTAGAAATATCATGAAAAAATAATGAATTTAGCATACCTTTAGCGTTAAGTAAATCCCCAAAAAAATCATTTTTATTTTTATCTGTATATTGAAATTCAAAAGGTACGAGTAATACCGTTAGCACATATATGCTATTTCAAACTTCCACCGACCTCCATTTTTTAATATATGACGTAAAGGAAAGATAATCTAGTTTCAACTGAATTAAATTTGCCGTCCAAAACATCATAGATTGAAGAACAGATGGAGTAATAAATAAAAAATGCTAGTTTGATTCTTATATCGTTTGTATCTTGACATCTAAGATGAATTTGATACTGAATATTACGTACTTAACTTTATGTGTATGGAACTCATGAGTATTTTGGTTAATTTGGGAAACTTTATAATAGAACCAAATGTGTAGTCTGACATTTGAACTTACTGGACCATGCACTATGAAGCCAGCCATGAGGTTTTGGACAATGAAGCACATCGAAGATATTATAGTCGCCATTTGGGAGTTGGAAGTCAAGGAAACAATCATCATTCCAAGATAGATAAAGTAAAGCACTGTGCAGAACAGCGTATAGAAGAACCATAAAAGCTTGGTCACCGTCCATGCATAGCCTATCATTGGGTATGCCACAAACATGAATAGTAGTACCTGTACCCCAACATACGGAATCTCCATGGCCAGCTAGCAAAAGTACAATACCATTGTCACAAATATATGGATGCTTCAATTATAAAGAGTATTGCACATCCCTGGAGCATCTATAGTTACTGAAGAGTTGATTTGTTATTTATGAATAATGAAAGGTAATGCTACTTAATTCAAGCATACTCTGGACTCTAACCAATCTTCATCATAGTTATTCAGAACATCAGTTTTGATGAGTCGAAGGAAGAAAAAATGCAATATTTAAATGAAGATGAATTTTTACTCCATCTTCATATGATTATTTACATACTCACTGGTTTGCAATTTTTTGAGTCAGACCTGTGCAAAGGAGTAGGCCCAAGGCGAGTACATTCCTGCAAATCTCTCTCGGTACATGACCGACCGTTCAACGGAGACAAATGGCATGACTGCTTTGGAATTTATGATGCCAATATACAAAATGGTCAAGTACATCGATCCCAATATGGAGAAAAATCCTTGCTGGTCATTTCTAGCAAATGCAAGAAAATAACAAAAGAAAAATAGAAATTCCAGGTTAGACATTATCACATATATATGCTTTTGATACAAGTGCATCTGTGCGCCATAAAATAAGGATTAAGAAATGTGACACTTAAATTAGTAACTTGGCTTACATGCAATCTATGTTGCCTTTCTGCCAATACATGACTCCAAAGAGGATGCTGGAAAGGGCTACATATACAATCCGCGCAAGGTTGTAGGAAGGAGTTCTCCAGTGCGACAAACATTGCTTCCAGAGGCAGGCTTTGAACTGCTCCCCGAATTTTTGTGGGAACTGTGTCCGGAAATGGAGATCAGCCATTCCTGGTGGTGGTATACTTAGCTGCTTTACTATTGCTTCATTGTCCCTTCAAGAGCATTATATGAATGGATCAGTTACTTATATGGAGTACAGGAAATTTTGTCAAAATATAGATAATAACTGAAAATCTCATATGATACCTAATCTACGGAAGGTATGATCTTTTCAATAAGGGAATTTTGTCTGTGGGACACTCAAAAAATATGGTTTTGTCCATGGGACACCGTTACTTTCAAAATTGCCTCGTGGACACTGTAAAATTATGGCTTTTGTCTGCATGACACTATAACAAGAGAAATGACAATTTTCAAATTTTTTATCTCAGTGCACAAAATATATTATAACCTGAAATTTAGCACAAATATACATTACTATATTCCTTATACATGTCGTTTTTTTCATATTTATTGTTGATTGTTTGCATAAGTTTTTAACTAAGAAAATATTTATTTTCAAAATCAAACTATGCAAATAATTGGAGAAAAATCAAGAAAATATCACATGGGCAGAAGATGCAACAATATATCTGTGCCAAATTTCAAGTTAAAATCTATTTTGTGCATTGAGATAAAGATTTTTAAAATAGTCACTTCATTTGCTATAGTGTCCTACACACAAAAGCCACAATTTCTTAGTGTCCTGGAGACAAATTAGAAAGTAACGATGTCTCTCAGACAAAATCAAGTTTTTTGAATGTCCGACAGACAAAAATCCCTTTCAATAAATTTCAACAGAAGATATGTTACATGTTTTTCTATTTTATTTATCATTGTTGTCGAAGGGAGAAGGGAAAAGCATACACATGGGCAAGTTCTACCAAGTATGTTATAATAAGGAGTCATATTTATCACTTTGCTGTTAGGTCATAATTTATCAAGAAGAAATTTTATCGTGTCAGAAACATATAAATTTTTCTTGCATGTTTTATTATTTAATGAGCATGTGAGAAAGTTCCCACTGGGTGGTGCACAGGAGATATAGAATGTTCCAGGAGTATTTTCCCCTGCACAGTGATAAAACATAAAAACGACATGAACAACAATTATATTCAGAAGCTCACCTGTAATTTGATGATTCTCTGTATATTCGTGCAAAATCAACTCCTAGATTTGTCTCCATGGATATCGAAGTAACTTCTAACATCCATGTAGATGGGTTGTAGTCATCCTTGATCTTGGGTACTCCAGGAATTCCCTGAAATGGTAAGGAAATTCAATGTGTACAGATTGCAAATAGTTTATTACTTATATGAATGAGTTAGTATTGCTTTGCCTTTTCATCTGTATAAACTGGAAGATGTTAAGAATGGCAATTTTAATGAAAATTACCTGAAAATATTCGATGACCTCATGTGAATTATGTCCAAGGGGCCCAGCATAAATCAACTCCCCACCTCTTTTCATCAGCATCAACTGCATGGATGTGTTACAGTATTAGTTTTAGTACTTCAATTCAATACGAATTAATAGTAAATCTACTCAGTTACTGCAAGTTGGTAACTCTGTGAGATTACAATACTGCATGTACATGTTGCCGGGGCCTTTCATGTTGAGATATGTTGTATCATTCTCCCTGAATGGAAAACATGCAAAAGCTGCTACGGTGGCAAACGAATCTTTGAAACGACCTGAGAGTGTTATTTAGGTAGTATTGCAAAGTTCAAGGGCCCAGTTAAATGGTTTCAAGTGTGTAAAGTGGACAGACCCCGGAAGTTGATAAGCGATACACCACATCAATATCGTTTTGTTACTTTCCATGCCAAATATTACACATATCATCCAAAAGTAAATGAAATTATTCTTTTGTAGTCCTCCACTGCTCCACGAAGCACTAATAAATTGTAAGCAAAATAAGGAAATAGCACTTAGCATAATCCGTACAAGGAGGTATTTTATCCTAAATATTTTATCAATATTGGCATCTCTTGTTATCGAACGGGCCATAAGTAGTCAACCACAGGTTTGGTTCAGTAAGCCACCCTGAACCATTGGGTTGTAAATTCTATTAGCTTCATGTCTGGTCATTAGTTCGGGTTCAGCTTGTTACCTTGAGGATTTTATTTGTTACATTGTTTTAAAGTTTATTACGCTTGCTCTCTGTATAAGGAGACACCATAACGTTGAATTAAGGCGAGAAAAGTTAATGCCTCCCTCCCTCCCACCCTCAAGCCAAAACATCTATGATGAACATTGTGTATATTCTTCTTAATTTCCCATACTGATCTTAATAATAACAAGGGAGATGCTACTGTTCAGGTGATTTAAACCAGAGTAGTTCTCAGTCGGTCATTTAGCTATTCCTTTTTCCTCCATCAACCGAAAGGAACAGCAATTATTTAAGTCGCCTGATCTGTAAGAAACATCTAGTTATAATTACCTCATCAAATGCCTCAAATACTTCAATACTTGGTTGGTGAATAGTGCAGGCAACCGTTCGTCCAGTATCTGCAACATTCTTCACAGCACGCATGACAATAGCAGCAGCCCTCGCATCCAAACCTGATGTCGGTTCATCCAGGAAAATGATACAAGGATTGGAGACAAGCTCGACTGCAATTGTCAACCGTTTGCGCTGCTCAGTAGATAGCCCATTTGCTCCAGGGAGTCCAACCAAAGCATCTCGAGCTTCATCCAATTCAATCGTTTCAAGAACTTCCTTAACAAACTCCTGGAAGGAAAGCAAAGATATCAGATCAGAAAAAAACATGAGCTGCATTTACTTCCATGCAACTTTGGAACGTATATAATTCAGAATATTCTGTGACAAACTTGTAAGAAATTAATGGCCATAAATGAGACACAAAGAACAGATGTGAAAATTAATAATCCAAATTTGAAGGTAACGAAACAGAAAAAATGATAGGTGGCAACTAGCTCTGTATCCATTCCTTCAAATATCAAACTCACATGTCTTGTCCTCGGGTCAGTTTCTGTTGGCAAGCGCAACCAAGCTGAATAAAGAACAGACTCCCATACTGTGATCTGTGGAGAATGAACATCAGTCTGCTCACAATAGCCTGAAATTCTAGCAAATGTCTCCTGAACTTTTGGATAACCTCCTATTCTAATATCGCCTTCTATAACACCTCCTGTCTTTCTTCCGGCGAGAACATCAAGCAAGGTTGTTTTGCCAGCTCCAGTGACCCCCATAAGCACTGAAAGAACCCCTGGTCGAAAGGCTCCTGTCACATTGTGGAGTAACTGTATCTTACTTTTTGTGTAACCTTTCCCCCTCATGGCCTACAATAATACAATTCAAGCTCATGCTCATCACTTATGAAATACCCCAAGCAGATGAGGCTAGGCTCTAGATTGTGTATTTGAAGACGCATGACATTCCCTATAACCAGCATATTGCCTGCCCAACTTATTTTTTTTTTAAATTTCCTAGCATTATTTCTTTATTCATTATGTTTAATTACGAGATAAGTACCGCAGGTGTGTCGATGTAGTAATTGACATCCCGAAATGATATCGCGAGAGGTTTGAAAGGTAAGACCTTTCCTGCAAGGAAATAGTTTATTTATAGGTTAGTTACTTTACTTGATTTGAGTAGTCTAAGCTATAGTTGAAGTGAACAGTCTAAAATTTTCTCCCTCGAAAAAAAGTGTAAAGTTTGACTAACCAGTAACGTTAGGTGTGTTTGGAATAGCTTTTGGTAATCTGGGGGCTCTGTCCACCATGTCTTCAAAACTATCTTGGTCCTTTCCTTGTGTTATAGTAAGCTTATCACGAGAAACAAGAGCTTGAGTAGTCCCTGGAGCTGAGTTGTACAAAAGAGGTTAGACTAGATGCACCAAATGGTACATCTTTTGCTTGAATTCCTAAATTAAAAGAAAAAAGAAAAAAGAAGGTTTGCTTCATTTTTTTTTTTTTTGAGGGGGAATACAGCAAGGGAAGCCCCTGCTGCGGTAGGTATTTAATAGCTTGCTTCATTGTTATGCCCAGTCTCCAATATTCATTAAAAACATGCCATCATGTTTTCTATATGAGGACACAATTCACATGTTGCAATGAAATGAAATGAAAAGTGTAAAGCATCTATTGTTTTCAGTTGACTAAATAGCACAGTGAACTATGGAAGCAGGCCAGTCATATCAGTAAGTTTAATTTACATACATGCATTGTTGGATGGCCAGCCAAATGCCACATCATTTTGGTAACACAATTAACTGACTAGTGTATGTACAGATATATAATAAGCTTACTGTATTTCCCTCAAATAAGAGGCCAGTACATAGATAATAATAAGCTGCCTATATTTCCCTCAAAACAGAGAGAAGGCCTGCACTATTTATTTTCCAAAATTGTATAAAAAATATATCAAGTACAATGGATTTGGGACTGAAGGTACAAACTGGGAAAAAAATCAAGGAATTCTAGTACAATTTACTTGTAACTGAAACATTTTGTAGTACTTGCATATGCATGTAGAATTCTTACGTCTTTTGATAGTTAATCCAATGGCAAACCCTATGTTCAATACTACGATAAATACAAGCAGTGCTCCAACCGAGACCCAATAGAAACTGCTGGAGTAGTCTAGCCCTTGACCCGTTAGTATTGCTTTTCCTAGTGTTACACCTGATACCATGACCTATCAACACAGAAATCAGTACATATGAGTTGTGCTCAGCCAATTCCTGAATTATCTTAGTTAACTCATTATCATTCAGAGTTTACCTTTTGCCATCTTGGTGTCAAAAATTCATTTCCAGTTAAGCTTATCTCACCATATGACATTGGAGATATCCAAAACACCCATTGTAGCCAGTTCGGCATTGACTCTGCAACAATTGTGACACCCGGTTCAGTAATGATGAAACAAATTGAATAAATTGAAGAATACTCCCAATTAATAATCCTCAAAAGACAATGCCAAGTATCAAAGACATGTGACTACAGAATGTTAGGGTTTCGTCAAAGTCAATCCTCTTCAACTTTAATTGTCAATATCTATAAAAATAAAATATTTCAAATATTAAGAGTTACATGTTATGATAATTGGTTTCATGATGAATCTAACAACATCATTAATACTTAGTCAAACATTCTAATATTTTTCTTATTACTAGTCAAAGTTGAAAAGGATTGACTTTGACCAAAGCTAGCAATGCTTATATTTTGGGACGGAGTTAGTAATAATTATAGCCATTTCTGGTACATATTCATAGTGCTTCTTTGCTATCGTCTCATCTCCATATAATTGTAAGTGCATATGCACATGAGAGCCATGCCAGAGAGTAGATACTGGAGAGACGTGATTAATTCCATTGACCCACATGTATTATTTTCTCACAAAATAAAAAAATATGATCACGTGTTCCTTAAGAACAAATTTCCAATAAAATTCAAAACTATAAAATGCCTAAAGAAAATTTTATCTACATATGTGAATTTTATGAAAGCAGGGGACCTTACTCTGAGGAATGATGAAGCCTCCACATAAATGCATCACTAGAAGTGACAATGAACCACCAATCGATGAAACTGATGCTGTTTGGCAATATGCCACTACACAACGAAACACTGACAGTGCTGTTGAATGGATGAGGAAGAGCACAAGTAGCTGACGAAAGAACCTAAAGTATGATTGTAAAAAGAAAACCTCATCACATAGTGGCCCAGGCTTACAGAAAAATAAACGAAACGAAATCAAATTGGCATACATTCATAGTCATAAAAAAATTGTCACATTTATGAAGTTATTTGCATTTGGTTCTCTTTGTGCATTATGTAAAAAGTACAAACGTGAAACAGGAATGAAAGTTTTCATAGGTCTTACCAGCTGAATAAATACGCTATAAGGCTACAAGCAAAAGTGCACTTAGATAGGGATTAATGGCTATGCTATTTCTAATGACAAATATTCAGATATGCATCGTATTATGGAAGAACGTATACTGTTAGATTATTCTAGACGCAATCTGCTTATTGTGTGTTATGGATTTGTATTCAGTCCAGGCTAGACCACCTCTAAAAAATTTAAAAGATGGAAGATCACATTGGAAAAATGGAAGATTACCACCAAAATGTTGTGGCAGTATTGTGGCGATACTGTTAACAATATGGTATGTGACAATTGTTGCGCATGGAACACACCGGCACAGCAGCTACTGGAAACTGGTTTTCGAGTTATATTTTCATCTGAAGCTAATCGTCACCGCTCCAGGAGAATTAGGCTATGGGGATCAGCTAACACACCGAAGGTTGAAGTGAGGCTACCATACCACCATCACATCTGTCCACAGATAAGCAGACACCTGAACAAGAAATCTATAACTCTAACGTCTAACTTCTGATTTTCATACTGGTGCATCCATTTGAATAGTAAATGAGTGCTGCACTGTGCATTAACTTTCTGCAGCATGACAAGACTTTTGAGATGTAGCTTCAGTTACCTGGATGCTTCAGGAATATAACCAATGAGGCAATAAGTTATGGATGTCCAAACTATGGACTCAATTAAGGAGACTGGAATCTTCAGGAAAAAAGCTGGTATTGCATAAGCCCAAGCAGGATAGAAGCAGCAGTCCCGTTGTTTGTAGAAGACTGGAAGTCTACTAATTGTCATGGATATTTCGGGTAATCCATTGACAATTAGAAAAACGATTGCAAAAAAAAGTGAATGGATGTAATAGTTGGCATGAGCTCTATCATTAAACATGCGTGTACGCAGAAATACTGTCCCAGTAAGGACAGCAACTAGCCCAACCTGCAATGAACAATAAGATAAAAAGGACATTCACAAAAAGCATGATCAGATCTTGGTTGGCGAAACATAAAGTATAGAAACCAGTGACTGTTATAAAATGTTAATAGTATGATTCTACTAA